>JASTWF010001193.1:0-106633 GCA_030390025.1 Squalus acanthias
CTATCGATCTCTGTCTTGATATACTCAACGACTGGCCTCCACAGCCCTTTGGGGTAGAGAATGCCAAAGAAATCACCACCCTCTGAGTGAAGAAATTTCTCCTCATCGCAGTCCTAAAAGGCCGACCCCTTATTCTGAGACTGTGACCCCTGGTTCTAGACTCCCCAGCCAGGGGAAATATCCTCCCTGCATCTACCCTGTCAAGCCCTGTAAGAATTTTGTATGTTTCAATGAGATCACCTCTCATTCTTCTAAACTCTAGAGAATATAGGCCTAGTCTACTCAATCTCTCCTCTAGGACAATCCTCCCATCCCAGGAACCAGTCTGGTGAACCTTCGTTGCACTCCCTCTATGGCAAGTATATCCTTCCTTAGGTAAGGAGACCAAAACTGTACACAATACTCCAGGTGTGGTCTCACCAGGGCCCTATATAATTGCAGTAAGACATCTTTACTCTTTACTCAAATCCTCTTGCAATAAAGGCCAACATACCATTTGCTTTCCTATTGCTTGCTGTACCTGCATGTTAACTTTCAGTGATTCGTGTAGAAGGACACCAGGTCCCTCTGAACACCAACATTTCCCATCTCTCACCATTTTACAATCTACTGGAACCTCCCCAGTGTCAATTAACTCCCTTACAGTAAATGAGTCGTATCTAGGACTTCCATCATTTTATATAACAAAGTAATTGGTTTTACTTGGGATAACTTTGGAGAGAGCATATTACTTATATATTCCCTTGTGAACATTTGGAGGAAATAGTCATTTAGAATAGGGGGCAAAATTCGGTTGCTTTGCGCCTCCCAAGGGGGTGCTAACGGGGCGCAAAGCAACTAGCGCCCAGGCACGGTGCCGCTAACACCTCCTGCAAAATTCAGTGGGGAGGTTAGCGGCGGGCGGTAGCCGGTAGCGTCCTGCGGCGCTGTGCCTCCGGCAATGACGTCATTGCCGTGCACACCGCCCCAGCTAACGGCCCCGGCTGCAAACTTGGGTCATGCCTCTGATGTACCGCCGGACACTATGTCTGACAGGGTCGGGGGGCGTACCTGCGGCCGGGGCGGCAAATATTAAAGGTGACGTGCCAGGCGGCCATTTTTTTTGTGGGCCTCCTGCCAGCACCTGCCCCCCTCTGCCCTCCTCCTGCGGGGTGCCGCCCGCGATCCATCAGCCTGGCATCCTCTTGAGCGCCGGGCTCTTTTGCTGGCACCCCGCTCCCGGTTGCCCAGCAGGGCCCCGGTTCGCACTGCACGAGGCTCCTCCCCTTTAATAAGGGGAGGAAGGCCTGCAGTACTGCGGCGTGACGTGCCAGTGCGCGTGGCGCTGCGGCACATAGCACCGTGATATTGAACTGGACGCCCCAAGAGGGAGGGGCAGCGCTTGCAGTAGCGCCCCGCCCTCCTGCTTGGGGCGCTTCCAATCAATTTTGGGTGCGGGGGTGCCAACTTTTTCGGGGCGCTAAAAATAGCGCCCTGGCGAAGTTAACACCCCAAAGGTGGCGCAAACCACTCTTTCCCCTCTTTTATGCTCATCCTCAGAGTTGACGCCATAATTTTGCATCTTTTACGGCTTTTACCTTTTTCTGAGCCTCTTGTAGGACTGATTTTTTTACTATTCTGTTTAGCTATGTTATGCTTTTTTCCAAGTCTCTCTTTGCCCCTATGATCACCCTTTTAATGTGTTCAGACATTTTTTTTGTATGAATCCCCAAGAGCCTATTCTCCTTTCTCCCAGAGGATTTGTAAGGCTGTTTTTTCTTTTCATCTCACTTTTAATTTGTTTGTTAATACATTTAGAGTCACTTTTGTTTAGTTTGAACCTGTTGGTTTTCCTAAAGCAGTTATCATGCATGTTCAGTTATTTACTTTTAAACGTGTTCTACACATTCGATATGTGACTCAAGTCCCACACTACATGCTTGACTCTTAATGTCCTCTGAAGTGACCTAGCAAGCCATCCAGTTGTATAAGTTGAATAAGTAATTAGATGGACTTATCAGAATTCCTTATATATAACACATGAAGGAAATCTTGATCAATCTCCCTTTCCCCCCATTCTAGAATTTTTCTTAATTTTCTCTTCTAGTTATATTATTTTGGCTTTTTTTCCACCGAATTTATTTATTCTAACTCCTTGGGGGTGATTTTAACATTTGGTGATAGTGTAAAATGTTCAATATCGAGTTAGCCACCCACCATACACCATGCGGATTTACTTTCCATTGACTTCAATGCATCGGGACATCAAGTATCGCCCATTTTACGGTATCACCAAAAGTTAGAATTAACCCCCTTTTCTCTGAAACTTTTTCTCACCTGTCTTTTTCTGCTGACTCATTGGGAGGACTTTTAACCTGAAGGAGCGCGTGGGTTTGGGTGTGGGTGGGGGGGGAGGCGGGGTTTGAAAAGCGGGAAAATTGCGAGCGCATCAGGAAGCCGAATCCAACCTGCCAACTTCCGTGTTTAAATTGAGCATGTTAGGCTTCTTGCGCACAACCCCCTTGGGAGAGGCGGCTTGACTATTACAATATGCTAATCGCTCAACTGGAGCGATACTTCAACTCACTTTCAAAATTCGCGGCGCATCCACGGGTTTCCCAGGCTTCCTGAAACTCGCCAGTGAAAGCAAGGCGAGAACACAATGGCAATTGAGGGAGCTGAATCAATACTCAATAAATACTCAGTACCAATGTTCCCTTTAATTTCTTTTGGGTGCGCGGCCCCTTTAATGGGCTGCAGCCCATTCAAACTATCGCGCATGCGCGTTTTTTCCTATTTAAAAGCCGGGGAGCCGGCTGCACGGGAGCTGCAGAGCGCTGCGCAGCCTAAAGGGAATGTTGCTCAGTGCTCACAGTTGCTAGTGGCAAAGAGATTGTTCACAGTACTTTTGCTGAGAGTTTACTTTCTACACGTTGGAAGTTTTCTGAATCACATCAGGATGGGTGGCACTTTGGCTGCCTTAGACTGGACCTCGGATAAGGACCAATATGACCAGCACCAGCACCAGCAGCAGTCTGCTCTTGAGAGACCTGAGGGCAGCAGCAGAGAGGGGAGCAGCAGAGAGCGGAGCAGCGGAGAGGGGAGAGGGCAGCAGCAGAGAGGGGAGCAGCAGAGAGTGGAGCAGCAGAGAGGGGAGCAGCAGAGAGGGGAGCAGCAGAGAGCGGAGAGGGCAGCAGCAGAGAGGGGAGCAGCGGCGAGCGGAGCAGCGGAGAGGGGAGCAGCGGAGAGCGGAGCAGCGGAGAGCGGAGCAGCGGAGAGGGGAGCAGCGGAGAGGGGAGCAGCGGAGAGGGGAGCAGCGGAGAGCGGAGCAGCAGAGAGCGGAGCAGCGGAGAGGGGAGCAGCTCAGAAAAGGCACTACTTCTGACCCAGGGTACACAGGCAGAGTTTCCTTGACATGACCGAACAGCAGTGTTTCAGGAGGCTCAGGTTGTCCAGTCAGGTGGTGGCAGACAACTTCAGTCTACTGGAAGAAGACCTGCTACCAGCTGGTCCTGGTGGCTACATGTTACCAGTGGTTGTCAAAGTCACCAACATTTTAGTCTCCGGATAACTTCCAGGGTGCTGCTGGAGACATACTTGCAGGAGGAATAAGGCGAAGAGCTCAGATCCTCCTCGGATGATTCCGAGAAGGCAGAGGAGGAAGATGAGGAGGAGCAAGGTGATGAGGGCAATGCACCACCAGCTGCTCATGTTGCTGCCCGGGCTGGCAGACATGTCCTTATTAATGCAAGGTTCACTTAGGTTGTACCAGTGGACCGATGTCAGAAGCACATGCAACAGCCACTTGGGCAAAGACTGGGGTGGGGGGGGTGGGTGGAATGGGTGAGAAGTGAAAGCGCTTTGAGTGGAGTTCCCACTTCCATGTCTGACTTCGCCATCATCCCTCTCGTGGCCCAGCCACATTTCACTGCTACCACTGTGCTGGAGAGCACTTTGGTGCAGATCAGTGCAGCACTGTAAGGCGGCAGACATGTTGTCATCCAGAGTATGCACGGCTGTGGTCAAGGCGGCATGGACTCATTTGATTGCTGCGTTTGATGTTTCACGAAGCTGGCCATTCTATCCATGGAAGAACACATCATCGCAATACCCTGTGACATCAACCCACTCATGCTTGAGGCGGACTCCTCCATTCTCTCTGCAATCATGGTCAGTGTGCTTGGAAGGCCTGTCAGTGCATCACACACATTCTCTGCTGCTGCTCAATGATTCTCCTTTTCATCGATGGCCCCCGGGGTACAGAATCTGTTTCAATCTGAGCAGAGCTTGGAGAGGGCTGTGCCTTCCGACTCGGACTCTCCACTGCTGTACCTGCCACTACCATCTGCTCTTGCTCACTTGTGAAGTGTGAGTCACCAGATGGCAACCCAACTATCTGTCTAACTGGTCCCACCGAAGTGCGAGTACCTGAGCTGGTGCATGGTCTGCATGAGTCCTGTGATGGTGCAGCTTCAGAAGGACTCAGCTCCTCTGAGGAATCATCGTCCATGACCTCCACCAATTGCTGCTGCCCGCGTGAAGGGCCTGTCGGAGATAAAAAAACATGAATTAGTCCTGGCGAGGTAAGAATGTTGCCATTTATCATTATGAAGATGATCATATTTCACTTGCTGTTGAAATCAAGTCAACATCACTGAGTGCCGTATGCCATGTAGGTTGCTGATATTTAATTGTGTCACCAGATAGCTGGGAGGCCCGCGTCTCTCCATCTCTAATGGCCAGGAACGTCGAAACTCCACTTACCTCAGCGCATCCTCCTCTGCACTTGAGTTGGGAAATCTGTGGGGGACCACCTCCAGTTCTCTCCTTCTCCCTAGTATTCTGTGCTCTCTTCTGCAACGAGGGGAAGAACAGACCTATGAGTGACTGTAATGGCATGTGTTCACCCGATGGATGCATTGTATTTGGTGAGGGTGACAATCAGAGAGAAGCTGAAATTGCATAAGGATCAGGGGGAGTGGCAGATGGATAGATAGGGATGTGAGGAAGTGCATAGAAAGAAAAAGATGGGTGTGCGTGCAAGTTATGTGGGTGTGAGGAGTGATATGATTGAGTAGGCTTGACAAGGCAGAGTGAGGGTGTGGGGTGATGCGCACAGCAGGACGTAGGTGAATGTGCAACTGTACTCACCTTTCCTGACCTGGTTAGGTCGTTAAAGCGCTTCCTGCATTCAATCCAGGAGCGTGGCACTAGGCTCCTGCAGCTGACCTCTTGCGTCACCTCCAGCCACGCCTTCTTGGTGTCAGCAGCAGGTTTCTTGCTCCCATTGATGGGGAAGAGTATCTCTCTCCGTCTCCTCATTGACCCCAGCAGCACATCAAGTGAGGCGTCATTGAAACGCGGTGCAGCCTTTGCCTGTCTGGAATCCATTCTCACAGTTCCTATTCTCTTCTTGCCAGCTCCAAACTCCTCCAATTTCCATCTTCAGATTGGCCCTTTAAATACACCCGCTGCCGCACACTGGACGCCAAACCCAGAAGTAAAATTCTAATGAGCTGGCTGAGTTAAAAATCCTTTTCACTATTCTCATTTCTACAGGATTGATGCTTGTCCCTTGGACTGGCAATCTGATCATGCCTGGATGAAATAAAATGGTATATGAAGCAGGAAGGATTAAATGCTAAACTGTAATTGTTTTGAATGGTTCTGCCAGAGGCATATTGTGTAACATGGTTCAGCTTTGAGCAACCTCTACCAGTTTTGTTTTTAAGACGCGCTGAACTTTCTTCCGAGTTTCCTGCGCAAATTCGGACTCCCGCTCCCAAAGCGTCTCAGACTTAATTGTCGGGGCTTTACTGACCATTTTGGAAATTGGGTTGCTTCCAACAATTGAGCTTTCATTGGCAGAAAAACAATTTGAAAGGATGTTTTTATGGTGAACTAAAAGCCTGAATTCCGAAGACTAATGTTCCGTCATAGATCATTAACTCGTGCTGGGAAATTACCTGTTAAGGAAATAAATCTCTTTCCTTCACGCAGTCTCCAGCTGATTGGCGGCAGCTGTGGACTGTGGTGCAACCCCTTTTTTTGGTTTAAAACTTAATCGATGGCTAGTGCCATCACCAATTAGGAGATAACAGGTGCCCCCTTCTTAAAGGGGCACAACCAATAAAACTATAACTTAAACAAAAGGAAGGATTATCTGTTTAACTGCAATTCTTTTTAATGATTGTGCCGGGGTATATTCTATAACATGTTTCAGTTTTGAGCAACCTCTCCCAGTCAGTCAAGGATTCCTTCATAGTTGCCCTGAGAGCAGGAATGTTTTTGTTACTAGTTTTGTTTTTAACCCTAATATTGCTGTTATGAGTTCACAATATATTTAAATGCAATTCAGCATTGACATTAAAACTCCTGGCAGTGAATATTTCTCCAATGTAAGATGGTGCACATTGGAATGGGAAATGTGAAGTGGGTACATGGTGAATCAGGCCATTAGAGGTAGAGAAGGGAAACTATTTGTGGAGTTATCAATTATTTATTGAAAGTGTACAATCTGTGCAAAACTGTAATCCAACAGGTTAATTAATTTTGGAATGATTCCAAAGCATTTACCAATAAGTCAAAACACCCACTCTGTACAGTTTACTGGCAAGGTCACAGAGGATTATTGGGTGTGTGTTGCCAGTTAATAATTTTCCTGATGCACAAACAACAGTGTCTGCCCTGACATTGGGTCAGGTCATTTTTCATAAATCCATGGCAGTCGACGAAAATAGGTGTTAGGCCCCTTCCATATGTAAATGAAGGGCCTAATACCTGTTTTAGGCCCAATTGCCGAAATTGGATAGCAATGAGCTGAGCAGGAGTTGGAGCTGCTCTGTACAGGATTCTTCAGCGACTGGTAAGTATAAAAAGTATTTTTTTAATCGTTTCTATAGCACCAGGAGGAGAAGGAGTACTCCCACGACTCCACAGTACTCCCGATGGGCACCCTCCCCCTGTTGCCACTCCACCTCTCCCCATCCCAGGACTTACCTTTGGGCTGCTGCCAGTGAGACAAACAGCATGATATTCATTTTCATAAAATGGGCAAGCTGCCTGTTGAGGGACGACAGGTGTCGGCAGCTCACCCAAATAATAATCGGGGTACGGTAGCATTGTGATTATGTTACATAGAAACATAGAAGATAGGAGCAGGAGTAGGCCATTCGGCCCCTCTAGCCTGCTCCGCCATTCAATGCGATCATGGCTGATCCTCCAAATTCAGAACCCTGTCCCTGCTTTCTCCCCATATCCCTTGATCCCTATAGAAACGGGACTAGTAATCCAGAAGCCTGGAATAATGATCCGAAACAGGACTTCAAATCCCACCACGGCAGCTGGGGAATTTAAATTCAGTTAATTTAATAAATCTGGAATAAAAAGCTAGTATCAGTATTGGTGATTATGAAACTACCGGATTGTTGTAACAACCCAACTGGATCACTAATGTCCTTTAGGGAAGGAAACCTGCTGTCTTTACCTGGTCTGGACTATATGTGAGTCCAGACCCACAGCAATGTGGTTGACTCTTAACTGCCCTCTGAAATGGCCTAGCAAGCCACTCAGTTGTATCAAACTGCTACAATAAACTATAATAAGAATAAAACCGGACGAACCACCCGGCATTGACTTAGGCATCAAATTCGGACATGACAAAGGCACACCCAGCCCAGTCGACCACGCAAAGCCCTCCTCACTAACATCTAGGGACTTGTGCCAAAATTGGGAGCGCTGTCTCTCTCATCAAGCAACAGCCTGACATAATCATACTCACAGAATCATACCTTTCAGCCAACGTCCCAGATTCCTCCATCACCATCCCTGGGTATGTCCTGTCCCACCGGCAGGACAGACCCACCAGAGGTGGTGGCACAATGGTAAACAGCCGGGAAGGAGAGGCCTTGGGAGTCCTCAACATTGACTCCGGACCCCATGAAGTCTCATGGCATCAGGTCAAACATAGGCAAGGAAACCTGCTGATTACCACCCACTGCCCTCCCTCAGCTGATGAATCAGTACTTCTCCATGTTGAACACCACTTGGAAGAAGCACTGAGGGTAACTAGGGCAATGAATTCACTCTGGGTTGGGGACTTCATGTCCATCACCAAGAGTGGTTCAGTAGCACCACTACTGACCGAACTGGCCGAGTCCTGAAGGACATAACTGCCAGACTGGGCTTGCGGTAGGTGGCGAAAGAACCAACACAAGGGAAAAATATACTTGACCTCGTCCTCACCAATCTACCTGTCATGGATGTATCTGTTCATGACCACTGCACAGTCCTTGTGGAGACGAAGACCCGTCTTCACACTGAGGACACCCTCCATCATGTTGTGTGCACTACCACTGTGCTAATGGAATAGATTCAGCACGACCTAGCAGCTCAAACTGGGCATCATGAGGCGCTATGGGCCATCAGCAGCAGCAGAATTGTATTCACCACAATCTGTAACCTCATGGCCCAGTATATCCCTCACTCTACCATACCATCAAGCCAGGCGACCAATCTTGGCTCAATGATGAGTGTAGAAGCGCATGGCCAGGAGCAGCCAGGCATACTAAAAATGAGGTGCCAACCTGGGGAAACTGCAACACAGGACTACATGCATGCTAACAACGGAAGCAGCTTGCTATAGACTGAGCTAAGCGATCCCACAATCAACAGATCACATCAAAGCTCTGCAGTCCTGTCACATCCAGTTGTGAATGGTGGTGGACCATTAAACAACTAACGGGAGGAGGAGGCTCCATGAATATCCCCATCCTTAATGATTGCAGAGCCCAGCACGTGAGTGGAAAAGACAAGGCTGAAGCGTTTGCAACCATCTTCAGCCACAAGTGCCGAGTGGATGATCCATCTTGCCTCCTCCTGAGGTCCCCACCCATCACAGAAGCCAATCTTCAGCCAATTTGATTCACTCCACGTGATACCAAGAAACGGCTAGAGTGCACTGGATACAGCAAAGGCTATGGGCCCCGACAACACCCCAACGGTAATGCTGAAGACTTGTGCTCCAGAACTAGCCGCGCCTCTAGCCAAGCTGTTCCAGTAGAGCTACAACACTGGCATCTACCTACCAAAGTGGAATATTGCACAGTATATCCTATCCACAAAAAGCAGGACAAATCCAATCTGGCCAATTACCGTCTCATTTGCCTACTCTCAATCATCAGCAAGTGATGTATGTTTCAATGAGATCACCTCTCATTCTTCTAAACTCTAGAGAATATAAGTCTAGTCTACTCAATCTCTCCTCATAGGACAATCCCCCCCATCCCAGGAACCAGTCTGGGTGAACCTTCGTTGCACTCCCTCTATGGCAAGTATATCCTTCCTTAATAGTAAGGAGACCAAAACTGTACACAGTACTCCAGGTGTGGTCTCACCAGGGCCCTATTTAATTGCAGTAAGGCATCTTTACTCTTACATTCAAATCCTCTTGTAATAAAGGCCAACATACTATTTGCTTTCCTAATTGCTTGCTGTACCTGCATGTTAATTTTCAGTGATTCATGTACAAGGACACCAAGGTCCTCTGAACACCAACATTTCCCAATCTCTCACCATTAAAAAATACTCTGCTTTTCTATTTTTCCTACCAAAGTGGATAACTTCACATTTCTCCACATTATATTTCCATTTGTCATGTTCTTGCCCACGACTTAGCTTGTCTATATCCCTTGAAGCTCTTTGCATCCTCCTCACAACTTACATTCCCACCCAGCTTTGTATCAGTAAACTTGGATAATTACATTTGGTCCCCTCATCCAAATCATTGATGTAGATTGTGAATAGCTGTGGCCAAGCACTGATCCTTGCGGTACCCCACTAGTTACAGCCTGCCAACCCGAAAATGACCCGTTTATTCCTACTCTCTCTTTTCTGTCCATTAACCAATCCTCAATCCATGCTAATATATTATCCCTAATCCACGAGCCCTAATTTTACTTAATAACCTCTTGTGTGGCACCTTATCGAATGCCTTCTGAAATCCAAATACACCACACCCACTGGTTTCCCCCTTATCTATTCTGCTAGTTACAAACCTCAAAAACAGATTTGTCAAACATGATTTCCCTTTCATAAATCCCAATCCTATTATTATTTTCTAAGTTCCCTGCTACCACGTCCTTAATAATAGATTCTCCTCCTCTCAACTTACTTTCCCACCTAGCTTTTTTATCATCAGCAAACTTGGATACATTACACTCGGTTCCCTCATCTAAGTCATTGATTTATTTGTAAATAGCTAAGGCCCAAGCACTGATCTTACTAGTTACAGCCTGCCAACCCAAAAATGACCCGTTTATTCCTACTCTATGTTTTCTGTCCATTAACCAATCCTCAATCAATGCTAATATATTACCCCCAATGCCATGAGCCCTAATTTTGTGTAATAACCTCTTTTGTGGCACCTTATTAAATGTCTGCTGAAAATCCACATACACCACATCCACTGGTTCCCTCTTATCTATGTACAACCTCAAAAACTCTAACAGATTTGTCAAATACAATTTCCCTTTTGTAAATCCGCGTTTACTCTGCTTAATCATATTATGATTTTCTAAGTGCCCTGTTACCACATCCCTAATAAAGATTCTAGCATTTCCCATCTACTGATGTTAGGATAACTGGTATATTATTCCCTGTTTTTTCTCTCCTTCCTTTCTTGAATAGCGGGGTTACATTTGCTACCTTCCAATCCCGCGGTGACCGTTCTAAAATCTAGAGAATTCTGGAAGATCAAAACCAATGCATCCACTATCTCTGTAGCCACCTCTTTTAAAACCCTAGGATGTAGGCCATCAGGTCCAGAGGATTTGTCAGCTTTTAGTCCCATTAATTTCTCCAGTACTATTTCTTTACTAATACTAATTTTTTAAGTGGCCTCATTCTCACTAGACCCTTGGTTCCCCACTATTTCCAAATGTTTCTTGTGTCTTCTAACATGAAGACAATTCAAAGTATTTGTTTAATGTTTCTGCCAATTCCTTGTTCCTCATTATAATTTCTCCTGTCTCTGCCTATAAAGGACCCACATTACTTTTGCTAATCTCTTCCTTTTTACATAACTATAGAAGCTTTTACAATCTGTTTTTATCTGTCTTGCTAGTTTATTCTCATATTCTTTTTTCCCTCTCTTTATCAATTTCTTGATCATCCTTTGCTGAATTCTAAAACCCTCCAAACCTCAGGCTTACTATTCTTTTTGGCACCATTTAGAGCCACTTTCTTTAATCTAATACTATCTTTATATCTCTTATTAGACACGTAGGACACTTTTCCTGTGGGGTTTTTATTCCCTAAGGGAATGTATATTCATGTCAGAGTTTATGACAAAATTAAAAGCATGTTGGGGCAGATTTTGCGGTGGTATGATGGCGTACTCGGGGAGTACACCATCATACCACCTTTGAAATATACCGCAGGTTCGGGATTTCTGCATGCACTAATCCCAAACTTGCGACCTGTCCAGGTATGCCTTGACAGATGATCCGCACAAATGGGAAATACAAATTACTGGTGCAGAGTGGACTAATTGCCCACCAACTGCCCAGCAATTACATCTGAAAATTTTACCGTTAGTGAAAGCAGGCACAGGAGCCTGTTTCACATCTTAAAAGAAAATCGATATATGTATATTGTGTACGTTTTGGTGGAGGAAATTTTTTTTGTCGGTCGAGTTTCATTTTAATTACTTGGGAAGTTGAATAAGATAATTAAATAAAGTGAACATCAATCAGATTTCAGTGACCAATTCTGTCCTTTCAGCTCAAAATGAACAACATAACAAACAATATAATGCATCTATGACAAGGATAGTAGATTTATCTATTAACAGTCTAAATGAAGTCTGAATAATATATTTTAATAATATATTTTTAATCCTGAAAATTAACATTGAATATATGGCTGGGAATCTTATTCTGAAGTTAAACAACATTACTTGTAGGAGATATAAAACAACTGTTAGACCTTCACTGAGTATCAAACAGAAAGGTTACTACATAGGGACTAATAAATTGTGAGTTTGGATGAAAAAACCCCAATATGAATAAGTCCAAGTACCAGTTTAATTAAAGTTTTTAAACATTTTTAGAAGCTTTTTAAAAGTTTTTAAAGTTCTTAAAATATAATTTTAATGGAAGAGAATGAAATAAGTTTCTGTGGGCATGGCTTAGTTTTGCTAGATTTTGTGGGCGTGACTTCCCTAGTGCATAGGCTGTACGCTGCGTTTCCTGGTCTTTGTGATGTAATATGCTGCGCAGCGCCGAAGAGCAAGTCTCCGTTCTGGGCCTCGCACAAAGTAAGTTCGTATTCTTTTCGTATTTTGGCAGCGTACTCTGTAGCTATGCTGCCAACCGCATTTTTAGGCTGTTATAATTGTTGCTTTATTATCACAGCTGAGTGACAGCACTAAACAACATAAGTATAGAAAGATGACATGGTTGCACATTGCAATATTGTATTTCTCAGATGTTACGTAGTGTAATTAAATAGAACAAGATGAGTTTCATGTTATATTCGACACATCTACATCTAGACATCTACACCTGTACAATCAACAACTACAACACCATCGTTACATCCACTTCAGGACCAACAAGCACAACAGTACCAACAACTCAGAGAGCACCACCCAACCATCACAACCCAATTAACAACAACCTTAACAACAGGGATCAGTTCAAAAACAACAGCAAGTAGTAAGCAAGAGAAATTTTCTCCATCCGGCATTTTACACTGCCTGTTCTGGAAGGAAAGCCATAGAAGGATTACTTTTATCAGCAATCTAAAAGAAACATCTATTTTTAGTCTATACTCATGCAGATATTTTATGAGCATAGAATCGGCAAAATTAGTGTGTGAGGAATTATTGTTGAACCTGCCTATATGATATATGTAGAATTGTTCTCATATACTAAACTTCTACTGAATCAGAAAAGGCAGCGCAGTCCGTAATGCACTGATTATACTATCCACAAGATTTTACTGTTTTGTTCAAGCAGCTTCATCAGGCAATGCAATGACAACAGAAACCTCTACTTCCTCCGTACCATCAACAACTACGTCACAGACCTCTTCACCCACCTCAGGGACAACAGTACCAACAACTACAGAGAGCAGCGCTACACCATTGCCAACCCAATCCGCAGCAACCTCAACAACTACTGTTAGATCCACAACAGGATGTAGTAAGGAGCAGACCTTATGTTTAACAGTTATTTCTTACTGATGGTGTTGAAAAGACTGAAACTCATGCCAGAATTAAAAACCTATTATAATTTGTTGCGTTATAATCACAGGTGGAGTGACAATATTGTTTCTCAGATGTTACATAATGTAATGTAAATAGAACAAGTGAGACTAAGGCTCATGTTATATTCTGAGGCTGAATTTCCATTTTGTTTACACAGCGACATCAACTGCTCCGACTACAACTACTGAGACATCTTCTACATCTGTACTGTCAACAACTCCAACACCAATCGTCACATCCACTTCAGGAACGACAATCACAACAGTACCAACAACTACAGAGAGCACCACCCAACCATCAACAACCAATTAACAACAACCTTAACAACAGGGATCAGTTCAACAACAACAGCAAATAGTAAGCAAGAGAAATTTTCTTCATCCGGTATTTTACACTGCATGTTACGGGAGGAAAGCAATAGCAGAATGATTTTTTTCATCAGATATCTAAAAGAAACTTCTGTTTTTTGGTATATACCCATGCACATATTTGATGAGGTGAGCCTGTAACATTACTGTAGTGAGGAAATTATGTTGAACCTGCCTATATGATAATATGTAGAATTGTCTCTCGTACTAAACATCTACTGAATCAGAAAAGGCAGCGCAGTCCGTATGCACTGATTATATTATCCCACACTGATTTTACTGTTTTGTTCAAGCAGCTACATCAAGCACTGCAACGACAACAGAAACATCTTCTTCGTCCGTACCATCAACAACTACATCACAGACCTCTTCACCCAGCTCAGGGACAACAGTACCAACAACTACAGAGAGCAGCACTCAACCATTGACAACCCAAACCACAACAATCTCAACAACCACTGTCAGTCCCACAACAGGAGTAGTAAGGATCAGTCCTTCTCTTTAACAGCTATTTCGTACTAATGGTGCTGAAAAGACTGAAATGCACGCCAGCATTATAATTCTTTTTTTCGTGTTGTCTCACTGTTCGCTTTGGGGAACAATGTGAAGTAGTGGAAGGGTTCGCAGGTTGATTAACAGTCTGACTGGCCACATTAACCATATTTATACCAGCCGATAGTGCAGGGGAGCGATAGTGGTAATGATAACCAGAGTGTGACAGGAAGGGGACAGAGCGTACAAGCATAAGAGCATCCAGCAAATAGGGTCAGTGTAGGGAAAAATGGTAAAAAGACAAAATTAAGACTCTTTATCTGAATGCATACAAGAAGGATGTAAGGAGGCATCAAACTGAAAGAAAAGGTGTACAATGTTACGAAGATTAGTGGTAGCCAGAAGATTGGGAAATTTTTAAAACTTGCAAAGGATGACTAAAAAAATAATAGAGGCAGAGAAAGGATTATGAGAGTAAATTAGCAAGAAATATAAAACAGACAGTAAGAGCTTCTACAAGTATACAAAATGAAGAGAGTAGCTAAGTAAACGTTGGTCCCTTGGAGGCTGAGACTGGGAATTATTAATGGGAAACAAGGAAATGAAAAAGACTTTGAACACATATTTTGTATCTGTTATCACAGTAGAAGACACTAAAAGCATTCCAATAATAGTGAAAATCAAGGGGCAAAAGGGAGGAGGAACTTTAAACAACCACTATCATTAGAGAAAAAGTACGAGGCAAACTAAAGGGACTAAAGGCTGACAAGTCCCTCGATCTGCTGGCCTGCATCATAGGGTCCTAAAAGAAATGGCTGCAGTGATAGTGGGTGCATTGGTTGTATCTTCCAAAATTCCCTAGACTCTGGAAAGGTCCCAGCGGAAAGGAAAATCACAAATGTAATGCCCATATTCAAGAAAGGAGGGAGACAGAAGCAGAAACTATAGGCCAGTTAGCCTAACATCTGTCATTGGGAAAATGCTGGAATCCATTATTGAGGAAGTAGTAGCAGGACATTTAGAAAATCAATACAATCAGCAAAGTCAGCATGGTTTTATGAAAGGGAAATCATGTTTGACAAATTTATTAGAGTTCTTTGAGAATGTAACGAGCAGGGTGATAAAGGGGAACCAGTAGATGTATCTATTTGGATTCCAAAAGGCATTCGATAAGGTGCCCATGAAAGGTTACTGCACAAGATAAGAGCTCATAGTGTTGGGGCTAATATATTAGCACAGATAGAGGATTGGCTAACTAACAGAAAACAGAGAGTCGGGATAAATGGGTCATTTTCAAGTTGGCAAACAGTAACTAGTGGGGTGCCACAGGGATCAGTGCTGCCGCCTCAACTAGTTACAATCTATATTAATGACTTGGATGAAGGGACGAGTGTATTGTA
Source organism: Squalus acanthias (assembly GCA_030390025.1). Lineage (NCBI taxonomy): Eukaryota > Metazoa > Chordata > Chondrichthyes > Squaliformes > Squalidae > Squalus > Squalus acanthias. The sequence continues at coordinate 15,510 of JASTWF010001193.1, forward strand.
CCAAATTTGCTGATGATACAAAGATAGGTGGGAAAGCAAGTTGTGAGGATGATACATAGGCCGGAATTTTGCCAGTGCTCAGAGTGAGAGTTTGGAGGCGGGACCGCTGTCAAAATCTCAAGATTGACAGCGGGTAGGCAACCCGCTGTCAACCCGCCTCCGATCAATCTTCCCAAGTGTCGGGTCCCCGATTTGCGCATGGACCCGACGCCTAGCGGCAGGAAGAGGATTAAAGCCAGGCTCTTTTCAATTTTGCCGCTTCTGCCTCGGTTTACCCGATGTCCGGACACCACGCCAGGTAAGTATGGTGTGTTGTGAGTCTGCTGTAATGTTTCTTACATTGATGTACAGCTGCAGAAATGGTGGGAAGGATCCAATGGTGCACTGGTAAGTTTCAGAGTTAAGAAATGTTGGCAAAATCATTTTTAATGCATTTACACTTTTCTGTAGGTAACAAGTTTTGAATTGCATGTTTAGTTCCACATCATTGAGAGAACCTCTCTCACCAGAGACAGATCAATTCTGTAACCTCACCTGCAGCTGCCATCTGTTCTAGCCTAAGGAGAGAGTCACTGGAGAGCCTAGGTGCAGGAGCTCACCTTTGTACAGTGATTGTCAGTGTTTGCAGCACCTCAATGCTGCCAAACACTGAGAAATGAGCTGACAAAAAATTGTGCGTGGTCCCTTTAGAAAACCGGCAGATGATGTGTCATCAAATGACATCATCTGACCCGCTTCCTCTTATTGGCTGGCAAGCCTGCAGAGCGGGCTTAACAAGGTCAATCGAGGGAAAATCACGCCCGTGGGCCAGAGGCAATTGGAGCAGGACTGGAAGCCGGAAACCACCAGACTGCTCCCAACCCGCATCTATTTACAAAATCACTGCCAAAGAGTCTGCAAAGGAATATAGATACGTTAAGTGAGGGGGCAAACATTTGACATATGAGTATAATGTGGCAAAAAATGAGATTATCCACATTGGTAGGAAGAATAGAAAAGTAAAATATTATTAAATGGAGAGAAACTACAGAATGCTGTGGTACAGAGGGATCTGGGTGTCCGCGTACATGAAAAACAAAAAGTTAGCATGCGGGTACAGCAGGTAATTAGGAAGAAAATGGAATGTTGGCCTTCATTTCAAGGGGGATGGGGTATAAAAGCAGCAAAATCTTGCTACAACTGTACAGGGCGTTGGTGAGGCCACACCTAGAGTACTGCATACAGTTTTGGTTTTCTTATTTAAGGAGGGATATATTAGCATTGGAGGCAGTACAGAGAAAATTCGCTAGGTTGATTCCTGGATGAAGGGGTTGTCTTAGGAGGGAAGGTTGAGCAGGTTGAACCTATACTCATTGGGAGTTTAGAAGAATGAGAGGTGATCTTATTGAAAGATGTAAGATTCTGAGGGGGCTCGACAGGGTAGATGCTGAGAGGAATGGGTTGGATTTTTCAAGCCCCGAGGAGGCGGGCATGGAGGCGGGCCAGCTGGTAAATCAGAGAAAGTGGGAGCGGATGGGAAATCCGCCCACATCCCGCCTCCGTGCCCTTTTGCCAGGAGGCGAGAAGATGTGCAGCTTCGGGTCCAGTCTCCTGCAGGCGGGAAAGGCATTTAATTCTTTTAACTGCCTGTTAACAAGTAGTTAACAGGCAGGAAAAAAATTAGTGCCATTTACCTTCACAAGTGAAGGCTTCCTGACCTCGGAGAACCCCGCCGGGTTGGAGGAGATGTGAAGGAGGTCTGCGGCGGTTGGAGGCACCTGGAAGTAAGGTGTAGAGGTGAGTGATGGGTGCAAGTGTGAGTGGTAAGTATGTAAGGTGAGTGATAAGTTTAAAAAAGTGTGCACTTACCTTGTTTTCTTTCTACAGCCTTTAGCCACGCAAGATGGGGAGAGCTGATATTCTCCTTGTCAATTTCACATAATGGCTGTTGGAATCCTGCGATCTTACAGACATGTGAAATTTACAAAGTTGAAAGGTTTGATGAGCCCTCACCACAAAGCCTCATCAAACTAAAGAGAATGTCAGTGTTTGAAAGCTTCACAGAGTTGTCAAACGCTGTCATTTCTTTGTTTCAAGAAGTCTTGACAGATAGCACGTCAGACGTTGACGTGATCTGTCAGTGAGTTCCTCCCTAATTGGCCTGCTGAGCCCACAGGGCGGGCTTAACAAGCTCAATCAGGGGAAAATCCCTCTGATTGGTCAGGCGAGGATGGAGGCGGGACATTCACACGACAAGCAGCAGTCCCACTCCAACTCACCTCCATTCACAAAATCCAGCACTATGTATCCACTCATGGGGGAATCTAGAACTAGGGGGCAGAGTTTCAGAATAAGGGGTCGCCCATTCAAGATGGAGATGAGGAGAATTTCTTCTCTCAGAGAGTCGTGAATCTTTGGAATCACTACCCAGAGAGCTGTGGAGGCTGAGTCTTTGAATAATTGAAGGCTGAGATAGAGAGATTTTGAACTACAGGTGAGTCAAGAGATATGGGGAACAGGCAGAAAAGTGGAGTTGAGGTGATCTTATTAAATGGCTGAGCAGACGTGAGGGGCTGAATGGCCTACTCCTGCACCTATTTCTTATATTCTTATTTTCTTATGTTATGTAATTTAAATAGAACAAGTGAGATTGAGTCTCATGTATATTCAAAAGCTGAATTTCCATTTTGTTTTATACAGCTACATCAACTGCTCCTACTACAACTACTGAGACATCTTCTACATCTGTACTGTCAACAACTACAACACCAATCATTACATCCACTTCAGGACCAACAAGCACAACAGTACCAACAACTACAGTGAGCACCACCCAAGCATCAACAACCCAATTAACAACAACCTTAACACAGGGATCAGTCCAACAACAACAGCAACTAGTACAGCAGAGAAATTTTCTTCATCCGCATTTTACACTGCCTGTTCTGGAATGAAAGCAATAGCAGAATTATATCTTTATCAGATAATGAAAAGAAACATCTGTTTTTTGGTATATACCCATGCACATATTTGATGAGTGTGAGGCTGCAACATTACTGTGTGAGGAAATTATTGTTGAACCTGCCTATATGATAATATGTAGAATTGTTCTCACGTACTAAACTTCTACTGAATCAGGAAAGACTGCGCAGTCCGTAATGCACTGATTATATTATCCCACACTGATTTTACTGTTGTGTTCAAGCAGCTACATCAAGCACTGCATCGACAACAGAAACCTCTTCTTCTCCGTACCATCAACAACTACACCCACAGACTTCTCACCCACCTCAGGAACACCAGTAGCAACAACTATAGAGAGCAGCCAGTCAACCATTGACACCAATCACAACAATCCCAACAACCGCTGTCAGTTCCACAACAGGAAGTAGTAAGGATCAGACCTTTTCTTTAACAGCTATTTCATACTAATGGTGCTGAAAAGACTGAAACGCATGACAGAATTCTTCTTCTTTTCGTGTTGTCTCGCTGTTCGCTTTGGGGAACAGTGTGAAGTAGTGGAAGGGTTCGCAGGTTGATTAACAGTCTGACTGGCCACATTATCGCTGCTTCCATGGCCGTCACCATCTTTATAAGGTGGTTAGTCCTATGCGGCGGGAGGGTTTTCTGGGCTCCCACAACCCATACGATGACGGGGGTCCACCCACACACACCGGACGCGAGTATCCCGCTGGATGTCAATCCAGAATTCAACGTCGGAGCTCCGACTCCACTCGCCAGGACTGTCCTGGAGTGGGTGTTTGAACCCTGCACCTTGTGGCCCAGAGGCGGGAATGCTACCACTGCGCCAAAGGCTCACTCCCAATGCTAGAATAAAAAGCCTGCTATAATTTGTTGTTTTATAATCACAGCTGGAGTGACAACATTTAACACATCAGTATAAAAAGATGTCATCGTTGGACATTGCAATATTATATTCTCAGATGTTATGTAATAGGGCTTTAAGCTAAATACTCGCGGGGGAGGGATCAGGTGAGGGGAAACTTCGAAAGTTAAAGAGAATGGACAAGGCAATAGTGCAGGGTAGCAATAGGAGTAATGATAACAAGAGTGTGACAGGAAGAGACAGAGCGTACAAGCATAACAGTGCATCAGCAAATAGGGTCAGAGTAGGACGAATGGTAAAAAAACAAAATTAAAGGCTCTTTATTTGAATTCACACAGTATTTGTAACAAGATAGGTGAATTGACGGCATGAATAGAAATAAATGGGTATGATCTGATAGCCATTACAGAGACCTGGCTGCAAGGTGATAAAGGCTGGAACTGAATTTTCAGGGGTATTTGACATTTGGAAGGATAGGCAGAAAGGAAAAGGAGCTGCATTAGCTTTGTTAATAAAGGATGACCTTGGCTCGGAAGTTCAAGATGTAGAATCAGTTTGAGTGGAGATAAGAAAATAATAAGGGAAAGAAGTAACTGGTGGGAGTGTTTATAGGCCCCTAACAGTAGCTACACTGTGGGACAAAGTATAAATCAAGAAAGGTACTGCAATAATCATGGGCGATTTTAATCTTCTCATAGATTGGACAAATCAAACTGGCAAGGTAGCCTTGAGGACGAGTTCATAGACTGTATTCAGGACAGTTTCTTAGACAATACGTTGTGGACCCAACCAGGGAACAGGCTATTTTAGATCGGTAATGTATAATCAGACAGGATTGATTAATGATCTCATAGTAAAGGATCCTTTTGGGAAGAGTGATCATAACATGTAGAATTTAACATTCAGTTTGAGGGTGAGAAACTTGGGTCAGAAACTAGTGTCTTAAACTTAAATAAAGGCAATTACAAGGGTATGAAGACAGAGTTGTCTGAAGTGGACTGGGAAAATAGATTACAGGCGAGACGCTAGATAAGCAGTAGCAGACTTTTAAGGAGATATTTCATAACTCTCAACAAAGATTAATTCCAGTGAGAAAGAAAGACTCTATGTGAAGGATGAACCATCCGTGGCTTACTAAGGAAGTTAAGGAGGGTATCAAATTGAAAGAAAAGGCATACAATGTTGCGAAGATTAGTGGTCGGCCAGAAGATTGGGAAATTTTTAGAAACTTGTAAAGGATGACCTAAAAAAAAGAGGGAGAATATAAATTATGAGAGTAAACTAGCAAGAAATATAAAAACAGACAGTAAGAGCTTCTTCAAGTAAATGAAAAGGAAGAGAGTAGCTAAAGTAAACGTTGGTCCCTTGGAGGCTGAGACTGGGAAATTAATAATGGTAAACAAGGAAGTAGCAGAGAATTTGAACAAAAATTTTGTATCTGTCTTCACAGTAGAAGACACTAAAAGCGTCCCAATAATAGTGGAACATCAAGGGGCAAAAGGGAGGGAGGAACTTAAAACAATCACTATCACTTTGGAAAAAGCTCTAGGCAAACTAATGGGACTAAAGGCTGACAAGACCCCCTGGATCTGATGGCCTGCATTGTGGGGCCTTAAAAGAAGTGACTGCAGAGATAGTGGATGCATTGGTTGTAATCTTCCAAAATTCCCCTAGAGTCTGGAAAGGTCCCAGCAGATTGGAAAACCGCAAATGTAATGCCCCTATTCAAGAAAAGGAGGGAGACAGAAAGCAGGAAACTATAGGCCAGTTAGCCTAATATCTGTCATGGGAAAATGCTGGAATCCATTATTAAGGAAGTAGTAGCAGGACATTTAGAAATCATAATTACAATCAAGCAGAGTCAGCATGGTTTATGAAAGTAAATCGTGTTTGACAAATTTATTTAGAGTTCTTTGAGAATTTTTTATGGGATGAGGGCATTGCTGGCAAGGCCAGCATTTATTGCCCATCCTAATTGCCCCTTGAGAAGGTGTTGGTGAGCCGCCTTCTTGAACGGCTGCAGTCCGTGTACTCCCACAGTGCTGTTAGGTAGGAAGTTCCGGGATTTTCAACCAGCGACAATGAAGAATCGGGATATATTCTAAGTCAAGATGGTGTGTGACTCGAAGGGGAGCTTGGAGGTGGTGGTGTTCCCATGCATCTGCTGCCCTTGTCCTTCTAGGTGGAAGAGATCGCGGGTTGGTAGGTGCTGCTGAAGAAGCCTTGGCGAGTTGATACAGTGCATCTTGTAGATGGTACGCACTGCAGCCACATTACGTCGATGTAACGAGCAGGGTGGCTAAAGGGGAAACAGTAGATGTAGTGTATTTGGATTTCCAAAAGGCATTCGATAAGGTGCCACATAAAAGGTTACTGCACAAGATAAGGCTCATGGTGTTGGGGCTAATATATTAGCACGGATAGAGGATTGGCTAACTAACAGAAAACAGAGAGTCGGGATAAATGGGTCATTTTTAGGTTGGCAAACTGTAACTAGTGGGTGTGCCACAGGAATCATTGCTGGGGACTCAAGTATTTACAATCTAAATTAATGACTTGGATGAAGGGACCGAGTGTACTGTAGCCAAATTTGCTGATGATACAAAGATAGTTATGAGGAGGACACAAAGGGCTCGATTTTGCCAGGCCCGAGGAGGTGGGATTGGAGGCGTGTGAGGTGTTAAAATCGCGGAAAAAAGGTGGGCGGGCCCGATCCCGCCTCCATCCCGCCTCCGAGCAATTTTCCCAAAAGCGAGTTTTCTGACCCCGTCTCCATCCGCCTCCAAGAGGCGGGATAGACCCTTAAGCGCTTAACAACCAGTTAAGTGCCCTCTATAATCCCATTTTGAGAGGCCTTTCTGATTTTAACACTTTTCCCACGTGGTTCACGTCTCCTCTGAAACACGCCAGTGAAAACCTGGTGGCAGCCCAAGTGGAATGCTTACTAACAGCTGCAGCTCCACCAATAAAAAGGAGTTTTCAGGAATCATCATTTGCAGGTGGCAGAACTTTGTTGTCTCAGGTCTGGGGGAACTTTTAGCAGTTGTGGAAGTTTGGAGCCTCACACCCATCTCCAGTGTGACTTCCTGGGAAACCACTCTCGCCACCTTGAAGGAGCGCTTCCTTAACTGAGGCATATACAGAAGCATGGGAACCATTTATTTCCTTTCCTCCTGGACATCAGATTCGGACGAAAGACCAGCCGTGGCAGCAACAGATCCATGAACAACAGCACACCAACACAGCAGCAGCAACAACAGGAGCGCAAGCTGCTGCTCACCCAACCTGAAGCTGCACAGGCCAGAAGTTGCTAGCGCACGACCACATTGCTGCCCGGGATGCAGAGTCACACTCCTCTTGGCCAAATTTGCTTAGCCTGCACAATCAAACACTTTTGCTCACACCTTCTATCAGACATCGACAATGGCCAAGAACCTGCGGGTTCCTATCACTCTGACCACCATACTGACAATTGCAAGTCATCCTAAGCCCTCAGTGCGAAGTCCCATTAGCGATATGACAGAAGCCACAACTGCAACAGTTGCCCATCAAAATTTTTTATTTACAATAACCAACTGATGGCTTTTCACCATTAAACATTGACATTTCACCCAAGTGACTACCCTTGTGACTACTTGTGCATTATCTTCCTCTTACGTGTGCTCCTACGTGGTGCTTCCCCTGTGGATTCAGAAGATGTGGAGGCCCTTGCTCACTTTCTTGCTGATCCTGTCTCGACACCTTTGGCGGGCGTCCTCTGGGGTTGCGAACCTGTGAGGGCTCGGCACAGTCTGCTGCTCCTGCAGCTGTGCAGGGGTTGAGACAGCCGATCTCAGTTGGGGTAGGGACTCTGGTGGGGCTCTGACCGAGGGACTTTGGCAGTGGCATGGTCGTGTGAGCGCTTGGAGAGGAGCCCCCACTTCCTTGTTGTCTGCACCAACATCCCTCTCATGGTCAGCCCCACTTCAAAGCTAGCCAAGTGGCTTGACAGCACCTTGCTGCACTTCAGGGGGGGCCATGAGGACCCGTTTCTGTACTGGAAGTCCTACTCCCGAGGACTTGCCTAAAGATCTGGTTTGTTTGCTCAATAGCTAACCATTGCTCCTCAAGAGATGTCAGTCTATTCTGAACAATGACCATGTTTTCCATACCCTGGCGACTAACTCATCCATGGCCGTAGCCATCCTCTCCTCGGTAGCCATCTTTTCCTCTACGGTAGCCAGTCTTACCATGGAGGTAGCCATCCTTTCCACGGACGTTGCCATTCTTTCCGTGGTGATGCGTTCATGTGCCATGCCTCCACAAAAGGCTCTGCTATGTTAGCGATGGACTCCTCCACACTCACAGCGACCCTGGAGGACAAAACCAGCCAGAGACTCCTGCAACTCTTCCTAGAGTTCCAGCATCGCTTTCTTCTGGATGGACCTGGAGGCAGAGCGTCGACATGCAGCTGAGCTGAGCTGGCAGAGTCCTGCTCCCTCCAACTAGGCTCTCCACTGCTGTCCCTGTCTCCACCATCTGCTGATGCTCACTTGTGAGCTTGATACACCAGGTGACAACACTACACTATCTCGCGAAGGTACACTGAGGTGTGAGTGTCTGTGCTGGTGCTGGTTGCGCTGGTTGCGCTGAATTCTGCTGACGCTGCACCCTCAGAGGTTGCAGCTTGCTTGAGGTGTCTGGAGGCTCAGGCTGCCCTCCTGGATAGTGGGGGCAGGGGCCTTTCGATGGTCCTGTGGGGGAAGTAAAGGAAAGAGTCAGAGATGTGAGGCCCAGTTACATGCACATTGAATATGCAGATGATCATAAGTCAATCTGTTAGAGCATCAGAATCATATCAGTGACTCATGCAATGTCAATGAGAGAGATGAATAAACTATTCTGTCATCAGCTTGCTCTGATGCACCCGTCTGTCTGTCCCCCACTTGCGCATCGTCCTCCACTCCCCACGATCTCCAGAGCCGCCTCCTCCAGGGGGTGAGCTGGGCTACTGAGGGTGGCCCCTCCTCCTGTCCTCGCTCTTTCCCTTATTGTGAGCTCTCTTTTCCTGCAATGAGTGAGACAAGTGGAGTTTGAGTGAGAATGAAGGAGTGAGTGTAGAGAATCCATAGCATAGATGCCTAGAAGGAGACAAAGATTCAGTGAGGTGGCAACACCAAGGGCCCTCTAGTGTGTTCTAAGTTGTTTTCATTATATCACAGCGATAGGGAGTGTGAGGGCTGCATAGTCGAATAGTTAAGTGAATGTGAACATAGAGAGAGAGGAATGGGTAAGGTGCAGGGATGTCAGTGTCAAGTGGGATGTGGAGGAAGAGGTTGTCAAAGCTGAGTGCTGGTGAGGAGAGGCAATGAGGATCAGATTGAGGGTGATGGGAAAGTCATACTTACTTTTCCAGTGCGCAGAAGGTCATGAAACCCTTCCTGCACTGCAGCCAGGTTCTGCGGCACATAGATAAGGAGTTGACCTCCTGGGCCACTTGCATCCACACAGCCTTCGTCTGCTGGGGAGGCCTTCTTCCTCCCTGAAGAAAGGAAGAGCACCTCCTTATTCCCTCTTGCTCCCTCCACCAGAGCTTGCACGGCGGCGTCATCAAACCTTGGTGCAGACTTAGTCTACTGCTGGACATTTTTGCCTGGAAGAAACTATCAGAGCAAAGGCCAAAAGCTTTGCAATCTGCAGAAGAAGCAAGGCTGCTTGCAGGCCTTAAATCCAGCAGCATTGATGATGTCATCGGAGGCGAGTTTCAGAATGGAAAGACTATTTGGGCCTGGGGTTCCAACACGCTGGAAATCAAGTGCCCAATTAGGGGAAAATCGCATATTTTTCCCACATCAAATTGGAGTCGGGTGGCTAACACGAAAGCGGATGACACGCCCCCAGCCCGCCCCAATGACAAAATCGAGCCCAAAGAGTCTGCAAAGGGATATAGATAGGTTAAGTGAGTGGGCAAAAATTGGCAGATGGGTATAATGTGGGAAAATATGAGGTTATCCACTTTGGTAGGAAGAATAGACAAGCAAAATATTATTTAAATGGAGAGAGACTACAGAATGCTGTGGTACAGAGGATTTGGGTGTCCTCGTACATGAAACACAAAAAGTTAGCATGCAGGTACAGCAAGTAATTAGGAAGGCAAATGGAATGTTGGCCTTAATTTCAAGGGGGACAGCGTATAAAAAGTAGGGAAGTCTTGCTACCAACTGTACAGGGCGTTGGTGAGGCCGCACCTAGAGTACTGCGTACAGTTTTGGTCTTCTTATTTAAGGAGGGATATATTATCATTGGAGGCAGTTCAGAGAGAATTCGCTAGGTTGATTCCTGGGATGAAGGGGTTGTCTTATGAGGAAGGTTGAGCAGGTTGGGCCGATACTCATTGAGTTTAGAATAATTAGAGGTGATCTTATTGAAAGATACAAGATTCTGAGGGGCTCGACAAGGTAGATGCTAAGAGGATGTTTCCCCTCGTGGGGGAATCTTGAACTAGGGGGCATAGTTTCAGAATAAGGGGTCGAACATTCAAGACAGAGATGAGGAGGAATTTCTTCTCTCAGAGGGTCGTGATATTAGGAATTCTCTACCCCAGAGAGCTGTGGAGGCTGAGTCATTGAATATATTCAAGGCTGGGACAGAGAGATGTTTGAGCAAGAGGGGAGTCAAGGGTTATGGGGAACAGGCAGAAAAATGGAGTTGCGTCCAAGATCAGATCAGCCATGATCTTATTGAATGGCGGACAGGCTCGAGGGGCCAAATGGCTTATGTTCTTATGTATAGTAATTTAAATAGAACAAGTAAGCTTGAGTGTCATGTTATATTCTCACGGCTGAATCTCCATTTGGTTACACAGCTACATCAACTGCTCCAACTACTGAGACAATCTTCTACATCTGTACTGTCAACAACTACAACACTATCGTTTCATCCACTTCAGGACCAACAAGCACAACAGTACCAACAACTACAGAGAGCACCACCAACCATCAAACAACCCAATTAACAACAACCTCAACAACAGGGATCAGTTCAACAACAACAGCAAGTCGTAAGCAAGATAAATTTTCTTCATCTGGCATTTAAACTGCATGTTCTGGAATGAAAGCAATAGCAGAATTATTTTTTTTATCAGCTAATGAATAGAAACATCTGTTTTTTGGTGTATACCCATGCCACATATTTGATGAGGGTGAGCTGCAACATTACAGTGTGAGGAAATATTGGTTGAACCTGCCTATATGATAATATTTAGAATTGTTCTCACGTACTAAACTTCTACTGAATCAGAAAAGGCAGCGCAGTCCGTAATGCACTGATTATAGTATCCCACACTGATTTTACTGTTGTGTCAAGCAGCTTCATCAAGACACTGCAACGACAACAGAAATCTCTTCTTCGTCCGTACCATCAACAACCTACATCACAGACGTCTTCACCCACCTCAGGGGCAGCAGTACCAACAACTATAGAGAGCAGCACGCAACCATTGACAACCCAAACCACAACAATCTCAACAACCGCTGTCAGTTCCACAACAGGAAGTAGTAAGGATCAGACCTTCTCTTTAACAGCTATTTCATACTAATGGTGCTGAAACGACTGAAACACATGCCAAAATTCTTCTTCATCTTTTCGTGTTGTCTCGCTGTTTGTTTTGGGGAACAGTGTGAAGTAGTGGGATGGTTCCCAGGTTGATTAACAGTCTGACTGACTGTATTATCGCTGCTTCCATGGCCGTAACCATGTTGATACCAGCTGATATGTTGGTTAGTCCTATGCGGCGGGAGGGTTTTCTGGGCTCCCACAACCCTTACGATGACGGGGGTCCACCCACCACACCCGGACGCGAGTATCCCGCTGGATGTCAATCCAGAATTCCAAGTCGGAGCTCCGACTCCACTCGCCAGGACTGTCTGGAGTGGGTGTTTGATCCTGCACCTTGTGGCCCAGAGGTGGGAATGCTACCACTGCGCCAAAGGAACACTCCAATGCCAAAATAAGAAACAGTTATACTTGTTGCCTTATAATCACAGCTGGAGTGACAACATTTAACAACATCAGTATAGAAAGATGTCATGGTTGGACATTGCAATTATGGCCCAAAAATTCGTGAGGAAAGCCTTCGTGCGAGGGTAAGGCTTCCCCGCGATCTCTCACTGCGCGTTGGTTTTTTCAGTTCCAGCTCGCACGAACTTGATGTTCTGGACAGCTGCTGTGCAGTGCTTTCGTATCCCACAGGCGTAGTTAATTCGTGCGAGCTGTGGGATCACGTGACTCAGTTAGAGCCAATGGCAGACACCATCTTCCATTCATAACTTTCACATAAGTGCTGTGAAAGGCTATGAATACTATAGCCCCTCAAAAGAACAGCTAAACCTCAATTAAATTTTTTTAAAAAACTCATCACATTAATAAAATAAGTATAGTTAAATAAATTAACCATTTAAATAAAAATTAAATTTTTGAAATTTTTTAAATCTTTTAAAAAGTTTTAAAAATAAACTTACCTGTCTTTAAAGTCTCTAAAAAAGATATACCTGTTAAAAAAAATTTCAAAATAATACTTAATTCACTACTTACCTTGTTAAAAGTGGGTCTTACTCCTCCTTTTTTTATGTGTAAAATCTTCCATACTTACCTGCGCGTTGAAACCACTAAGTGCACTGCATGCGCGCAGCCTGTAGCGTGCACCGCGGTTCACCTAGGAACCGCCCCCTTTTCCATTCACCAAGTGCCGGTTTTCAGCGCATGCGCAGTGCATGCAGAAAACAGGCAATTGGAGACAGAATATGCGAGAGTACACAGTGCGTACTCTCGCGTATCAACACAAATTTTTGGGCATTATATTCTCAGATGTTACGTAATCGGGCTTTAAACTAAATACTGGGGGAAGTGGTCCCGGTGAGGGGGAAACTTAGAAAGTTAAAGAGAAAGACAAGGGAATAGTGCAGGGTAGCGATAGGGGTAATGAAAACCAGAGTGTGACAGGAAGGGACAGAGGTACAAGCATAAGAGTGCAGCAGCAAATAGGGTCAGAGTAGGGACGAATGGAAAAAAGACAAAATTAAAGGCTCTTATCTGAATGCACGCAGCATTCGTAACAAGACAGATGAATTGACGGCACAAATAGAAATAAATGGGAATGATCTAATAACCATTACAGAGATGTGGCTGCAAGGTGACCAAGGCTGGGAACTGAATATTCTGGGTTATTTGACATTTCGGAAGGATAGGCAGAAAGGAAAAGGAGGTGGGTAGCTCTGTTAATAAAGGATGCGATCAGTACAGCAGTGAGGAAGGATCTTGACTCGGAAGATCAAGATGTAGAATCAGTTTGCGTGGAGGTAAGAAATAATAAGGGAAAGAAGTCACTGGTGGTGTTGTTTCTCGCCCCCCTAACAGTAGCTACACTGTTGGACAGAGTATAAATCAATAAATAATGGGGGCTTGTAAGAAAGCTACTGCAATAATCATGGGCGATTCTAATCTTCATATAGATTGACAATCAAATTGGCAAAAGTAGCCTTGAGGACGAGTTCATAGATTGTATTCAGGACAGTTTCTTAGAATAATACATTGTGGTACCAACCAGGGACACAGGCTATTGTACATAAGAACATAAGAACATAAGAAATAGGAGCAGGAGTAGGCCAATCGGCCCCTCGAGCCTGCTCCGCCATTCAATAAGATCATGGCTGATCTGATCCTAACCGCCAATCTACTATCTATCACAGAACCATCTCCTGCAATCTAACAGAATGCACACACGAAATAGGAGCAGAATAGGCTACACGGTCCCTGGGCCCGCTCCACTACCCACAGGGCCATGACCGATCCGAACCTAGACTCATGTCCAAATTCCTGCCCGCTCCCCGTAACCCTTAATGCCCTTTACTTCTAGGAAACTGTCTATTTCTGTTTTAAATTTATTTAATGATGTAGCTTCTACAGCTTTTTGTGGCAGCATATTCCATGGACCTACCACCCTCTGAGTGAAGTAGTTCCTCCTCATCTCAGTTTTGAAAGAGCAGCCCCTTATTCTAAGACTATGTCCCCTAGTTCTAGTCTCACCCGTCATCGGGAACATCCTCCCCGCATCCACCCGAACCAACCCCTTCACAATCTATATGTTTCAATAAGATCGCCTCTCATTCTTCTGAACTCCAATGAGTAGAGTCCCAATCTACCCAACCTCTCCTCATATGACCACACCCTCATCCCCGGGATTAACCGAGTGAACCTTTTTTGCACTGCCTCGAGAGCAAGGATGTCTTTCCTTAAGTAAGGACACCAAAACTGTATGCAGTATTCCAGGTGCGGTCTCACCAGTACCTTGTACAACTGAAGCAATACCTCCCTATTTTTATATTCTATCCCCCTAGCAATGAAAGCCAACATTCCATTTGCCTTCTTAATCACTTGCTGCACCTGCATACTAACCTTTTGAGTTTTGTGCACCAGGACCCCCAGATCCCTTTGCACTTCAGTACTCTCCAGTTTCTTGCCATTAAGATAATAAATTGCTCTAGGATTTTTCCTGCCAAAGTGCATCACCTCACACTTTCCAGTGTTGTATTCCATCTGCCAAATCTCTGCCCACTTACTTAGCCTGTCTATGTCCCCTTGCAGGTTTTTTATGTCCTCCTCACTCACTACTTTCCCTCCCATCTTAGTATCATCTGCAAATTTTGATATGTTACACTTGGTCCCTTCCTCCAAATCGTTAATATAGATTGTAAGAGTTGGGGACCCAGCACTGACCCCTGTGGAACACCACTAGTTACTGATTGCCAGTCTGAGAATGAACCATTTATCCCAACTCTTTGCTTTCTGTTAGATAGCCAATCCTCTATCCATGCCAGAATATTACCCCCAATCCCGTGATTTTTTACCTTAAGCAATAATCTTTTGTGTGGCACCTTGTTCAAATGCCTTTTGGAAGTCTAAATACACTACGTCCACTGGTTCCCCTTTATCCACTCTATATGTTACTTCCTCAAAGAACTCCAGCAAATTTGTCAAACATGACTTCCCCTTCGTAAAAACCATGTTGACTTTGTCCTATTAAATTATGATTATCCAAATGTCCTGTTACTGTTTCCTTAATAATGGACTCCAAAATTTTACCTACCACAGATGTTAGGCTAACCGGTCTATAGTTACCAGCCTTCTGTCTACTGCCCTTTTTAATAAGGGTGTTACATTAGCAGTTTTCCAGTCTGCCGGGACCTTAGCGGAATCCAGGGAGTTTTGAAAAATTATTACCAATGCATCTACAATCCCTACCGCCACTTCCTTCAAGACTCTAGGATGTAAGCCATCAGGTCCAGGTGATTTATCCGCCTTGAGTCCCATTATTTTACCGAGTACCACTTCCTTAGTGATTTTTGATCGTGTTTAGCTCCTCTCCCCCTATAGCCCCTGTTTTGTCCAGTGTTGGGATATTCTTAGTGTCCTCTACTGTAAAGACTGATACAAAATATTCATTCAGTGTTTTTGCCATCTCCATATTTCTCACCATTAATTTCCCGGTCTCATCCTCTAAGGGACCAACATTTACTTTAGCCACCCTTTTTCTTTTTATATAACTATAAAAACTCTTACTATCTGTTTTTATATTTTTTGCTGATTTACTTTCATAATCTATCTTCCCTTTCTTAATCAATCTTTTTGTTATTTTTTGCTGCCTTTTAAAGTTTTCCCAATCCTCTGTCCTCCCACTAGATTTCGCTACCTTATATGCCCTTGTTTTTAGTCGAATACTATCCTTAATTTCTTTACTTAGCCACGGATGACTGTCCTTTCTTTTACACCCTTTTCTTTTCAGTGGAATATATATTTTTGGAAGTTGTAAAATAACTCCTTGAATGTACACCACTGATCATGTGTCGTCTTACCCTTTAATCTATTTTCCCAATCCACTCTACTCAATTCCGCTCGCATACCTTCATAGTCTCCTTTATTCAAGCTTAGCCCGCTTGTTTGAGATCCAACCTTCTCACCCTCTAATTGAATATGGAATTCAACCATGTTATGGTCACTCATTCCAAGGGATCCTTTACTAGGACATTTTTAATTAATCCTGTCTCGTTACACAGGACCAGATCTAAGGTTGCTTGCCCCCTGGTCGGTTCAGTTACATACTGCTCAAGAAACCCATCCCTAATACACTCAATGAACTCATCCTCAAGGCAGCCCTGCCCCATTTGATTTGTCCAATTAATATGATAGTTAAAATCCCCCATAATTATAGATGTTCCCTTATTACATGCCTCAACTATTTCCTGATTGATACTCCGTCCAACAGAGTTGCAACTGTTCGGAGGCCTATAGACTACGCCCACTAGTGTTTTTTTCCCCTTATTATTCCTTATCTCCACCCAAACTGTTTCATTATCATGATTTTTTGACCCAATATCATTACTCTGTATTACAGTGATTCCTTCCTTTATTAACATAGCCACCCCACCTCCCTTCCTTCCTGCCTGTCCTTCCTGATCGTTAAATAACCTGGTATGTTTAATTCCCAGGCATTGTCACCCTGCAGCCATGTTTCTGTAATGGCCACAATATCATAACCATATGTAGTTATTTGTGCCATTAACTCGTCTATTTTGTTATGAATGCTACGTGCATTCAGATAGAGAACTTTCAAATATGCTTTGTGGAACTTAGTTCCTGCTTTTTCACTTTTACCACTTTACCTTTTACTCCACACACTCTGTCCCTTCCTGTCACGCTCTGATTTGTGATTCCCCTACAGCTACCTATGTCTATGACCCTCTCTGTTGTCATTTTTATTTTTTGCTCTCTTGAAACCTCCCCCCCACTAATTAGTTTAAAGCCCTCTCTACAGCCCTAGTTATTCGATTCGCCAGGACACTAGTCCCAGCACTGGCCAAGTGAAGTCCGTACAATGAGGGTCGTGGTGTATATCAGAGTGTTAAAGTGAATGGTGAGGTGTAAATTAGAGTGTTAAAGTGAGGGATATGGGCTATATCAGAGTGTTACGGTGAGGGGTGTGATGTATATCAGTGTCTTACACTGAGTGGTGTGGGATAAATCATAGTGTTACAGTGAGGGGTGTAGGATATATCAGATTGTTACAGTGAGGGCTGTGGGTTAAATCAGAGTGTTACAGTGATAAGTGTGGGGAATAGATGTGTGTTACAGTGATGGGTGTTAAGCGTAGCTGATTGTTACAATGAGATTCGTGGTGAATATCAAAGTGTTAAAGTGAAGAGTGAGGTGTATATTAGAGTGTTAGCGTGAAGGATGTGGGGTATATCAGTATGTTACAGTGAGGGGTGTGATGTATATCAAAGTATTACAATGAGTGGTCTGAGGTAAATCAGAGTGTTACAGTGAGGGGTGTAGGGTATATCAGATTGTTACAGTGATGGGTGTGGGTTACATTAAATTGATACAGTGTGGTGTGTGTAGTATTTCACAGTGTTATAGTGTTGGCTGTGTAGTGTATCAGAGATTTGCAGTGAGGAGTGTGGGATATATATGAGTGTTTCGGGGGTGTGGTGCATATCAGAGTATTATAGTGAGGTGTGTGGAGTATATCAGACTGTTACAGTGAGGGTTTTGGGGGATATCAGAGTGTTATCGTGTGGTTTGTGGAGTATAAAGAGTGTTACATTGAGGCATGTATCAGGGTGTTACAGTGAGGGTGTGGGCTATATAAGAGAGTACATTTGAGGGGTGTATCGGGTGACATATCGAGGGGTGTGGAGTTTATCATATTATGTTAGTGTGGGGTGTGGTGTATATAAGAGTGCTACATTGAGGGGTGCGGGGTGTATCTGCCTGTCACAGTGAATGGTGTGGGGTATTTAAAAGTGGTACATTGAGAGGTATGGGGTGTATCAGAGTGTCACAGTGAGTGCTGTGGGGTATATCAGATTGTTACACTGTTGGGTGTGGGGTATATAAGAGTGTTATATTGAGCGGTTTATCAGTGTGTTACAGTGAGGGGTGTGAGGTATATCAGAGTGTTAAATTGTGGGGATTGATGTATATCAAAATGTGTTACAGTGATGGAGTTAGAGTATATCAGAGTGTTACAGTGAGGGGGCCGGAGTATATAAGAGGGGAACGAGGTATATGAGTATTACAGTGAGAGGTGTGGGGTATATCAGAGGATTACAGTGAGTGGTGTGCGTGTTTTCAGTATTAGAGAGAGGGGTGTGTGGTATATCAGAGTGTTAGGGCGAGAGATGTGGGGTATATCAGTGTTACTTTGAGGGGTGTAGGGTATATCAGATAGTTACAGTGAGAGGTGTGGGTTAAATCAGAGTGTTAAAGTGTGGTGTGTGTGGTATTTATAGAGTGTTATAGATTGGCTATGTAGTGCCTCAGAGATTTGCAGTGAGGAGTGTGTGATATATAAGAGTGCTTCATGGGTGTGCTGTATATCAGAGTGTTACAGTGAGGGGTTTGGAGTATATCAGAGTGTTACAGTGAGGGGTGTGGGGTATATCAGAGTGTTACAGTGAGAGTTGTGGGGGATATCAGAGTGTTATAGTGTAGGATGTGAGGTCTGTAAGTGTGTTACATTGAGTGGTTTGGGGTGTATCAGAGTGTCACAGTGAGGGGTGTGGTGTATATCGGTGTGTTACTGTGTGGGGTGTGGGGTTTATTAGAGTATTACAGTGAGGGGTGTGTGCTATATCATATTGCTACAGTGAAGGGTTTCAACTTTATCAGAGAATGTTACAGTGATGGAGGTGGATTATATCAGCTTGTGTCACAGTGAGGGGTGTGCGGTATGTCAGATTGTTACAGTGAAGGGTGTGTACGAAAGGCTGATATTTAAAGATATTTAGTAGCGAGAATCATATATGTATAACTTCAAGTGTAGCCATTGAGCAAAAAATATTACCCAGAATTACTCCTGAGTAACTAAAAAAGCTAAGACGTATTCAAAATGTAGCTGCACAGTCAAAAGCAGTGGTGAATACGTTTTGATAACAAACAACCACAGACTGTGAGTGAAGGTTAAATTGCAACAAAAAAAAATGATGATGATAAGTAGAAATTCGAATTCACTTAACAAAACTAATTGCAACGATATTTAAAAAATAATTGGTATATTGACATAAACTCAGAGAGATCATGGAGATAAGGTATTTAACTGGTAGATTATAGTGAGATAGTTTGGATACCTCAAGATTGGTGAAACAGCGCTGATATGGGCCCTCGGTATAAAGGCCTTGTACCAGGGAAGCTAGAAATGAAAAGATAAAGTAAATTCCAATGGGGTGAAAAACTATAAATCAGATAACACTGAACATGGTAAATTTGGTGGAAAAATACTGGAAAGGCGGGATTGCTACCTTAGTCTGAGTGACAATGGTATTTTGACCATTGGAACCTATTATAAAAGGTGATTTTGTTGAAGACCATCTATGGACACTGGCCAACCAACTTTTGATAAGAAAAGGGTTAAAGCCTCGATACCCAAAGAACAGTTTCACTCAGACGTACTGCGAGGACAAAGGAACGGACTTAAGACGACGTCATCTGTGTCCAAGAGGTTCCAGAGACCTAGGGCTGCGAGCTACTCATTACAACTATCACCTAATATTAAGTCTATTACGCTGTAAGTTTAATAAATCTTGATCTATTGCTCAAACATACTGGCTGCTGCCTATTGGTGTCTTGTCCAAGAACTCAGATTTCGTTAAGATCTTACATGTGTGTGGTATATAATAGAGAGTGAGAGTTGTGGGATATCTCAGATTTTTAATGTGAGGGGTGTGGGGTATATCAGTGTTAGAGTAATGTGTGTGGGATAACGCAGATTATTACAGTGAGTGGGTGTGCTATATCATAATGTTACAGTGAGGGTGTGGGTTATATCAGAGTATTAGATTGAGGGTTATGAAGTATATCAGATTATGTTATAGTGTGGGGTGTGGGGTATATAAGATTGTTACATTGAGTGGTGTGGGGTCTATTAGAGTGTTACAGTGAGGGGTGCGGGCTATATCAGAGTGTTACAGTGATTGGTGTGGAGTATAGCAGAGTCGGTTACAGTGATGGAGGTGGAGTATATCAAAGTGTTGCAGTGAGGGTGCCGGAGTATATCGGAGTGGTGCGAGGTATATCAGTATTACAGTGAGGGGTGTGGGGTATATCAGAGGATAAAAGTAGGGTGTGTTGCGTATATCAGTTTTCTTTTCAGGGGTGTGACGTATACCAGATTGTTAGAGCGAGGGATGTGGGGAATATCAGAGTGAATCAATGAGGGGTGTGGTGTAAAGAAGTGTTTTCCAGTAAGGGGTGTTGGCTAGATCATACTGTTAAAGTGAGTGGTGTGGGGTATACTATAGTGTTAATTTGAGAGGTGTGGGTTATATCAGCGCGTTATAGTGATGTGTGTGGCGTATATCAGAGACTTATAGCGAGTTTTGAGGTCTATATCAGAGATTTACGGGGGTGTCGGCTATTTCAAGACGTTGCACTGAGAAGATTGGGGTAGATCAGAGTGTTACATTTAGTGGGGTTTGTATATCAGGGTGTTACATTGAAGAGTGTGTGGATTAGCAATGTCCTACAGTGAGGTGTGTAGAGCATATCAGATTGTTACAGTGCGGGATGTGGGGTATATCAGAGTTTTAAAGTGAGGGGTGTAGGTTATATCTAAGTGTTACAGTGAAGAGTGTGGAGTATAACTGATTGTTACAGTGAGGGGTGTGTGATATATAAGTGAGTTAAAGTGAGAGGTGTCAGGTACATCATAGGTTTACGGTGAGGCGTGTGGGGTATATCAGACTGTTACAGTGAGGGATGTGTCGTATACAAGAGTGTTACAGTGAGGGGTGTGTTGCAAAGCAGAGTGTTACATTGAGGGGTGTGGACTATATCATAGTGTTACAGTGAGGGTGTGGGTTATATCAGAGTGTTACAGCGAGCGGTGTGAAGTAAATCATTATATGTTACAGTGTGGGCTCTGGGGTATAGAAGAGTGTTGCATTGATTGGTATGGAGTGTATCAGAGTGCTACAGTGTGGGTGCGGTGTATATAAGAGTGTTGCATTGAGGGGTTTATCAGGATGTTACAGTGAGGGTTGTGAGTTATATCAGAGTGTTACATTTTGGAGTGTGAAGTATATCAGATTGTTCTACATTGATGGAGTTGGAGTATGTCAGAGTGTTACAGTGAGGGGGCCGGAGTATATAAGAGTGGAACGAGGTATATCTGTATTACAGTGAGAGGTGTGGGGGACATCAAAGGATTACAGTGAGTGGTGTGAGCGATATCAGTGTTAGAGAGAGGGGTGTGTGGAATATCAGACTGTTTGAGCGAGGGATGTTGGGAATATCAGTGTGTAACAGTGAGGGGTGTGGCGTGAAGAAGTTTGTTACAGTGAGGGATGTTGGCTGTATCATAGTGTTAAAGTAACGGGGGTGGGGTATATCATAATGTTACAGTGAGGGATGTGGAGTATATCAGAGCGTCAATTTGAGGGGAGTGGTATATATCAGAGCGTTATAATGATGGGTGTGGCATATATCAGAGTGTTACATTTAGTGAGGTGTGGTATATTAGAGTTTTACAACGAAGAGTGTGGGGAATAGCAGTGTGTTACAGTGAGGGATGTTAAGCGTAACAGATTGTTACAGTGACTAACGTGGGGTAAATCAGAGTGTTACGTGAGTGGTTTAGGGTATATCAGATTGTTCCAGTGAGGGGTGTGGTGTATATGAGATTGTTACATTGAGTCGTGTAGTGTATATCAGAATGTTACAGTGAGTGGTGTTGGGTGTATAAGCGTGTTACAGCGATGGGTGTGGGGTATATCAGAGTGTTACAATGATGGTTGTGGTGTAAATAAGAGTGTTTCAGTGTAGGGTGTGGGGTAAAGCAGTGTGTTACAGTGAGGGATGTTAAGCGTAACAGATTGTTAACGAAGGAGCGAATTGCTTCGAAAGCTTGTAAAATTAAATAAATCTGTTGGACTATAACCTGGTGTTGTGCGACTTCTAATTTTTGTCCACCCCAGTCCAACGCCGGCATCTCCACATCATGTTACAGTGAAGCGTTTGGGCTATATCATAGTGTTACTGTGAGGCTGTGGGTTATATCAGAGTGTTACTGTGAGGCTGTGGGGTATATCAGTGTTACAGTGAGTGATGTGGGATGTATCAGAGTGTTACAGTGTTGGGTGTGGTAGATATCAGAGTGTTACATTTAGGGGTTTATCAGGGTGTTACAGTGAGGGGTGTAAGATATATCAGAGTGTTACTTTGTTTGCTGTGAATTATGTCAGATTGCATTACAGTGATTGAGTTGGAGTATATCAGAGTGTTACAGTGATGTTCCGCAGTATACAAGAGTGGTACAACGTTTATCAGTATTACAGTGAGAGGTGTGGGGTATATCAGCGGATTACTTTGAGTGGTGTGAGGGATATCAGTGTTAGAGTGAGGGGTGTGTGGTATATAAAAGTGTTAGAGCGAGGAATGTGGGGAATATCAGTGTATAACAGTGAGGGGTGTGGGGTAAAGAAGATTGTTACAGTGAGGGATGTTGGCTCATAGTGTTAAACATAGAAACATAGAAATATAGAAGATAGGAGCAGGAGTAGGCCATTCGGCCCCTCGAGCCTGTTCCGCCATTTAATGTGATCATGGCTGATCATCCAAATTCAGTACCCTGTCCCTGCTTTCTCCCCATATCCCTTGATCCCCTTAGCCTTAAGAAATATATCCAACTCCTTCTTGAATATATTTAATGAATTGGCCTCAACTGCCGACTGTGGTAGAGAATTCCACAGGTTCACCACTCTCAGGGTGAAGAAATTCCTCCTCATCTCAGTCCAAAATGGCTTACCCATTATCCTTAGACTATGATCCCTGGTTCTGGACTCCACTGCCATCGGGAACATCCTTCCTGCATCTATTCTGTCTAGTCCTGTTAGAATTTTATAAGTTTCAATGAGATCCCCCCTCATTCTTCGAAACTCTAGCGAATGTAAGTCTTGTAGAATTCGCAATTTATCGCGATTTTATTAATAAGGAGAAAACACAGAGTCCCGTTCAAACAGCTTTTATTTCAGCAGAATGCGGTCAGGTTTCTCAAAGTGGACACAAGCAGCCTGTAAAATGGCCGCCGCACCTCGTGACAGAACATTCTAGACTTTTCGACAGGCAGACAAGATGGCGTTCCAATAAACATTTGTGCAAGATCGATTAAGATTCAGCACAGTGAAGATAATACACGAGACATTATGGGTTTGCAGTATACACATAAATACTGAAATCGGTCTCCCAGGTACGAATGAAAGCTATTGTACCGAGTAATCAAGGGCCCATCCAAAAGACATTAATATGTAAAATCCCAACGACTCTACGATGAGAGAGCCGTTAGCAGGTAGTTATACAAAACACTTGGAAGCCCCAAAACCCCTCCAGGGAGAACACCGACCGATTTAACAATGGGAGAAATATTAACAGGTACTCAGACATTTACGAGTAGCCCCGAAACCCATTAAGAACGGAGATCACCCATACAAGACATTTGAGCGCCAGACCCAAACAAAAGAAAGGACATTAAGGTTGGGCGGGAAACGGAAGATTTTGTACTATAATTACAAGCTCCAACCGTCCATCTTTCTCTTATTCTCTTATCCGATCGACTCGTAACCTCGTGGCTGCTCCTGCGTTTTGACTCGTAGTCTGGTTCCTGCTTGCCTGGTGCCTCTTTGAAAAAGACTGTTGAACTTTCTGATCCGTTCGGATCTACCTCGTGTCGCGTAACGAAGACCTATGTTGGTAACTGGCAGCGGAACCAAAGGCCCGAGATGAGATGAGATGAGATGAGATGAGATGAGATGAGAAGAGAGGAAGACCATACTCATCGCCACGGTCAGTAAATCCCGACCGCGCCTGTAGGTCGAATAGCCAAGTTTTCCTTGCCAGGAAGACTTCTTTGAACTTGCAAGAACGGATCATCACCGATGATATTGACTGGTCTGTGAAACCTATTCGGAAAAGTACCTGTTAAACCAACACAGATCTTCATCACAGCAGACGGTCCAGCCTGCTAGCCGGAGCAGAAGCAAGTAAACAAGTGGGACCAGGAGATCTCCTGACCGACACGTGGGTGCTGCGGTGAAAAACATCCGATCAGCTATTCGGAATTTCTCCGAGTTATCACGAGTGGTGAGCATGAGTCTCGAAATCCTACGAATTTAGTTAGGACAGATATTGATAGGGGAGGGTTTAAGTATTAAGGATACTTGTAATGTGTGCCCCTATTTACGGTGTGTCGTTCGTTCCTCGTTTCCCTAGGATCAGCTATATAACTGCTTGTAAGATTGTACTGTCATTAATCTGTGCTTATGACATGTATTTCGTAATCCTAAATATCATGCAATAAAGATTTTCCATTTCGTACCATTCAACCGAGTCTACATGAGTTTCATCTCCATTACTGCTCTCGCATCTAAGTCCAGTGTCTAGAACCGTAAGGGCGAGTGATTCGAACCACTCACAGGTGTGTCTAGTGCTCCCAGACTGGCTGGAGACCAGAACAGGCAACAAGGCCTAAACCCGCACTGACATACAGGCTGCACAGAGCCGCGTGAATCTCACAGGCTGCGAGACACGCAGGGTCAGAATCCCTTACAGAAAATGGCGACCGCGGCAGGACACTGGCAGCGAGAGGGTAGTGTGTTAGACTTTGGAATGACTGTATGAAATGTTATGCAGGAAAAGATAGCAGATTATGTGTTCGGAAAGGTTAATCTAACTAAGAAATGGATAAGTGAATTGTTAGCGGATAAAAGCCCGCTAGAGGCAGCCGAAAGGTGGACAGATAGTAAAGAACATAAAAAGACACTCGAGAAAGCAGTCTGGCTAATGTGTTACAAAAGGCAGGTCCAGATTTCAAACCAGACCATTACAGCGCTAACAGCTCGAATCAGTCATTTAGAGGGAGAAATGGATGAGAAGGTTTCTGGAGGGGAAATGCTCATTAGGAATTTAAGTGCGTTGCACCAAGAACGCCAGGAAATCTCCAGTCACCATAAAACAAGGATAGATTACCTCGAGTGCCAGGTCACTGAGGCAAAGTTAAATGAGAGCAGGTTAAAGGAAAGATGTGCCCGCCAAGCTGCCCAGATAAGAACTCAGGAAGAGAGCTTAACGGGGGTTAGGGCGGCATATAAGTTGGCCCTTGAGGATAAGTTTCAGGGAGCCGATCATAGCGCCTGCCAAAAAGAGATAGAGCACCTCAAAAGGACCGTGAACAAAGCGCACGGTATGGTGTGCCTCATCAGTCCGTCAGCACACCAGCCGCTAGTAAGTGAGAAGTTTAAGAAATCCCCACCAAGTAAAGCAGAGGAAGTAGTAGCCACTGCGCCCTCCGCGCCACCCAGCTACTCGGAAACCTGGGTTAGGGAGGAAGCAATGGAAGAAACGAAAGAGCCCATTGAGAAAGAAGTGGAAAAGGGACCGTTGTATCCAGTAACGGGTATTAAAAGGGGCCCAAACAGAAACGGTGGGGAAGAACCAGGGGATCTCCTCGGACAGCTTGTGTTGCCTCACAGCTCACACCAGTTGAGAGCTATGATAAATCACGTACGGAAGCTGACCGAGTCAGACGACCCTTCCGTACATTTCAGAGAAGTTGAGCAAGCCGCAGCCATTAACGGCTGCGATGATGGGGAAACAGCAAAAATGCTGCTGTTCTCATTAGACAGCTCGGTCCTTCAGTGTCTCTCAGGCGAGAGCAAGAGGGGAACCAAGACTTATGAGGCATTAAAGAATGAGGTCCTGGAAGTGTTGGGGGCGAACGAGGAAGGTCCGTTTGCTAGAGTGGGACAGACAGTGCAGATGGAGGGAGAACCCCCGAAGGTTTTTGCCGACAGGCTGTGGCCAGTATATGAGCGCAGCTGTCTAGGTGCGGCCGAGCGCGAAGATGTGGAAGGCGCCGGTTTAGCTCATTGGCTTAGGTGCATAATAGCCAACAGTTTACCAGCCGTCAGAGAGCAGGCAAAAGCATGGTTTGATCCCAATGACCCCAACATTACGGAAGAGTCGGTCTTGAATCGACTCACGTTAGGATATCGCAATATAAGGGGTATGGCAACACGTCCCCTTAAGGGAAAAGTACATGAGGTACGACCCGCAGCCCCGTATCAAAGAGAGTGGCATCAGGAGGGTAATCGCGCCCCACAGGCAAGTAATGCTTGTTACGGGTGTGGGAAGACAGGGCACTGGCGCAAGCATTGCAGGAACCCTTGGAAAGATTCCAAGGATAAAAATCCCGCGGTCCGAGCCCAGGCGCCTGTCCCGGCTAGGGAAGCTAATGCACCCACCCCTCCCGACGACCTCGAAGTAGTGTTAGGAGCCATGCGCAATCTTTTGAGTGCACATGGAAAGGTGGCGGTCGCAACCGGCCCCGTAGGTGCCGCAGGACCGTCTAATAGTACCCCATGACTAGAACCCGCGCAGCCCGTCTACCTGTGTCCGCTTAGCTATGATGCGTGGAAGCGACCTTTGGTGGAGATGGAGGTAGAGAAACAGAGGGGTAGTTATTTGTTGGACACGGGAGCTTCTTGCACCATAATCCATACAGATAGCCCTTTTGACTCGCCGCTATCTACCAGGGTCCCATTCACGTTAGCGGGGTTCACAGGAAAAGAACAGGCTGGCGCGTTCTCCCTTCCGCTATCCATTCGTTTGGGAGCACTTCACCTTAAGTGGAAGTGTATACTGATGGAATGGCAGGAGGGGGGTGGAAGAGGTATTCTCGGGTCTGATCTTCTATCGGGACACGGGATCCTCGTGGACCTCAGAAATCACTGTCTCTGGGGGGCTAAGGGTGAAAAAGGCGAGGTAGTAGTGATTCCGGGGGAGGAAGAAACAGGGGTCCTGTGTACCGTACAGCCATCCGGAGGCTACGACCTCAGGCTTATGGTCACAGATGTCCCAACGGACATGCAAACGTACGTGTCAGATAATATGCACGCGTTTGCAACCCACAAGCACGATTGTGGGAGGGTTATCGGGTTTGAGGTCAGCGTAGATGGGGACCCCATGACCCGACCCCAAAAGCAGTATAACTTCCCCAAAGAAGCAGAACCCGATATGGAGACAGCAATGTCCTCCTTGGTGCAGCAGGGCGTGTTGAGGCCGATAGCCACACACGTGAACTCCCCATTATGGCCGGTTAGGAAGCCGGATAATTCGTGGAGAGCCACGGTGGACTACAGAGTCCTTAACAGTAACATTCCCGCCTGCGTGCCCACGGTAGCAGCAGTTGCTGACCTAATAGGGAGCATCCCAGCGTCCGCGACCACGTTCACGGTGCTGGATATCTCGAACGGTTTTTGGTCCATCCCGCTGAGGCGAGAGGACCAGTACAAGTTTGCCTTTACTTTCAAAGGACAACAGTACACATGGAACTGTCTGCCACAGGGTTTCCACAATAGCCCCAGTATTTTCCATCAGTGTATGGCAGGAAGTTTAAAGGAGTTTAGTCAGCCCAATCAGATAGTGCAGTACGTGGATGATTTGCTCCTATTTACGGACTCAAGGGCATGGACCACTACTGGACGTGTTATTGGAGCTGCTAGCGAGAAAGGGTTATAAAATAAATCCTAAGAAAGCACGTATCGGTCAGCGGGAAGTAA
The DNA here is from genome assembly GCA_030390025.1 of Squalus acanthias. Classification (NCBI taxonomy): domain Eukaryota; kingdom Metazoa; phylum Chordata; class Chondrichthyes; order Squaliformes; family Squalidae; genus Squalus; species Squalus acanthias. The sequence goes on from JASTWF010001193.1 coordinate 42,981, forward strand.
AATTCCTGGGACTGACCATACGCGCTGGGGAAAGAGCCATAGACAAAGCAAGGAGGGAGTCGGTGCAAGAATTACCGATTCCCAACAACATAAGGGGTGTGAGGTCCTTCTTGGGACTGACCGGTTACTGCAGGGACTTTATCGAAGACTATGCGGCCACAGCAGCGCCGCTCCTCCGACTCCTCCATAAGGGGGTGGAGTGGTCTTGGGACGAGGGCTGCCAAGCAGCCTTCGAGAAGTTAAAAAGGGATCTGCAGACCGCGCCAGCCTTAGGGGCCATAGATGGGGGGAAGGAGTTTTTCCTGGAGGTAGCTGCCAGCGGAGACAGCTTGAGCGCTGTGCTGCTCCAAGAGCGTCACGGCAAGCTGAGGCCGGTTGTCTATTCATCCAGGGTGTTAACGGATGTGGAGAGAAGTTTCTCCAATTGCGAAAGGCACCTTTTAGCCACGCATTGGGCTGTGAAAAGATCAGCGATCTTCACAGGGCTCTCTCCCATCACTCTCCTCACACATCACACACCAACTAAGATGCTTCTGGATGGGAGGATTAAAGATGGGACCGTAAGCAGCGTGCGCATTGCGCGCTGGACCCTTCTTCTCTCCCAGTTGGATCTTAGAGTAAAAGGTCTTTGCGAGCCCAGGCTTGCGGCCAATTTGGTATACCCCGGTACAGCCCACCGGTGTTCGGTGGAAGGGGTGTGGGACGTCAACATAGGTTTACGGGCCGGGATACATCCCACTGGGCGCGAGATTTATGTTGATGGGTCTAGCACAGTATCTGCTGGCGAACGACTCACGGGGTGTGGAGTTTATGACCCTGCGGCAAACCTTGCCCTGGCGATCAAGCTCCCCAGCACCATGAGCGCGCAGCAGGCTGAGCTGTCTGCCGTGGTGTACGTTGTTACCCACCCAGACATTTTCCCAACCCCATACACGATTTGCTCGGACAGTATGTTCACCTGCAATTCGTGTACGGAATACCTGGCCATTTGGTCCCGCCGTGGATACACCTCCGCGGACGGGCGACCTTTAACGGTGAAGCCCTTGCTGGAAAAGATCTTAGCAGCAGCAGTAGGGGAGGAAGGAGAGATTTTCATCCATAAGGTGAAAGCTCACTCCTCCACAGAGCCCCGTGGGGAGGGCAACCAGCAGGCGGATGCGCTAGCCAGGGAAGGTGCCCGCAACGGCATTTTCTGGGACCCCTATGGGACCAGACCCATAGCAGCGATCCGAGGCAGGGACGGGAATCCCGGGAACACTAGGGTAGCATTGCTCCTAGACCTTAAGACCGTCCAAACCCAGGATCCCACCCTAAAAGCAATCCTAAAAACCATTGCTGAGGGGAGGCAGGTAGAAGGTCCGTACAGTACGGCAACCCTCTCAGTTAAGGAAGGCATGCTGTTCCGCGAGGAGCAGTGGGTTGTGCCGCAGCAGCACAGGAGGGAATTCCTCCAGTTGGCTCACGAGGGACCAGGGGCAGGGCACCCCGGGCCCGAGGTTACCTGGCAACGGGTAGAGCAAGCGGGATGGTGGCCAGGGCTCAGGGAACAAGTCCGCGAGTTCTGTGCAAACTGTCTTGTGTGCGCTGCAAACAACCCAGACCCCCAGAAAAGGAAGGTGCCCATGGGACACGTAAGAAGGGTAGAGGGACCATGGCAGTCGATACAGATCGACTATATAGGACCCCTGCCCACCACCCAGGGAGGTTATAAATACTGCCTCGTCTTGGTGGATGTGTTTTCCAAGTGGGTGGAAGCCTTCCCCTGTCGAACAGCTACGGCACTGGGTACAGCAAAAATCTTGGTCCGGGAAGTGTTCTCGCGGTGGGGACTTCCCCGTTTTGTGGAGTCAGACCAAGGGAGTCATTTCACCGGCCAGGTGATGCAGAACACCCTCATGCTTTTGGGCATTGAAGGGAAGTGGCACGTAGCACACAATCCCCAGTCATCCGGGATTGTTGAACGCATGAACCGGACCCTGAAGGAGAAATTGAGGAAAGAGACTAGGAACTCGCCCCAAAAATGGGCGGAAGTTCTGCCTTTAGTCCTCATGGGGGTCCGGGCCAGTCAGTCAAAAAGTACGGGGTACTCCCCGCACGAGGTGATGACTGGGAGGCTCATGCGAACCCCCACCCATGTGCTAGCGCCGGTGCTCACTGAGGGTCAGCTCCAAGAGATAAGCAGGGACAAGTTCGCCCAGACTCTCTTGGAGCGCCTGAAGCAGGTTTATGAGCAGGCGGCTGGGAACATGGGAAGGCAGCATCAGGGCAATCGCTTGTTGCTGGAACCCCGCAAAACGCGGGAGTGGGAAGTAGGAGACCAGGTCATGGTCAGAAACTACGCCAGAGTAGGGAGTCTGGAACCACTGTATATGGGACCCTACAACATTGTAGACAAGGCGAGTCCCATGGTATACGCCGTAAAAGTACCTCGGCGCACTAAGTGGTTCCACGTAAACCAATGCAAACTGTACAAGCCAGGTGCGCAAGGGAAAACCACAGGGGTAAACCCCGCCAGTGGGGAAGCACAGCCCCAGGTAGGACCACAAGGCACACGGGCAGGCAAAGCAGCTTGCATCAGGGGAGGGGACATCCTGGAAGATCATGAAGCATTTTTGTGGGGTTGGGAGTCAGATGAGGGAGAATTCTGGGAACTCGAGTCAGATGAGGATAGTGATGAAGACGAGTGGTTTTGGAGGAACGGTCCCATTTTAGATATAGGGAGAATACGGGCTGCAGATAGAGATCCACACAGGGTGGACACACAAGCTGCAGGTCCCGAGGACAGGAGGGAGGAGCTAGGGGAGGCGGGGCCAGCCGCTGTGGGAGCACAGGGAGTGACGGTGAGGACCCCAGAGACAGAGCCGCCCGGTTTGAACGTCCCGTCCTCGGGGGAGGCAGAGATCACGAGTGAAGGGCCGCCTGCTGGGCCGAGCAGGGCGGAGCCACCAACTGCGAGCCCCGAGGTTAGGGAGGCGGAGTCAGCGGAGGCGGAGCCAGCGACTGTGGTGGAACCCCAGGTCGTCCCGATGGAAGTCTCGGAACCCGGTCCGTCAGTCACGGAACCCCCGCCCATGGCAACTCCCCGTAGGTCAAGTAGAGAACCCCAGCCCAGGAGGATGTGGTCATGTCCCCAGACTGCCCCAAGGCGTAGACTTAAGGTTAAGGCAACCCAGATACAGCCCGGCCCCATCGCAGCAGCAACAGGCTGCGGCAGATCAGAGGAAGGAATCAGTGCAGCAACAGGCTGCGGCAGATCAAAGGGAAGGGTCAGTGCCCTCCCACCGTCGGGAAGAGCTCGCAGCAGCCTTCTCAGAATTTAAAGGGGCCGCCCTGAGAACGGGCGGCACTGTATAGTAATAAGTTTTAAGTGTTAAGTTCATAGTTCAAGGTTAAGTTTATAGTTTTAATAAGGTTAAGATTGTAGTGTTTTTAACAGAAAACGATAAAATGATGGGAGTTTTAAAAATAGGTTTAGTTAAAGTTTATTCAGCGAACGTTGAAGTTTACGTGAGGCGAGGTCAGGGGACCCGCTCACCCTTCACAAAAGCCAGAGACTCTTGCGAGGCTGGCTACCTCATTCTATCTGATCACAGGAACCAAGGAAGGATGGAACGAATTCTAGTATTGCTCGCGGCAATCGGATGTGGATTGGCCTATCGAGGCCGCACCAAGGATGTCGTGGTGTTTGGATGTTCCGGGGACACGGCCCCCATCGCGGTGGATGGGACCGGAAGACGGGAGGCAGAGGAGACCAGCACCTATTTCCACAAGGGAAGGTGGCCAGGATGGCTGGGAACGAACTCGACGGAGTATTCTAGCACATCGGGGTTTGCCTACAAAGAGACTTCTTTACTGTGCCCCAAAGTAAGGATCATCGCACCCAGGATCAGCGTCACCGTCGGCAAACGGATTTGTTTGACTTGTAGTGGGAATGTCCCATTGAGCCGATGGTGGTGGCTGCGAAAGCTGAGCAAAACTATGAGGAACTCTTCGGTCGAGTGGGAACGACTGGGTAATAATACCCATCGGACAATTACGGGGACAAACGGACAAGTGAAAGTCTGTTGGGACAAATGGTGGGAACCGGACGAGGGAATTTATGTATGCATGTGGGGGTCAAAATACCCTTGCCCCAAAGGCATATCCATATTTTTCATTAATCAGTGGCAGGATAACGGACAGGGGATGAGGTGGGATGCGAGCACCAGGGGGTGCGGAGCCCCATACTCTTCGATCCCGGTAAATGCCACTGAGCTCATTACGCGCCCACGCAAAGCCCCGCCCACGATTCCGGTGGTTCTAGCTGAGGAAGAAGGGTGCCCTAAAACTAGTAAGGGACCCGGGAATGGTTTGGTACTGGTCCCCACAGACCAGATACTATTTCAGGGGGTACATTACGCGGTGGCCTCGGTGATTTTAAATCTCACCGAGGTGCGGTTACCAGAGTGGTGCCCCAAAAAGACGGAACAGTTGTATCAGGTCCTGTTGACCAAGATGTTCAGACAATTTTACGAATTCGATTTCGCGGAAATTGATAAAACAAGTTTGTACACCGCACCACAGGAAGTTTTGGATCAAGTAGGGAGGCAAAGAAGGGGTTTGGTGAACGATGCGTTCACTGCTTTTAACACGGGTACATCCGTGGTCAACGCTCTAGACAGTGTGGAGCTGCAGACCCAGATTAATGGTTTAAAGACACAATTAAAAGACATTCTAACAGATGAGAATAAAGTGGTAGGGTCGGGTCTACACGAGGACCAAGCCATGACTCTCCATTTAAAGGAAATTATAGCAGAGCTGGAGAAACATACAAAAACGGTAAATGCCCTGATTAGGGAAGATCGGAATGCATCCGATCAAGCTGCGCAGAACGAGGTGTGCGTGCTTTACGGGGCGTGGTTACTGGGCGAGGGCCGCAGTAATTTGGAGGATTTAAAACAAGGTTTGGTCCCGTCCTGGATAAGTAACAAACACCTGCGGGCGCTCCACCCTTTTCAGAACGCATTAAGTCCGTGTCAGCTCAGGCTAGCTTCAGAAGCTTACCCAGTCCCCGTGGACTGCGGACGATCAAACCATACCATTATGGGTATAGTTTTACGCATGCCGGTTTTGGGCGACACAGCAAAGCCCGCCCCGGTGTATCGGGTAGAGAACATTGGTGTCATTCAGGGGGGAGCCCACATTCGTTATGCAGCGGTTCCACCTTACGTCATCCGCTGGGAGCAAACGATGACAGGTACAGATCTCTCTGGTTGTCGTGGCAGGGGAGCACACATAATACTGTGCCCCCAGCACTTGAATGCCTTTTTAACACCACAGTGCGGGTTCAGAACGACTGGCGCCAAGTCCATGAATTGCACCATGGAGGCAATGGCACAAGATCATGTGCCTCGGCAGGTAGCATACATCGGGGGTGGAACATATTGTGTTACCACTGCAGCGCAACACTACCAGCATGGAAACCGTAGCCGGTGTCCGGTGAGTGACAGCAGTTTCTGTTTTAAACCCAGGGCGGAAGTTCAAGTAGCACAACAGCGAATTATCCCAATCCCTGAACCATCCACTGTTCATCTCACAGTAAAAGAGAATTTCACCGACTTGCAACGATTCGTCGCGCATTTCGGATACCTCATTCCCCCTCTCCCTGAACACCTCACCAAGCTTTTAAAAGCCGTTGCGGTGTCACAGAAACATTTTTACACATTAGAGCAGAAAACTGTCGAAATAGGAACAGACATTCTGGATATAGTAGTTCCACCGTGGTGGAATCTGTTCACCAATATTGAAGTGCCTTCATGGATCAGAATAGCCTCCCACATTTTAGTCGTATGTCAAGTGTTTATTGTAGTGTACCTATTGGTCGTACATTGTAAAAGAGACAAACGCCTCACCAAGCATGAAAACACGGGAGAGTGGCGAGAACGTTACGTGCGCGTGCACGATGAAAGCACCGTGTAATCGGAAAATGGCGTCATTCCCGCTCGCCACGTGCGCCGCGGAAGTTTGTACTCGATCATGATTTTCAAAGATTGTAAATACGTTGGGAACTCGACATGTTTTAAGAGTTGGTGTTGATTATTTTTGGTGATGGTGTTCTAGTTAAAAATGATTGTTTGGTTTTGGGTTTTGTTTTTCCTTTCCCTGAATAAAAGATGAATATACAGGTGATATGAGAGGCATCGGCCTGGTTACGCCGGGAAGGAAAACAAGTGGTGTAAGTTTAAGGGCAAATAAAGGCCCACGGTGATATAAAATGTAATTTTCTTGGGAAATAAGGACGACACAGAGACCCTAGCTAGGTTAAAATTATGGGATTAATTTGCTGGATTCGGAGAGAAATCGAGATAATATTGCTCACCACTATGATTTTTGATACGATAAGCGGAGTTATTCGCATCAACAGGAGGGACTGTAGAATTCGCAATTTATCGCGATTTTATTAATAAGGAGAAAACACAGAGTCCCGTTCAAACAGCTTTTATTTCAGCAGAATGCGGTCAGGTTTCTCAAAGTGGACACAAGCAGCCTGTAAAATGGCCGCCGCACCTCGTGACAGAACATTCTAGACTTTTCGACAGGCAGACAAGATGGCGTTCCAATAAACATTTGTGCAAGATCGATTAAGATTCAGCACAGTGAAGATAATACACGAGATATTATGGGTTTGCAGTATACACATAAATACTGAAATCGGTCTCCCAGGTACGAATGAAAGCTATTGTACCGAGTAATCAAGGGCCCATCCAAAAGACATTAATATGTAAAATCCCAACGACTCTACGATGAGAGAGCCGTTAGCAGGTAGTTATACAAAACACTTGGAAGCCCCAAAACCCCTCCAGGGAGAACACCGACCGATTTAACAATGGGAGAAATATTAACAGGTACTCAGACATTTACGAGTAGCCCCGAAACCCATTAAGAACGGAGATCACCCATACAAGACATTTGAGCGCCAGACCCAAACAAAAGAAAGGACATTAAGGTTGGGCGGGAAACGGAAGATTTTGTACTATAATTACAAGCTCCAACCGTCCATCTTTCTCTTATTCTCTTATCCGATCGACTCGTAACCTCGTGGCTGCTCCTGCGTTTTGACTCGTAGTCTGGTTCCTGCTTGCCTGGTGCCTCTTTGAAAAAGACTGTTGAACTTTCTGATCCGTTCGGATCTACCTCGTGTCGCGTAACAAAGACCTATGTTGGTAACTGGCAGCGGAACCAAAGGCCCGAGATGAGATGAGATGAGATGAGATGAGATGAGATGAGAAGAGAGGAAGACCATACTCATCGCCACGGTCAGTAAATCCCGACCGCGCCTGTAGGTCGAATAGCCAAGTTTTCCTTGCCAGGAAGACTTCTTTGAACTTGCAAGAACGGATCATCACCGATGATATTGACTGGTCTGTGAAACCTATTCGGAAAAGTACCTGTTAAACCAACACAGATCTTCATCACAGCAGACGGTCCAGCCTGCTAGCCGGAGCAGAAGCAAGTAAACAAGTGGGACCAGGAGATCTCCTGACCGACACGTGGGTGCTGCGGTGAAAAACATCCGATCAGCTATTCGGAATTTCTCCGAGTTATCACGAGTGGTGAGCATGAGTCTCGAAATCCTACGAATTTAGTTAGGACAGATATTGATAGGGGAGGGTTTAAGTATTAAGGATACTTGTAATGTGTGCCCCTATTTACGGTGTGTCGTTCGTTCCTCGTTTCCCTAGGATCAGCTATATAACTGCTTGTAAGATTGTACTGTCATTAATCTGTGCTTATGACATGTATTTCGTAATCCTAAATATCATGCAATAAAGATTTTCCATTTCGTACCATTCAACCGAGTCTACATGAGTTTCATCTCCATTACTGCTCTCGCATCTAAGTCCAGTGTCTAGAACCGTAAGGGCAAGTGATTCGAACCACTCACAGGTGTGTCTAGTGCTCCCAGACTGGCTGGAGACCAGAACAGGCAACAAGGCCTAAACCCGCACTGACATACAGGCTGCACAGAGCCGCGTGAATCTCACAGGCTGCGAGACACGCAGGGTCAGAATCCCTTACAGTCTAATCGAACCAATCTTCTGCATACGTCATTCAGGCCATCCCAGCTATCAGTCTGGTGAATCTTCGCTGCACTCCCTCCATGGCAAGAACATCCTTCCTCAGATAAGGCGAACAAAACTGCACACAATACTCAAGGTGTGGTCTCACCGAGGCCCAGTACAACTGCAGAAAGACTTCCTTGCTCCTGTACTCGAATCCTCTCTTTATGAAGGCGAACATACCATTTGCCATCTTAACAGCCTGCTGCACCTGCATGCTTACATTCAGCGACTGGTGCACAAGGACTCCCAGATTTCATTGCACATTCCCTTTTCCAAATCTATTGCCGCTCAGATAATTATCTGTCTTCCTGTTTTTGCCACCAAAGTGGATAACCTCGGATTTATCCACATTATACTGCATCTGCCATGCATCTGCCCAATCACACAACCTGAGCAAATCATACTGGAGTTTCTCTGCATCCTCCTCACAACACACTCGCCCACCCAGCGTTGTGTCGTCTGCAAACTTGGAGATATTACAGCTAGTTCCCTCATCTAGATCATTAATATATATTGTGAATAGCTGGGGTCCTAGCACGGATCGCTGCGGTTCCCCACTAGTCACTGCCTGCCACTCAGAAAAAGACCCGTTTATTCCAACTCTTTGCTTCCTGTCTGCCAACCAGTTCTCTTTCCAAGTCAGAAACTTACCCCCATTCCCAGATGCTTTAACTATGCACGCTAATCTCTTGTGCGGGATCTTATCGAAAGCCTTCTGAAAGTCCAAATACACCACATCCAATGGTTCACCCTTATCTAAACGAGCAGTTACATCCTCAAAAAAATCCAATCGATTAGTCAAGCATGATTTACCTTTTGTAAATCCATGTTGTCTTTGTCCGATGCTGTCACTGTATTCCAACTGCTCTGCTATTACTTCTTTTATAATGGACTCTAGCATTTTCCCAACTAACGATGCCAGGCTATAATTCCCCGTTTTCTCTCTACCAACTGTTTTAAGTAGTGGGGTTACATTAGCTACACTCCAATCCATGGGAACTGTTCCAGAGCCTATATAATTTTGGAAGATGACCAGCAATGCATCTACTATTTCTAGGGCCACTTCCTAAAGTAACCTAGGATGTAGATTATCAGGCCCTGGGGATTTATTGGCCTTCAATCCCGTCAATTTCCCGAACACCATTTCCCTACAAATACTGATTTCATTCAGTTCCTCCCTCTCATTAAAACATATGTTCCCCGACATCTCTGGGAGGTTATTTGTGTCCTCCTTTGTGAAAACAGAACCAAAGTATGTATTTAATTGGTCTGCCATTTCTTTGTTCCCCATGATAAATTCCCCTGATTCTGACCGCAAGGGACCTACGCTTGACTTCACCAATCTTTTTCTCTTCCCATGTCTATAGAAGATTTTACAGCCAGTTTTTATGTTCCCTGAAGCTTACTTTCATATTCTATTTTCCCCCTCTAAATTAATCGCTTTGTCCTCCTTTGCTGAATCCTAAACGGCTCCCAATCCTCAGGTTTGCTGCTTTTTCTGGCCAATTTATGTCCTCTCCTTGGATCTTATGCTATCCCTAATTTCCCTTGTTAGCCACGGTCGAGTCACCTTTTTTGTTTTATTTTTATGCCAAACAGGGATGAAAAAATTCTGTAGTTCATCCATGCGATATTTAAATGTTTGACATTGCCTATCCACCGTCAAACTTTGAAGTAACATTGCCCAATTCATCCGAGCCAAGTCGCGCCTCATACCATCGTAGTTTCCTTTATTTAAATTCAGGAACCTAGTCTCTGAGTCAAGGACTTCACTCTCCATCTTAACATATTATGATCGCTCCTCCCCAAGGGGTCGCACAAGAAGATTGCTAATTAAATGTTTCTCATTACATAATAGCCAGTCTAAGATGGCCTGATATCAATTTGGTTCCTCAACATATTAGTCCAGGAAACCATCCCGTATACATTCTCGGAATTCCTCCTCCACAGTATTGTTACTAATTTGTTTAGCCCAATCTATATGTAGATTAAAGTCATGCATGATAACTGCTGTGCCCTTATTGCACGCGTCTCTAATTTCCCTTTTAATGCCATCCCCAACCTCTGTTTGGGGGTCTGTACACAACTCCCACTAACGCTTTCTGTCCCATGGGATTTCTCAGCTCCAACCATAGAGATTCCACATCATCAGAGCTAATATCCTTCCTTACTATTGTGTTAAGCTCCTCTTTACCTAGCAATGCTACCCCACCTCCTTTTCCTTTTTGCCTGTTCTTCCTGAATATTGAATACCCCTGGATGTTTAATTCCCTGCCTTGGTCACCCTGGAGTCAAGTCTCTCTAATACCAATTATATCATATCCGTTTACATCTATTTGCGCAGTGAATTCATCCACCTTATTGCGAATGCTTCTCGCATTAAGACACAAAGGGCTAAAAATTCAGTTGGTTGCGCCTCCCGTTAGCGCCTTAAGAGGGCGCTAATGGGGCGCAAAGCAGCTAGCGCCCGGGCGCAGCGATGTTTGCGCCGCTCGCGAACTTCACTGGACATTTTGCGGCGGCGCTAAACTTTATCGCCGCGGTCCCCTGCGCCCGCGGATTGTGACGTCATACGAGAGTGCAACGCCCTTGTGGCGCCCCGGAGCAGAAATTCAGTGGCGCCCCCATCCTTACCGCCTGGCGCATCCAACGACCGGTAGAGTGGAACGCTAACAATCGCTGTGGGGCTTGGGGGGGCGCTATTTGAAGGGGGCCTCTTCCTGTCTTTCTCTGTGGTTGACATTTTTGCACCACTCGTTCTGAGAGAGAGAGAGAGATTCGGAGAGAGAGAGAGAGAGAGACTTGTGCATTGAGTCAACGCTGTGTGAGGTAGTTTTGGCTACTGATCCTAACTTCGCTGGTACTTTGGTTTCTGGCCTTCATAACTTTGCTTGCTAAGAGACTTTGGGGGCTGCACTGATGGGGGGCGTCGTCCTGCACCAGCTGAATCGGAGGACACAGAGACGCAGAGAGAGAGTGGCAATGATGGCCAGACGGAGGAGGGCCAACAGGCATCTGTACAGGAGAGCTTACCCTCCAAGGGTATATCATGAACAGCTCTCCGACATTCATATGTCTGATGAGCAGTGTCTGCGAAGGCTGCGCTTCAGCAAGGAGGTGGTCACTGAGCTCTGCCACCTGCTGCAGCCAGATCTGCAGCCTCAACTGAGGTCCAGGACGTCTCTGTCGGTGGCAGTGAAGGTCACAGTGGCTCTGAACTTTTATGCTACTGGCTCATTTCAATCTGCTGCTGGGGACATCGCCAATCTCTCCCAGTTGGCGGTGCATTGCTGCATCCGGCAGGTCACAAATGCCCTCTTTAAAAGGAGACGAGAGTTCATCTCTTTCCCCATGACCCCAGCCAAGCAGCAAGAACGCGCTCTGGGCTTTGCGAGGATAGCGGGCTTCCCCATGGTGCAGGGCGCCATTGACTGCACGCATGTGGCTTTGCGTGCTCCGCATGAGAATGCCGAGGATTTCCGGAACAGAAAGGGGTTCCATTCCTTGAATGTTCAGTTGGTCTGTGACCACAGACAGCTGATACTCGCTGTCAATGCCCACTATCCTGGCAGCTGCCACGATGCTTTCATCCTGCGCCAGACTACTGTGGCAGAACTTTTCTTTGAGGCACCGCATCAGCCAGTTGGTTGGCTTCTCGGGGACAAGGGGTATCCACTGAGCACCTGGCTGATGACACCGCTCCGTACGCCCAACACCCCTGCTGAGCTGCGGTACAACGAGAGCCATCAAGCTACCAGGAACATCGTGGAACACACAATCGGCGTGCTCAAGCAACGGTTCCGCTGTCTCGACCATTCTGGAGGAGCCCTGCAGTACTCGCCTGAGCGAGTTTCCAACCTCGTAGTTGTGTGCTGCATGCTGCATAACATGGCAATCGTCAGGACCCAGCCAATGCCACCAGGCCTTGGAGCACCACCAGAGGAGGAGGAGGAATAGGAGGAAGAGGAGGAGGAGGATGATCAGCAGCAGCACCAAGGCGTGAGGGCGGCCCACAATGGTGAAACTGCAAGGGCCGTCCGACAGCGGCTGATAGCAAGCCGCTTCTAGGCCCCTGCTGTGGAAATGGCTTCTGCCATTGAGAACAGCATGAATGAACCCAACACGCAACCTCTAAGCCGGCCAAGGCACCAATGATTCCAAACACCAAACATGTATATTTTGAGTACCAAAACTTATTTATTTTACAAACTCTGTGTGTGTCATTTCTTCATGACAAACTCATACAAATAAACACAAAAAAACAGTCATTACCATAACTGGTTCTCACAACCTGGAGATCATGTGCAAAACACTCAACAAAAGTTTGACCACGAACCTCGGCCTTTAATAAAAAAATGACCAGCATTTTGTCACACCTCCTACATCGAGGGTGAACTCCTTCCCGTGCGCCCTTCCCCCCTTCTTACCCTACTGCTCCTCCGCAATGGGAACTCAGTGGCTGCAGCAAGGCTGGTGGAAGGCTGCTGACTGTCAGGCCCTGACAATGCAGATGCCCTTGAGGGACGGCCTCGACCAGTTCTGGGCCTGGAGGGCCCGGCTGCAGACTGCACCAACTCTGCATGGGCGGCAGCAGTCTGTCCTACAGGCGGTGGCAACTGCAGTGGAGAAGTGACAGTGGTGGCAGCAGGAATGCTGTCATCTTGAGCGAGGACAGCAACTCCCTGCTCGACCGGCACACTGGCACTCCCACGGGGCAGCACCTCAGCATCCGGAGCAATCTGCTGGAGCACAGATTTCTGGCCTGCTGCGGCGCGGTGAGAGCCCCGGGGAAATGTGAACGAACCATCGAGGTTGGCAGCAGTCAGTGCTCGCGTGGCCTCAATCTGGGTCTGCATGAGAGCAGTCTGAGATTGAATTGCAGCACTGAGCTTCAGTGTCGCATCCGCCTGCGCTGCAGTGAAGTGCTCCACACTCCTTGCCAGTGCTTCAATGCATTCGGGCACCCTACCCACTGCAGCCATGAGCTCAGTGTGCATGGCCACCGCCTGGGTGTTCATTTCCGCAATCAGCCGCTCCTCTTCTGCGTCCAGTGCAGCAGGACTCGCTGGCATACTCTCCCTCCGGGGAGAAGGCCCCCGTGCTTCCCTACCCCCATGGCGTTGCTGCAGCCCGCTGGGTCCTGGAGCTTCACCCTCATCAGACCCTTCCCCCCTGCTCCCCTCCAGGGAAGGCGTGTTCCCAGTGTGGGCATGGGCTTCCTCGGGAGAGGGTGGCACTGATGCTCCGGCTTCCTCTTCCTCCTCGGCTGCAGCTTCACTCCCACTGGCAGCTTCAGGGCCCGTCTCCTCAGCTGGTGAATCACCATCTGAAAGCAGGGAGGTACAAGAGTGGCTTTAGCGTGAGGAGAGGGTGGCAGTAAGGGAGGAATAAGTGCAGCGAGTTAGTAAGTTGGATTGAAAGTGTCAAAGGCTGGTGTTGTGAGGGACAAGTGGAAGGACAGAGGACAAAAAGGTGATGACCTTACCATTGCTGTCCACAACGGGGTCGGCGTCTCCAGTGGCGACGGGACCGATCACCCGGCTTGCCACAATCCTGTGGACGCGCTCCTCCAGATCGCTGAGGGGTTGCAGCTGAGGCCGCCCTCCACCCGTCCGTTGCTGCTGTCTCCTATTATGCGCCAGCTTGACCTGCAAGAAAAAGGACGGCGTCTGAGTAAATATACAGCCATGGTCTTGCCTGATGTGCCTCCCATAGGTGAATAGCCCTTACTGTATGCAAAGTGTGGAATGTGTGTGTGTGCTTCATGAAAGGGCCATAGGTGTTGGATGAGTGCTGTTAATTGTGGTTTTAAGACTCTCTGGCCATAGAGTGAGGTTGAGATGGAGGGATGGAGAGGTATTGAGAAAAAGCCACTCACCCTGACGACCCGAGTGAGGTCGTTGAACTTTTTGCGGCATTGAACATGGGTCCTGGGCACCATGCTCCTGGAGGAGACGCTCTGAGCCACCTCCCTCCACACTCTTCTGTACTCGCGTGGCAAAGGCCTCCTGCCACTCTCAGGGAAGAGTATACATCTTCTGCGCTCCACCGCGCCAACCAGAGCATCCAAGGCCCGCTCGGTGAAGCGATGAGCTCGTTCTCTCACCCTCTCCATCCTTGGCAGCAAAATGGATTCACAGGTCTCTCCAGGCCGAGATTCAAGGCTGCAATGAGCAGGGTGTGGCTGGGGAGCAAGTTGGCCCCCCCGCTTTAAGAACTGGCCGGCGCCAGTGTGTCTGTGTTCCCTCGCTAACTGGCAGCACCTGCGCTGCGCTCGCGCGCTGAGTTAGCGCCTCACTGCTCGGCCTTTGCGCCTTAAGACAGGTGTGCAGCACCTGATTTAGCGCTCCACTCACCTCCCGGGGCGGTAAAAGTGAAGTTTCCAGTCAGTGGCGATAATTAGCGCCAGGCGCTAATATTTGCGTCCAGACGATATTTGCGCCCCAAATGGGGCGCGACCTAATTTTTCCTCCTATGACTCTATGACAGTTCTGTTATTTGAAATAAATAATATCTTCATCAACTTCTTCGAAAAGCAGTAGTACAAAGTGACAAGCCAGGAGTTGACTCTGCAATAAATCCTCAGATATTATGATAAAATTCCAATACCACACAGAGTTTTAGATGGCTGCCTTTATTAATTATTATTGTTTTTTATTCAATACACTGATGCTTTGCTTCAAATATTGAAGAGACATTTCTCTACATGATATCTCACAATAGAAATTAGAAAACATACAGACTGTGCAGTTAAGTGGCAAGTGAAGTTTAACATCGATGAAAACGAGGTGATGCACTTTGGTAGGAAAATAGAAGCATCATGAGGTTAGTGCGGTTGATGTTGTGTATATGGATTTTAAAAAGGCGTTTGACAAAAACCACGTGACATACCTGGTCATAAAATTGTAGCCCATGGGATTAATGGGACAGGGCAGCATGGATACCAAATTGGCTAAGGGTCAGAAAGCAGAGAGTAGTGGTGGCTGGTTGTTTTTCAGTCTGGAGGGAATTATACAGAGGTGTTCCCCAGGGGTCGCTATTAGGACCAGTGCTCTCTTTGATATATTTTAATGACCTAGAGTTGGGTATACAGGGCATCAAAACTCGGAAATGTAGCACACAATGAGGAGGATAGTAACAGACTTCAGGAGGACGTAGACTGACTGGTCAACAAGAGAACATAAGAAATAGGAGCAGGAGTTGGCCATTCGGCCCTTCAAGCGGTGCTGGAGCTGCGGGTGGACTCACTCTGGAGCATGCACGATGCCGAGAACTCGGTGAATCGCTCATTTAGTGAGTTGTCCACACCGCAGGTAAAGGCTAGGACAGACAGTGTATGGGTGACCAAGAAGCAGGGCAATATCAGGAAGGTAGTGCAGGAGTCTCCTGTGGTCATCTCCCTCCAAAACAGGTATGCCGCTTTGGATACTGTTGGGGGAGATGACCTACCAGGGGAAGGCACCAGCAGCCAGGTTCATGGCACCATGGCTGGCTCTGCTGCACAGCAGGGCGGGAAAAAGAGTGGTAGGGCTATAGTGATAGGGGACTCAATTGTAAGGGGAATTGACAGGAGTTTCTGTGGCCGCAACCGAGATTCCAGGATGGTATATTGCCTCCCTGGTGCAAGGGTCAAGGATGTCTCGGAGCGGCTGCAGAACATTCTGAAGAGGGAGGGTGAACAGCCAGCTGTCGTGGTGCATGCAGGTACCAACGATATAGGTAAAAAGCGGGAAGAGGTCCTACAAGCAGAATTTAGGGAGCTAGGAGCTAAATTAAAAAGTAGGACCTCTAAGGTAGTAATCTCTGGATTGCTACCAGGGCCACGTGCTAATCAGAATAGAGAGAACAGGATAGTGAGATTGAATACGTGGCTTGAGCAGTGGTGCAGGAGGGAGAGATTCAAATTCCTGAGGCATTGGAACCAGTTCTGGGGGAAGTGGGACCTGTACAAAAGGGACGGTCTGCACTTGGGCAGGACTGGAACCGATGTCCTCGGGGTAATATTTGCTAAAGCAGTTCGGGAGGATTTAAACTAATATGGCAGGGGAAGGGGAACCTATGTAGCAAAACAGGGGGAAGTAATATGCAGTCAGAAACAAATGTTAGAAGGGTGAGAAACAATAGGGGAAGGCCGAGTAAACAAAGGCAAGAAACACAAAGGGCCATACTAAATCATAAGTCTAAAAGGACAAAGGATGTTAATAAAACAAGCCTAAAGGCTCTGTGTCTTAATGCAAGGAGTATCCGTAATAAGGTGGATGAATTGACTGTGCAAATAGATGTTAACAGATACGATGTGATTGGGATTACAGAGACGTGGCTCCAGAACAATCAAGGCTGGGAACTGAACATCCAGGGGTATTCAACATTCAGAAAGGATAGAATAAAAGGAAAAGGGGTTGGGGTAGCATTGCTGGTTAAAGAGGAGATTAATGCAATAGCTAGGAAGGACATCAGCTTGGAGGATGTGGAATCAATATGGGTTGAGCTGCAGAACACCAAAGGGCAGAAAACGTTAGTGGGAGTTGTGAACAGACCTCCAAACAGCAGTAGTGAGGTGGGGGAGGGTATGAAACAGGAAATCAGAGGTGGGTGCAAAAAAGGCACGGCAGTTATCATGGGTGACTTTAATATGCATATAGATTGGGCTACTCAAACTGGAAGCAATACGGTGGAGGAGGATTTCCTGGAGTGTTTAAGGGATGGTTTCCTAAACCAATATGTTGAGGAACCAACTCGAGGGGAGGCCATCCTGGACTGGGTGTTGTGTAATGAGGAAGGACTAATCAGCAATCTTGTGGTACGAGGCCCCCTGGGGAAGAGTGACCATAGTATGGTGGAGTTCTACATTAGGATGGAGAAGGAAACAGTTAAGTCAGAGACCATGGTCCAGAACTTAAATAAGGGCAACTTTGAGGGTATGAGGCGTGAATTGGCGAGGTTAAATTGGCAAGCGATATTTAAGGGGCTATCAGTGGAAGGGCAATGGCAGACATTTAGAGATCGCATGGATGAACTACAACAATTGTACATCCCGGTCTGGCGTAAAAATAAAAAAGGGAAGGTGGCTCAACCATGACTAACAAGGGAAATCAGGGATAGTATTAAAACCAAGGAAGTTGCATACAAATTGGCCAGAAGTAGCAGCAAACCCGAGGACTGGGAGAACTTCAAAACTCAGCAGAGGAGGACGAAGGGTTTGATTAGGGCAGGGAAAATAAAATATGAAAGGAAGCTTGCAGAGAACATTAAAATGGACTGCAAAAGCTTCTATAAATATGTAAAAAGAAAGAGGTTAGTAAAAACAAACGTAGGTCCCCTGCAGTCGGAAACAGGGGAAGTCGTAATGGGGAACAAGGAAATGGCATTTCACTTGAACAAGTACTTTGGTTCGGTGTTTACTGTGGAGGACACACACAACCTGCCGGAAATAAAAGGGGTCAGAGGATCTGGTAAGAGGGAGGAGCTGAGGGAAATCCTTATTAGTCGGGAAAAGGTATTGGGGAAATTGATGGGACTGAAGGCTGAAAAATCCCCAGGGCCTGATGGTCTGCATCCCAGAGTACTTAAGGAGGTGGCCTTGGAAATAGTGGATGCATTGACGATCATTTTCCAACATTCCTTAGACTCTGGATCAGTTCCGATGGAGTGGAGGGTGGCCAATGTAACCCCTCTTTTTAAAAAAGGAGGGAGGGAGAAAGCAGGGAATTATAGACCGGTCAGCCTGACATCGGTCGTGGGTAAAATGATGGAAGCAATTATTAAAGATGTCATAACAGACCATTTGGAAAGTGGCGACATGATAGGTCCAAGTCAGCATGGATTTGTGAAAGGGAAATCATGCTTGACAAATCTTCTGGAATTTTTTGAGGATGTTTCCAATAGGGTGGACAGGGGGGAACCAGTAGATGTGGTGTATTTGGACTTTCAGAAGGCCTTCGACAAGGTCCCACACAAGAGATTGGTGAGCAAAGTTAAAGCGCATGGGATTGGGGGTAATGTGTTGACGTGGATTGAGAACTGGTTGGCACACAGGAAACAAAGAGTAGGAGTAAATGGGTACTTTTCAGAATGGCAGGCAGTGACCAGTGGGGTACCGCAGGGTTCGGTGCTGGGACCCCAGCTGTTTACATTATATATTAATGATTTGGACGAAGGGATTAAATGTAATATCTCCAAATTTGCGGATGACACTAAATTGGGAGGCAGTGTGAACAATGAGGAGGATGCTAGGAGGCTACAGAGTGACTTGGACAGGTTGGGTGAATGGGCAAATGTATGGCAGATGATGTACAATGTGGATAAATGTGGTGGTAAAAATAGAGAGGCGGACTATTACCTGAATGGTGGCAGATTAGGGAAAGGGGAGGTGCAACGAGACCTGGGCGTCATGGTACATCAGTCACTGAAGGTGGGAATGCAAGTGCAGCAGGCAGTCAAGAAAGCAAACGGAATGATGGCCTTCATAGCAAGGGGATTTGAGTACAGGAGTAGGGAGGTGAGGCTGCAGTTGTACAGGGCCTTGGTGAGGCCACACCTGGAGTATTGTGCGCAGTTTTGGTCTCCTAACTTAAGGAAGGACATTCTTGCTATTGAGGGAGTGCAGCGAAGGTTCACTAGATTGATTCCTGGGATGGCCGGACTGACATATCAAGAAAGATTGGGTCAACTGAACTTGTATCCTCTGGAGTTCAGAAGAATGAGGGGGGATCTTATAGAGACATTTAAAATCCTGACTGGTTTAGACAAATTAGATGCGGGCAGAATGTTCCCAATGTTAGGGAAAACTAGAACCAGGGGTCACAGTCTAAGGATTAAGGCGAAGCCATTTAAGACTGAGCTGAGGAGGAACTTCTTCACCCAGAGAGTGGTGAATCTATGGAGTTCTCTTCCACAGAAGGTTGTTGAGGCCAGTTCGCTAAATATATTCAAAAGGGAGTTAGATATAACACTCACAACTAGGGGGATCAAGGGGTATGTAAGGGATACTCTCCTGACCCTGCGTGTCTCGTAGCCTGTGAGGTTCACGCGGCTCTGTGCAGCCTGTATGTCAGTGCGGGTCTAGGCCTGGTCTCCAGCCAGTCTGGGAACACTAGACACCCCTGTGAGTGGTTCGAATCACTCTCCCTTACGGTTCTAGACACTGGACTTAGATGCGAGAGCAGTAATGGAGATAAAACTCATGTAGACTTGGTTTGAACGGTACGAAATGGAAAATCTTTATTGCATGATACTTAAAATTATGAAATACATGTCATATGCACAGATTAATGACAGTACAATCTTACAAACAGTTATAATCACTCTTAGGGAAACGAGGAACGACCAGCACAACGTAAATAGGGCACACATTACAAATATCCTTAAACTTTAAAACCCTCCCCTATTAATGTCTATCCTAAAACTAGCTTCGTAGGATCCCGAGACTCATGCTCACCACTCGTAATAACTCGGAGAAAATCCCGAATAGCTGATCGGATGTTTTTCACCGCAGCACCCACGTGTTGGTCAGGAGATCTCCTGGTCCCACTTGTTTACGGCTTCTGCTGCTCGGTCAGTCGGCTGGACCGTCCGCTGTAGTGAAGACCTCTGTTGGTGGGCTTCAAAGTTTAATCGTGGAGCACCGTTGTCAATATCACTGATACGATGTGTTTACACAGTCCAGTTATCATCGATGCAATATGTCTTGTTAAAGAAGAAAACTTCCTGTCGAGAAGACTTGGCTGATCGACCTACAGGCGCGGTCGGGATTTACTGACCGTGGCGATGGATAAGGTCTTCTTCTCTTCTCCTCTCCTCTCATCTCATCTCATCTCATCTCATCTCATCTCATCCCGGGCCTTCGGTTCCGCTGCCAGCTACCAACATAGGTCTTTGCAACAGTCTTTTACCCAGGAGCAGCCACGATGATAACAGCAGCAAGCGGCAAGAGTCAAGAGCAAAAGAGCAAAAGTCACGAACACGAGGCAAGAGAGCGAATGGACGGTTTGGGCCTGCAATTATAGTGCACAGTTCTTCCGTTTCCCGCCCAACTACAATGTCCATTCTTTTGTTTAAGGTTTGGCGCCCAAAAATGTCCTGTAAAGGTGATCTCTGTCCTTAATGGGTTTCGGGGCTACTCCTGAATGTTTGAGTACCTGTTAATATTTCTCCCATTGTTAAATCGGTCGGTGTTCCCCCTGGAGGGGTTTGGGGCTTCCAAGTGTCCTGTATAACTACCTGCTAACGGCCCTCTCATCGTAGAGCCGTTGGGAGTTTACATATTAATGTCCTTTGGATGGGCCCTTGATGGCTTTCCTTTGTACCTGGGAGACCGATCCCAGTATCGATGTTTATACTGTAAACCCATAATGTCCTGTGTATTGTCTTCACTGTGCTGAATCGTTATCGATCCTGCAAAAATGTTTATTGGAACGCCATCTTGTCTGCCTGCCGAAAAGTCTCGAATGTTCTGTCACGCGGTGCGGCGGCCATTTTACAGGCTGCTTGTGTCCAATTTAAACCTGACAGCATTCCGCTGAAATAAAAGCTGTTTTTGAACGAAACTTGTGTTCTCTCCTTATTAAAATGAAATCGCGATAATTGCGAATTCTACAGTCCCTCCTGTTGATGCGAATAACTCCGCTTATCGTATCAAAAAATCTCAGTGGTGAGCAATCTTATCTCGATTTCACTCCGAATCCAGTAAATTAATCCCATAAAATTTTAACTTCACTAGGGTCTCTGTGTCGTCCTTATTTCCCAAGAAAATCACACTTTATATCACCATAGGCATCATTTGCCCTTAAACTTACACCACTTGTTTTCCTTCCCGGCGTAACCAGGCCGATACCTCACGCATCACCTGTATATTTATCTTTTATTCAAGGGAAGGAAAAACAAAACCCAAAAAACCAAACAATCAACACCATCACCAAAATAAACAAATCCCGACTCTTAAACATGTCGAGTTTCCAACGTATTTACAATGAGTACAAACTTCCGCGGCGCACGTGGCGAGCGGGAGTGACGCCGTTTTCCCATTACACTGCGCTCTCATCGTGCACGCGCACGTAACGTTCTCGCCACTCTCCCGTGTTCTCATGCTTGGTGAGGCGCTTGTCTCTTTTACAATGTATGAACAAAAGGTATACTACAATAAACACTTGACAGACGACTAAAATGTGGGAGGCTATTCTGACCCATGAGGGCACTTCAATATTCGTGAACAGATTCCACCACGGTGGAACCACTATGTCCAAAATGTCTGTACCTATCTCGACGGTTTTCTGTTCTAATGTATAGAAATGCTTTTGTGACACCGCGACGGCTTTTAGAAGTTTGGTTAAATGCTCGGGGAGAGGGGGAATGAGGTATCCAAAATGCGCGACAAATCGCTGCAAGTCGGTGAAATTCTCTTTTACTGTGAGGTGAACAGTGGATGGTTCAGGGATTGGGATAATTCGCTGTTGTGCTACTTGAACTTCAGCCCTGGGTTTAAAACAGAAACTGCTGTCACTCACCGGACACCGGCTACGGTTTCCATGCTGGTAGTGTTGCGCTGCAGTGGTAACACAATATGTTCCACCCCCGATGTATGCTACCTGCGGAGGCACATGATCTTGTGCCATTGCCTCCATGGTGCAATACATGGACTTGGCGCCAGCCGTTCTGAACCCGCACTGTGGTGTTAAAAAGGCATTCAAGTGCTGGGGGCACAGTATTATGTGTGCTCCCCTGCCACGACAACCAGAGAGATCTGTACCTGTCATCGTTTGCTCCCAGCGGATGACGTAAGGTGGAACCGCTGCATAACGAATGTGGGCTCCCCCCTGAATGACACCAATGTTCTCTACCCGATACACCGGGGCGGGCTTTGCTGTGTTGCCCAAAACCGGCATGCGTAATACTATTCCCATAATAGTATGGTTTGAACGTCCGCAGTCCACGGGGACTGGGTAAGCTTCTGAAGCTAGCCTGAGCTGGCACGGACTTAATGCATTCTGAAAAGGGTGGAGCGCCCGCAGGTGTTTGTTACTTATCCAGGACGGGACCAAACCTTGTTTTAAATCCTCCAAATTACTGCGGCCCTCGCCCAGTAACCACGCCCCGTAAAGCACGCACACCTCGTTCTGCGCAGCTTGATCGGATGCATTCCGATCTTCCCTAATCAGGGCATTTACCGTACGCGCATGTTTCTCCAGCTCTGCTATAATCTCTTTTAAGTGTAATGTCATGGCTTGGTCCTCGTGCAGACCCGACCCTACCACTTTATTCTCATCTGTAAGAATATCCTTTAACTGTGTTTTTAAACCATTAATCTGGGTCTGCAGCTCCACACTGTCTAGAGCGTTGACCACAGATGTCCCTGTGTTAAAAGCAGTGAACGCATCGTTCACCAAACCCCTTCTTTGCCTCCCTACTTGGTCCAAAACTTCCTGCGGTGCGGTGTACAAACTTGTCTTATCAATTTCTGCAAAATCAAACTCGTAAAATTGCCTGAACATCTTGGTCAACAGGACCTGGTACAACTGTTCCGTCTTTTTGGGGCACCACTCTGGTAACCGTACCTCAGTGAGATTTAAAATCACCGAGGCCACCGCGTAATGTACCCCCTGAAATAGTATCTGGTCTGTGGGGACCAGTACCAAACCGTTCCCGGGTCCCTTACTAGTTTTAGGGCACCCTTCTTCCTCAGTTAGAACTACCGGAATCGTGGGCGGGGCTTTGCGTGGGCGCGTAATGAGCTCAGTGGCATTTACTGGGATCGGAGAGTATGGGGCTCCGCACCCCCGGGTGCTCGCATCCCACCTCATCCCCTGTCCGTTATCCTGCCACTGGTTAATAAAGAATATGGAGATGCCTTTGGGGCAAACGTACTTTGACCCCCACATACAAACATAAATCCCCTCATCTGGTTCCCACCATTTGTCCCAACAGACTTTCACTTGTCCATCTGTCCCCGTAATTGTCCGATGGGTATTATTACCCAGTCGCTCCCACTCAACCGAAGAGTTCCTCATAGTTTTGCTCAGCTTTCGCAGCCACCACCATCGGCTCAATGGGACATTCCCACTGCAGGTCAAACAAATCCGTTTGCCGACGGTGACGCTGATCCTGGGTGCGATGATCCGTACTTTGGGGCACATTAAAGAAGTCTCTTTGTAGGCGAACCCCGATGTGCTGGAATACTCCGTTGAGTTCGTTCCCAGCCATCCTGGCCACCTTCCCTTGTGGAAATAGGTGCTGGTCCCTTCTGCCTTCCGTCTCCCGGTCCCATCCACCGCGATGGGGGCCGTGTCCCCGGAACATCCAAACACCACGACATCCTTGGTGAGGCCCCGATAGGCCAATCCACATCCGATTGCCGCGAGCAATACTATGAGTCGTTCCATCCTTCCTTGGTTCCTGTGATCA
Source organism: Squalus acanthias (assembly GCA_030390025.1). Taxonomy (NCBI): domain Eukaryota; kingdom Metazoa; phylum Chordata; class Chondrichthyes; order Squaliformes; family Squalidae; genus Squalus; species Squalus acanthias. Next base: position 66,479 of record JASTWF010001193.1, read on the forward strand.
GATAGAATGAGGTAGCCAGCCTCGCAAAAAGTCTCTGGCTTTTGTGAAGGGTGAGCGGGTCCCCTGACCTCGCCTCACGTAAACTTCAACGTTTGCTAAATAGACTTCCTCTAAACCTAGCCTTAAAACTCCCATCATTTTATCGTTTTCTGTTACAAACACTACAAACTTAACCTTATTAAAACTACTTAAAACTTTAAACTAAAACTTAAAACCTTAAACTAATAACTTTACAATGCCGCCCGTTCTCAGGGCGGCCCCTTTAAATCCTGAGAAGGCTGCTGCGAGCTCTTCCCGACGGTGGGAGGGCACTGACCCTTCCCTCTGATCTGCCGCAGCCTGTTGCTGCGCTGACCCTTTCCTCTGATCTGCCGCAGCCTGTTACTGCTTCGATGTGGCCTGTCTCTACCCGGGTTATCTTAACCTGAAACTTACGCCCTGGGGCAGCCTGTGGACCTGACCACGTCTTCCTGGGCTGGGGTACTCTGCTTGACCTACGGGGAATTGCTATGGGCGGGGGCTCCGTGACGGACGGACCGGGTCCCGAGACCTTCAACGGGATGACCTGGGGTTCCATCACAGGCGCCAGCCCCGCCTCCGCTGACTCCGCCTCCCTAACCTCGGGGCTGGCAGTTCGGGGCCCCGCCCTGCTCGGCCCAGCAGGCGGCCCTTCACTCGCGAACTCTGCCTCCCCTGAGGACTGGACGTTCAAAGCGGGCGGCCACACCTCTGGGAACCACATAGCGGCTGGCCCGGCCTCCTCTAGCTCCTTCCTCCTGCTGTCGGGACCTGCAGCTTGTGTGTCCACCCCGTATGGATCTCTACCTAGCGGCCCCAATCCTCCCAGACCGTTCCTCAGGAACCACCCGTCATCATCACTATGCTCATCTGCACTATCCTCATCTGACCAGGGTACCCTGGGGTCCTCGTCATCTAACCCCCAACTCCAGAAAAACGCTGCATGATCGTCCGGGATGTCCCTTCCCCTGATGCAAGCTGCTACGCCTGCCTGTGTGCCTTGTGGTCCTACCTGGGGCTGTGCTTCCCCACTCGCAGGTCTGGCCCCTCCCTTAAGACAGGCCACCTTCCCTGCTTGTTTCTGTGAAATCTCACCTGCTGGAGGCTGCAGATTTCTATCCTGTTTTAAATCCTTATACTCCCTGCTCCTGGCTACCCTGTAGGCTGTTTTTATCTCTCTAAGCTGCCCTTCTAGCCTGAGCACGTCTAACTTTCCCATTTCTCGGGCGTTCTCCTCCCGCAGGGCCTGCTCTCTAAGCTGCCCTTCCAGCCCATCTATTTTCCCTATTAAGCGGGCGTTCTCCTCCCGCAAGGCCTGCTCTTTTAACCTGGCCTCCTCACCGCAGACCCCCTCCTGTGCGTGTCTTTTAAAAGGACACAGGTAGGCAGGCTGCGTGGGCTCTAGTCATTGGGTACTATTAGACGGTCCTGCGGCACCTACGGGGCCGGTTGCGACCGCCACCTGTCCACGCGCATTCAAAACCATCTTGCGCATGACTCCTAACACTGCCTCGAGGTCTTCAGGAGAGGTGGGTGCCTTTGCTTCCTTAGCCGGGACAGGCGCCTGGGTTCGGACCGCGGGATTTTTATCCTTGGAATCCTTCCAAGGGTTCCTGCAGTGCTTGCGCCAGTGCCCTGTCTTCCCACACCCGTAACAGGCATTACTTGCCTGTGGGGCGCGATTACCCTCCTGATGCCACTCTCTTTGAGTCGGGGCTGCGGGTCGTACCTCATGTACTCTTCCCTTAAAGGGACGTGTCGTCATACCCCTTATGTTACGGTAACCTAACGTGAGTCGATTCAAGACCGACTCTTCCGTAAGGTTGAGGTCATTGGGATCGAACCAGGCTTTTGCCTGCTCTCTAACGGCTGGTAAACTGTTGGCTATTATGCACCTAAGCCAATGAATTAAAGCGGCGCCTTCCACATCTTCGCGCTCGGGCGCACCTAGACAGCTGCGCTCATATACTGGCCACAGCCTGTCGGCAAAAACCTTCGGGGGTTCTCCCTCCATCTGCACTGTCTGTCCCACTCTAGCAAACGGACCTCCGTCGTTCGCTCCCACTACTTCTAGGACCTCATTTTTCAATTCCTCATAACTTTTGTTTCCCCTCTTGCTATCGCCTGAGAGACACTGAAGGACCGAGCTATCTAAAGAGAACAGCAGCATTTTTGCTGTCTCCCCATCATCGCAGCCGTTGATGGCTGCGGCTTGCTCAACTTCCCTAAAATGTACGGAAGGGTCGTCTATCTCGGTCAGCTTCCTTACGTGGTTTATCATGGCCCTCAGCTGGTGTGAACTGTGAGGCAACACCAGCTGTCCGAGGAGATCCCCCGGTTCTTCCCCACCGTTCCTGCTTGGGCCCCTTTTAATCCCCGTTACTGGATACAACGATCCCTTTTCTACCTCTTTTTCAACGGGCTCTTTCGCTTCTTCCGTTGCTTCCTCCCTAACCCAGGTTTCTGAATAGCTGGGTGGCGCGGAGGGCGCAGTGGCTACTACTTCTTCTGCTTTACTTGGTGGGGAATTTCTAAATCTCTCATTTACTAGCGGCTGGCGTGCCGACGGATTAATAAGGCACACCATGCCGTTCGCATTATTCACGGCCTTTTTGAGGCTCTCTATCTCTTTTTCGCAGTCGCTATGGTCGGCTCCCTGAAACTTATCCTCAAGGGCCAACTTATACGCCGACCTAACCCCCATTAAGCTCTCTTCTTGAGTTCTTATCTGGGCAGCTTGACGGTTACATCTTTCCTTCATCCTACTCTCGTTTAATTTTGCTTCAATGATCTGGCACTCGAGATACTCTACCCTTGTTTTAAGGTAGCTGGAGACTTCCTGGCTTTCCTGGCGTAACTCATTTAAACTCTTAATGAGCGCCTCCCCTCCAGAAACCTTCTCCTCCATTTCCTCCTCTAACTGCTTGATTCGAGCGGTTAGCGCTGTATTGGTCTGGTTTGAAATCTGAACCTGCCTTTTGTAGCACATAAGCCAGACTGCTTTCTCAACTGCCTTTTTATGCTCCTTACTATCCGTCCACCTTTCAGCTGCCTCTAGTGGGCTCTTATCCGCTAACAGTTCGCTTATCCACTTTTTCGTTAGATTAACCTTTCCAAATACGTAATCCGCTATCTTTTCCTGCATCACATTTCGTACAGTCATTCCAAAATCTAACACACTACCCTCTCGCTGCCAGTGTCCTGCCGCGGTCGCCATTTTCTGTAAGGGATACTCTCCTGACCCTGCGTGTCTCGTAGCCTGTGAGGTTCACGCGGCTCTGTGCAGCCTGTATGTCAGTGCGGGTCTAGGCCTGGTCTCCAGCCAGTCTGGGAACACTAGACACCCCTGTGAGTGGTTCGAATCACTCTCCCTTACGGTTCTAGACACTGGACTTAGATGCGAGAGCAGTAATGGAGATAAAACTCATGTAGACTTGGTTTGAACGGTACGAAATGGAAAATCTTTATTGCATGATACTTAAAATTATGAAATACATGTCATATGCACAGATTAATGACAGTACAATCTTACAAACAGTTATAATCACTCTTAGGGAAACGAGGAACGACCAGCACAACGTAAATAGGGCACACATTACAAATATCCTTAAACTTTAAAACCCTCCCCTATTAATGTCTATCCTAAAACTAGCTTCGTAGGATCCCGAGACTCATGCTCACCACTCGTAATAACTCGGAGAAAATCCCGAATAGCTGATCGGATGTTTTTCACCGCAGCACCCACGTGTTGGTCAGGAGATCTCCTGGTCCCACTTGTTTACGGCTTCTGCTGCTCGGTCAGTCGGCTGGACCGTCCGCTGTAGTGAAGACCTCTGTTGGTGGGCTTCAAAGTTTAATCGTGGAGCACCGTTGTCAATATCACTGATACGATGTGTTTACACAGTCCAGTTATCATCGATGCAATATGTCTTGTTAAAGAAGAAAACTTCCTGTCGAGAAGACTTGGCTGATCGACCTACAGGCGCGGTCGGGATTTACTGACCGTGGCGATGGATAAGGTCTTCTTCTCTTCTCCTCTCCTCTCATCTCATCTCATCTCATCTCATCTCATCTCATCCCGGGCCTTCGGTTCCGCTGCCAGCTACCAACATAGGTCTTTGCAACAGTCTTTTACCCAGGAGCAGCCACGATGATAACAGCAGCAAGCGGCAAGAGTCAAGAGCAAAAGAGCAAAAGTCACGAACACGAGGCAAGAGAGCGAATGGACGGTTTGGGCCTGCAATTATAGTGCACAGTTCTTCCGTTTCCCGCCCAACTACAATGTCCATTCTTTTGTTTAAGGTTTGGCGCCCAAAAATGTCCTGTAAAGGTGATCTCTGTCCTTAATGGGTTTCGGGGCTACTCCTGAATGTTTGAGTACCTGTTAATATTTCTCCCATTGTTAAATCGGTCGGTGTTCCCCCTGGAGGGGTTTGGGGCTTCCAAGTGTCCTGTATAACTACCTGCTAACGGCCCTCTCATCGTAGAGCCGTTGGGAGTTTACATATTAATGTCCTTTGGATGGGCCCTTGATGGCTTTCCTTTGTACCTGGGAGACCGATCCCAGTATCGATGTTTATACTGTAAACCCATAATGTCCTGTGTATTGTCTTCACTGTGCTGAATCGTTATCGATCCTGCAAAAATGTTTATTGGAACGCCATCTTGTCTGCCTGCCGAAAAGTCTCGAATGTTCTGTCACGCGGTGCGGCGGCCATTTTACAGGCTGCTTGTGTCCAATTTAAACCTGACAGCATTCCGCTGAAATAAAAGCTGTTTTTGAACGAAACTTGTGTTCTCTCCTTATTAAAATGAAATCGCGATAATTGCGAATTCTACAGGTATGGCGAGAAAGCAGGAATGGGGTACTGAGGTAGCATGTTCAGCCATGAACGCATTGAATGGCGGTGCAGGCTCGAAGGACTGAATGGTCTACTCCTGCACCTATTTTCTATGTTTCTATGTTTCTAAGCCTGCTCCACCATTCAATATGATCATGACTGACCTTCGGTTAAAAAGTCATTCATGCAACATCGTCTAACTGACCTTCATTCCTGCATATAAAGTTATCTCCTTACTCAGTTTACTGGCATATTTTGCATTAACAGAATAAAATCTCATTGGAGCCGAAATCAAGACCCTAAATACCAAGAAAATTTGCCTGGGTCAACTGTTCCTCAGGCTGAAGGGTTGGAGAGCTTCAGATATGTCCCTGACATGATCCTACAATTCTCTGATAGAAACATAGAAACATAGAAGATAGGAGCAAGAGTAGGTCATTCGGCCCCTCGAGCCTGCTCCGCCATTTAATGAGATCATGGCTGATCATCCAAATTCAGTACCCTGTCCCTGCTTTCTCCCCATATCCCTTGATCCCTTTAGCCTTAAGAAATATATCTAACTCCTTCTTGAATATATTTAATGAATTGGCCTCAACTGCCTTCTGTGGTAGAAATTCCTCCTCATCTCTGTCCTAAATGGCTTACCCCTTATCCTTAGACTGTGATCCCTGGTTCTGGACTCCCCGCCATTGGGAACATCCTTCCTGTATCTAGTCTGTCTAGTCCTGTTAGAATTTTATAAGTTTCAATGAGATCCCCTCTCATTCTTCTAAACTCTAGCGAATATAAGCCTAATCGACCCAATCTCTCTTCATACATCATTCCTGCCATCCCAGGTATCAGTCTGGTAAATCTTCGCTGCACTCCCTCCATGGCAAGAACATCCTTCCTCAGATAAGGTGACCAAAACTGCACACAATACTCAAGGTGTGGTCTCACCAAGGCCCTGTACAACTGCAGCAAGACATCCTTGCTCCTGTACTCGAATCCTCTCGCTATGAAGGCCAACGCCTGATGGCGTTTCTTTCCGAATCCAATCCCTTTGCTTACAGCATAGCCCGAACTCTGATTCTTTTAGGCAGACACTTGACAGATTCTGTTTAACACAGTGAATTGGGAAGTGAAAAATGAGAAGAGGCAATGTGAACTAAATGGTACAATTTTAAAGGGGTTGCAGAACAGAGGGACCTAGGCATGTATGTACACTAATCTTTGAAGGTGGACGGACAATTTGGGAAGTATGTTAATAAAGCACACGGGATCCTTCGCTTTATTAATAAGCAGTAGAGTACAAAAGCAAGGTAGTTATGCTAAAATTTTATAAAGCACTGATTAGGCTTCAGCTGGAGTATTGTGTCCCATGCTGGGGACCACACTTTAGGAAAATGTCAAGGCCTTGGAGCGAATGCAGAAGAGATTTACCAGAATGGTACCAGGGATAAGGGACTTCAGTTATGTGGAGAGACTGGAGAAGCTGGGGTTGTTCTGATTAGAGCAGAGAAGGTTAAGAGGAGATTTGATAGAGGTGTTCAAAAGCCTAAATAGATTTAATAGAGTCATTAATGAGCAACTGTTTCCAGTGGCAGTGGGGTACGGTAACCAGAGGACACAGATTTAATGTGATTGGCAAAAGAACCTGAGACGACATGAGGAGGATTTTGTTTTGCACAGCGAGTTGTTGTGATCTGGAATGCGCTGTCTGAAAGGGCGGTGGAAGCAGATTCAATAGTAACTTTCAAAGGTGATTTGGAAAAAAATACTTGAGATAAAATAAAATACTGGGGAAAGAGCAGAGGAGTGGGATTAATTGGACAGCTCTACCAAAGTGCCGGCACAGGTACGGTGGGCCGAATGGCATCCTTCTGTGCTGTATCATTCCATGATTCTATAATCACCGATACCTTAGAAAATAAGAAACTGAACGTGGCAGAAGAGAAAAGGGCTCTCGGGATAAAGGTGAACAAATAATTCAAAGCAGTATCACTGGTCATCAAAGCAAATAAAATGCTAACAATGAATTGGGGTTTATTTCTAAGGCGATAGAATTCAGAAGTAGTGAATGAAGAAGTTGGCCAATGGTGGGATGTGGTGTTTCCCAAGGATCGGTGCTGGCAACACTTTTATTCAGCATTTACTTGAACAATTCGGACTCAGGAATCGGAAGTACAATTTTAAACATTGTGGATGCCACCCAAGTGGGGGTTTATACTTAATACAGAGGAGGACCGCAACAAAATCCAGGCAGCGGAGGCAGCCCGAGGAGCGGCGAGCGGCGGTATAAAGGTGAGCCCCGAGGCGTGGTAGGCCCAGAGCAGTGGAGGCAGTCCGAGGAGCGGCGAGCGGTCATATAAAGGTGAACCCCGAGGTGTGGTAGGCCCAGAGCAGCGGAACCATTCCCAGGAGCGGCGTGTGGTGATATAAAGGTGAGCTCGGGGGATTTTCCCTAATCCAGGTCCGGGAGAGGGAAGCAAAAAACAATCGAACTGTGACGTCACCAAGAAGCAGGTAAGTGATTGGTTGGTGAGTATTTTCCTTCTAAATTTTTCTAAACTTAAAATTTTGTGGTTTCTAGGGTCTCTCTTGTGTAGCGGGGACTACTGTTAAGAAAGGGCCCTTGAGTATATCATTTAATTGAAGTGAAATTGGTGGGATTCATTTAATTTAATTTAAATTAATTAATTAAAGGGTAAGTCATGGCAGGAAGACTCCGCCCCGTGATATGCTCCTCCTGCTATATGTGGGAAATCAGGGATGCTTCCTGTGTCCCTGACGACCATGTGTGTGGGAAGTGTATCCAGCTGCAGCTACTGATGGACCGCATTGCGGCTCTGGAGCTGCGGATGGATGCATATTGGAGCATTCGCAACGCTGAGAACGTCGTGGATAGCACGTTTAGCGAGTTGGTCACACCGCAGGTAAAGGGTGTACAGGCAGGAAGTGAATGGGTGACCACCAGGCAGAGTAAGAGGTGCAGGCAGGTAGTGCAAGGGTCCCCTGTGGTCATCCCCCTCTCAAACAGATATACCACTTTGGATACTGTTGGGGGGGATGACTTATCAGGGGAAGGCAGCAGCAGCCAACTTCCTGGCACCATGGGTGGCTCTGCTGCACAGGCTGGGAGGAAAAAGTGTGAAAGAGCTATAGTGATAGGGGACTAAATTGTAAGGGGAATAGATAGGCATTTCTGCGGCCACAAACGAGACTCCAGGATGGTGTGTTGCCTCCCCGGTGCAAGGGTCAAGGACGTCTCGGAGCGGCTACAGAACATTTTGGAGGGGGAGGGCGAACATCCAGTTGTCGTGGTGCACATAGGCACCAAAGATATAGGTAAAAAATGGGATGAGGTCCTAAAAGCAGAATATAGGGAGTTAGGAGGTAAATTAAAAAATAGGACCTCAAAGGTAGTAATCTCAGGATTGCTACCAGTGCCACGTGCTAGTCAGAGTAGAAATAGGAGGATATTTCAAATGAATACGTGGCTAGAGGAATGGTGCAAGGGGGAAGGATTCAAATTCCTTGGACATTGGAACCGGTTTTAATCTTCCAACTCGGCAGTCATCCCTCTGCAGGCTGGCCAGGCTGTGAGTTTATGTGTGACAAGGCAGGCTGGCAGGCAGTGAGAGAAATCAAGACAACCTGCAGAATAAAATACTGAAAACTGTCTGTTTGCTTTTAAACTGCCAAACAGAGCAGAGCTATGAAAGAAATCAACTTTCTTTCATTGCTGACAGTGATTTGTGGCAATTTTAAGGCTGGCCTGTGTGTGTGTGTGTGACAGAGAGAGACAGAGAGCAAAATCTGGTGTGTATGCAGGACTTGTCTGTGTTCAAGTTATCTGCCATGTGCATTGGTACTGCATCTCATGTCTGAAAAAACAGAAAGTATATTCCATTAGATCATATTGATTTCATTACAGACTGCGCTGTGGTGGGATCTTCCTTTGCCTTTCTTTCAAGAATTTTGTAAAAAGCAAATCTGCATATATACATCAATCCATTTGATATTTTACTGGACTGGACTTTATAGTGGAATGTTTGTGGTGTGTTTCATGGCACATCCTGCTGTGGGATCTTACTCTCCCCTTCAGCCCAACCCAAACAAGACAAGAAATTTGTTGAAGAAAAAGTATATATTATATTTTATTAATGATTTTCAGAATAATCCATTTGATTTTTTTCTGGACTGGGCTGTATTGAGGAATGTGCTTGGGATATTTTCACAGCAAAAGCTGCTGTGCGATCTTTCCATTCATTTTATTACACTCCAGGCAAACCACAGACAGGCAGACATTTAGTTAACAGAAGTAAAGTATATATATTATTATTTACTCCTGATTATATTTACTTCTTTTCTACCTCCTGGGCTTTCATTTCCTCTCGGGGACCCGGATTTCTGGGGCCTCGGCTTCACTTCTTCCTGTTTGTTTGTCCTCATCAAACATGGCCGCACAGCCAGGAAGGGACATCATCAAAAATTGACACTCCCAGGCTGCACCCCTTTCAAATTAAATGTGTGTGTGTGAGTTTCTGCAAATTGCAGAGTCTGTCTGAATGTGTGTGTCATGTTACTGTAAATTTTAGTTCAATGTGGGTGGGAGGGAGACTGTGAATGGCAGACAGACAGTGAGAGCGAGAGAGACATGAAATCAAAAGGCAAGTTGTAGAATACAAAGCCTGTTTCTGTAGGCCACAGAGTGTAAAGATAAGATATTGCAATGTGTCTTTTTGGTTTTAATCTTCCAACATGGCAGTCATCCCTCTGCAGGCTGGCCAGGCTGTGTGTGTGTGTGTGTGTGTGAGAGAGAGAGAGGGCAAAAGCTGGTGTTTGTGTGAGATGTGTTCTGCTGTCTTATTACCTGCTGTTGTTGTATTAAACCCTGTTGATTTCATTCTGGTCCACATGTATTGCTGTTGTGTATCACTTTATTGCAATTTATTTCATTTCACTTCCCTTCAAGACAGACAGTCAGTCAGTGAAATACTGAAAAATGTCTTTGTGGACTGTCTGACAATAAAAGCTGCTCTGGGATCTTTGCATTCTTTTTATTCCACTCCACTCAAATCAAGACAAGGCTGGCAGGTAGTGAGAGAGACACATGAAATCAAGACAACATGCAGAATAGAAATGAAAACAGAAAATGCTGCAAATACTCAGTATATTAGGCAGCATCAGTGGAGATACAGAGAAACAGAGTAAAAGTTTCAGCTCGATGACCTTTCAACAGAACCTTGCCAGAATCTGACAAAAGGTAATCGAGCTGAAACATTAACTCTGTTTCTCTCTCTCTCCACCAGTGCTGCCTTACCTGCTGAGTATTTCCAGCATTTCCTGTTTTGATTTCAGTTTTCCTACATCCACAGCATTTGCTTTTGATGCAGAATAGAAAGCCTGTTTCTGTAGGCCGCAAACTGAAAAGATAAAATACTGAAAACTGTCTGTTTGCTTTTAAAGTGCCAAACATAGCAGAACAATGATAGAAATCAACTTTCTTTCATTGCTGACAGTAATTTGTGGCGATTTTGCAGGCTGGCTGTGTGTGTGTGTGAGAGAGAGAGAGAGAGACAGACAGACAGCAAAAGCTGGTGTGGATGCAGGGCTTGTCTGTGTTCAAGTTATCTGCCGTGTGCATTGGTACTGCATCTCATGTCTGAAAAAACAGAAAGTATATACCATTAGATCATACTGATTTAATTCCAGACTGCTCTGTTGTGGGATCTTACTTTGTCTTTCTTTCAAGAATTTTGTAAAAAAGCAATTCTACATATATACATCAAGCCATTTGATATTTTTGTGGACTGGACTTTATAGTGGAATGTTTGTGGAATGTATCATGGCACATCCTGCTGTGGGATCTTACTCTCCCCTTCAGCCCAACCCAAACAAAACAAGACACTTAAAAAAAAAAGTATATATTATATTTTATAAATTATTTTCAGAATAATCCATTTGATTTTTTTCTGGACTGGGCTTTATTGAGGAATGTGCTTGGGATTTTTTCAGAGCAAAACTTGCTGTGCGATCTTTCCATTCATTTTATTGCACTCCAGGCAAACCACAGACAGGCAGACATTTAGTGAAAAGAAGTAAAGTATATATATTATTTTTTCCTGATTGTATTTACTTCTTTTCACCCTCCCGGGCTTTCATTTCCTCTGGGGGACCCGGATTTCTGGGCCCTCGGCTTCACTTCTTCCTGTTTGATTGTCCTCATCAAACATGGCCGCACAACCAGGAAGGGACATCATTAAAAATAGACACTCCAGGCTCTGAATTTTTCAAAATAATTGTGTGAGTGTGAGTTTCTGCCAATTGCAGAGTCTGTGTGAGGGTGTGAGTGATGTTAATGTAAATTTTAGTTCAATGTGGTTGGGAGGAAGACTGTGTGTGTGGCAGACAGACAGTCTGTGAGAGAGAGAGAGAGACATGAAATCAAAAGGCAAGTTGCAGAATAGAAAGCCTGTTTCTGTAGGCCACAAAGTGAAATGATAAGATACTTAAAAGTGTCTTGTTGGTTTTAATCTTCCAACACGGCAGTCATCCCTCTGCAGGCTGGCCAGGCTGTGAGTGTGTGTGAGAGAGAGAGAGAGGGAGAGGGAGAGGGAGAGGGCGAGGGCGAGGGCGAGGGCGAGGGCGAGGGCAAAAGCTGGTGTTTGTGTGAGATGTGTTCTGCTGTCTTATTACCTGCTGTTGTTGTATTAAACCCTGTTGATTTCATTCTGGCCTGGTCCACATGTAATGCTGTTGTGTATCACTTTATTGCACTTTATTTCATTTCACTTCACTTCAAGTCGGACAGTCAGTGAGATGCCGAAAAATGTCTTTGTGGACTTTCTGACAATAAAAGCTGCTCTGGGATCTTTGCATTCTTTTTATTCCACTCTACTCAAATCAAGACAAGGCAGACAAGCAGGCTGGCAATGAGAGAGACACATGAAATCAAGACAACATGCAGAATAGAAATAAAAACAGAAAATGCTGGAAATACTCAGTATGTTAGGCAGCATCAGTGGAGATACAGCGATACAGAGTAAATGTTTCAGCTCAATGACCTTTCGTCAGAACCTTGCCAGAATCTGACAAAAGGTAATCGAGCTGAAACATTAACTCTGTTTCTCTCTCTCTCTCCACAGATGCTGCCTTACCTGCTGAGTATTTCCAGCATTTTCTGTTTTGATTTCAGATTTCCCACATCCACAGCATTTGCTTTTGTTGCAGAATAGAAAGCCTGTTTCTGTAGGCCGCAAACTGAAAAGATAAAATAATGAGAAATGTATGTTTGTTTTTAAACTGCCAAACAGAGCAGAGCAATGAAATAAATCAACTTTCTTTCATTGCTGACCATGATTTGTGGCAATTTTAAGGCTGGTCTGTGTGTGTGTGTGTGTGTGTGTGGGAGAGAGACAGAGAGCAAAAGCTGGTGTGTATGCAGGACTTGTCTGTGTTCAAGTTATCTGCCGTGTGCATTGGTACTGCATCTCATGTCTGAAAAAAACAAAGTATATACTCCATTAGATCATACTGATTTAATTCCAGACTGCACTGTTGTGGGATCTTACTTTGTCTTTCTTTCAAGAACTTAGTAAAAAACAAATTTACATGTATACATCAATCCATTTGATATTTTTCTGGACTGGACTTTATAGGGGAATGTTTGTGGAGTGTTTCATGGCACATCCTGGTTTGTGGGATCTTGCTCTCCCCTTCATCCCAACTCAAACAAGACAAGAAATTTGTAAAAAAAAAAAAAATATTATACTTTTTAAATTATTCTCAGAAAAATCAATTTGATTTATTTCTGAACTGGGCTTTATTGGGGAATGTGCTTGGGATGTTTTCAGAGCAAAAGCTGCTGTGCGATCTTTCCATTCATTTTATTACACTCCAGGCAAACCACAGACAGGCAGACATTTAGTTAACAGAAGTAAAGTATATATATTATTATTTATTCCTGATTGTATTTACTTCTTATCACCCTCCCGGGCTTTCATTTCCTCTCGGGGACCCGGATTTCTGGGGCCTCGGCTTCACCACTTCCTGTTGGATTGTCCTCATCAAACATGGCTGCACAGCCAGGAAGGGACATCATCAAAAATAGACACTCCAGGCTGCACCCTTTCAGAATGGATGTATGTGTGTGAGTTTCTGCAAATTGCAGAGTCTGTGTGAGTGTGTCTGTATGTGCGTGGGTGTCTGTGAGTCTGCAAATTGCAGAGTCTGTGTGAGTGTGTCTGTATGTGCGTGGGTGTCTGTGAGTCTGCAAATTGCAGAGTCTGTGTGAGTGTGTCTGTATGTGCGTGGGTGTCTGTGAGTCTGCAAATTGCAGAGTCTGTGTGAGTGTGTCTGTATGTGAGTGGGTGTCTGTGTGTCTGCAAATTGCAGAATCTGTGTGTCCTGTCACTGTAAGTTTTAGTTCACTGTGGATGGGAGGGAGAGTATGTGAGTGAGAGACAGACAGACAGATGGCCAGTGAGAGAGCGAGACATGAAATCACAAGGCAAGGTGCAGAATAGAAAGCCTGTTTCTGTAGGCCACAAAGTGAAAAGATAAGTTACAGAAAAGTGTATTTTTGGTTTTAATTTTCCAACACTGCATTCATCCCTCTGAAGGCTGGCCAGGGTGTGAGTGTGTGTGTGTGAGTGAGAGAGAGAGAGGAGAGAGCAAAAGCTGGTGTTTGTGTGAGATGTGGACTGCTGTCTTATTAACTGCTGTTGTTGTATTAAACCCTATTGATTTCATTCTTGACTGGTCCACATGTAATGCTGTTGTGTATCACTTTATTGCACTTTATTTCACTTCACTTCAAGACAGTCAGTGAGATACTGAAAAATGTCTTTGTGGATCTTTGCATTCATTTTATTCCACTCTACCCAAATCAAGACAAGGCAGGCAGGCAATGAGAGAGACAAATGAAATTAAGACAACAGGAAGAATAGAAATCAAAACAGAAAATGCTGCAAATACTCAGCAGGTCAGGCAGCGTCTGTGGAGAGAGGGAGAAGCATAGTTAACATTTCAGTTCGATGACCTGTCGTCAGAACCTTGCCAGAATCTGACAAAAGGTCATCAAGCTGAATTAACTCTGTTTCTCTCTCTCTCCACAGATGCTGCCTGACCTGCTGAGTATTTGCAACATTTTCTGTTTTAATTTCAGATTTCCAGCATCCGCAGAATTTTGCTTTTGATGCAGAATAGAAAGCCTAATTTTGTAGGCCGCAAAATGAAAAATTAAGATACTGAAAAGTGTTTTTTTTACTTTTAAACTGCCAAACACCGCAGAGCAATGAGAGAAATCAACTTTCTTTCATTGCTGACAGCATTGTTTGGCAATTTTGCAGACTTGCCTGTGTTTGTGTGTGTGAGAGAGACAGAGAACAAAAGCTGGTGTGTATGCAGGGCTTGTCTGTGTTCAAATTATCTGCCGTGTGCATTGGTACTGCATCTCTTGTCTGAAAAAACAAAGTATACACCATTAGATCATACTGATTTCATTCCAGACCGCTCTGCTGTGGGATCTTACTTTGCCTTTCTTTCAAGACTTGTAAAAATCAAAGCTACATATTTCCAACAAGCCATTTGATTTTTTTGTGGACTGGACTTTATCGGGGAATATTTGTGGGATATGTCAGAGCATATCCTGCTGTGGGACCTTACTCTCCCATTAATTCCCAACAAAACTAAGACAAGGCAAGACTTTTGTAAAAGCAAAGTATATATATGTTATATTTATTTTATTATTATTTTCAGAATAATTTAATTGCTGTTTTTCTGGACTGGGCTCTTTTGGGGAATGTTTGTCGAGTGTTTTAAGAGCAAAAGCTGCTGTGGGATCTTTCCATTCATTGTATTCCGCTCCACTCAAATCACAGAATGCAGACATTTAATTTACAGAAGTAAAGAACATATGTTATTATGAATATTATTGATTTTATTTGCTTCTTTTCACCCTCCCTCCGTGCCCATATCCTGGGGCATCAATCATAGTAGATGCATTGCTGGTCATCTTGCAAAATTCGATAGACTCTGGAACAGTTCCCATGGATCGGAGGGTAGCTAATGTAACCTCGCTATTTAAAAAAGGTGGTAGAGAAAAAATGGGGAATTATAGACCGGTAAGCCTGACATCGTGGGAAAAATGCTAGAGTCCATTATAAAAGATGTAATAGCAGAGCACTTGGAAAACAGTGATGGATCGGACAAAGTCAACATGGATTTACAAAAGGGAAATCATGCCTGATTAAACTTCTGGAATATTTTGAGGATGTAACTGGTACAATAGATAAGGGAGAACCAGTGGATGTGATGTATTTTGACTTTCAGAAGGCTTTCGATAAGGTCCCGCATAAGAGATTAGTGTGCAAAGTTAAAGCACATGGGATTGGGGGTAAGGTACTGATTTGGATAGAGAACTGGTTGGCAGACAGGAAGCAAAGAGTTGGAATAAATGGATCTTTTTCCGAGTGGCCGGCAGTGACTAGTGGGGTACCGCAGAGATCGGTCCTTGGACTCTAGCTATTCACAATATATATAAATGATCTAGACGAGGGAACTAGATGTAATATCTCTAAGTTTGCAAATGACACAAAGCTGGGTGGACGTGTGTGCTGTGAGGAGGATACAGAGAAACTCCAGTATGATTTGGACAGCTTGGGTGATTGGGCAGATGCATGGCAGTTGCAGTATAATGTGGATAAATGCGAGGTTATCCACTTTGGTGGCAAAAACAGGAAGACAGATTATTATCTGTACGGCAATAGATTGGGAAAAGGGGAAGTGCAACGAGATCTGGGAGTCCTTGTGCATCAGTCGCTGAAGGTAAGCATGCAGGTGCAGCAGGCTGTTAAGAAGGCAAATGGTATGTTGGCCTTGATAGCGAGAGGATTTGAGTACAGGAGCAAGGATGTCTTGCTGCAGTTGTACAAGGCCTTGGTGAGACCACACCTTGAGTATTGTGTGCAGTTTTGGTAACCTTATCT
This sequence comes from Squalus acanthias, assembly GCA_030390025.1. Classification (NCBI taxonomy): domain Eukaryota; kingdom Metazoa; phylum Chordata; class Chondrichthyes; order Squaliformes; family Squalidae; genus Squalus; species Squalus acanthias. The sequence continues at coordinate 82,311 of JASTWF010001193.1, forward strand.
GAGGAAGGATGTTATTGCAATGGAGTGAGTGCAGCGAAGATTTACCAGACTGATATCTGGGATGGCAGGAATGACGTATGAAGAGAGATTGGCTCGATTAGGCTTATATTCGCTAGAGTTTAGAAGAATGAGAGGGGATCTCATTGAAACTCATAAAATTCTAACAGGACTAGACAGGCTAGATGCAGGAAGGATGTTCCCGATGGCGGGGGAGTCCAGATCCAGAGGTCACAATCTAAGGATAAGGGGTAAGCCATTTAGGACTGAGATGAGGAGGAAGTTCTTCACCCAGAGAGGGGTGAACCTGTGGAATTCTCTACCACAGAAGGCAGTTGATGCCAATTCATTAAATATATTCAAGAAGGAGATAGATATATTTCTTAAGGCTAAAGGGATCACGGGATATGGTACTGAATTTGGATGAAAAGCCATGATCTCATTGAATGGCGGAACAGGCTCGAGGGGCCGAATGGCCTACTCCTGCTCCTATCTTCTATGCTTCTATGGGTTGACCAGGGCTTTGCACAGTTGTAGCCTTACTTCTACCCCCTTGTATTATAGTCTTCTAGATATAAAGGCCAACATTCCATTAGCCTTTTAAATTATTTCTGTTTACTGATCTATGTGCATGGACCAGATCCCCAAGTCTCTTTGGCCCTCCACTGTTTCTAGCTTTCCACCATTTAGAAAGTACTATCCTCTTTTATCCTTTTTATGTCCAATGTGAATGACCTCACATTTGCAAGAATCAGGAGTCTTTTAATGGTAGGTATTTGTAACTGTTGTGGAAGTTTGTTAAGAATATTGCAGGCTCCGGTCTCCCCATCAGATCCCATTGTCTACTGTCCCAATTGAACCCTGACCTGTCTGCTGATAAGTGCTCTAATGATGGAGGCAGGAGGAACTTGAGTTGTCAAAGTGATGTTAGGCATCTCTGTTTAAGGATAGTTACTGAAAATGAAAATGTATTGTTGAAAAATGAAGGTTGTTCTTGTGACTAAACAACGATGAGCAACAATATTGATATTCTGGTCTCAACCAGTCTTCCAAATGGTGTAAAGTCGGTGTTCTGCTGAACCTCTGCAGGTCCTTCTAAAGCATATTTGGTGAGCACCGTCTTAGTTCCTGGACACATATTGTTCCAACTCATTGAGAACATGTCACCAGTTTGAATCAGTAACTCGTTGTTCACAGGTGAGCTACCCTCACATTCTGGTGTGAATAACAAGGGGTGGGAACAAGGTCTGAATGGAATGAAAGGCGAGGATGAACAGCCAGATCTCGGGATTTAAAGACTTAATTCCCTGACAGTACGGGTACAGAGAGTAAATCCATAATAAAAGCAGCAGGGATTCGAGTTTAACAGAGAGGGACATTGAGCGCAACAGCAACAAGTGATAATGCATTCGGGCAAGGCTTTGGTTCGGCCACAGTTAGAACACGAGCTGCAGCTTTGGCCGCCTCATTATAATTCAACCCAAAGAGAGGCGCTCCCCAGACTGCTGTCAACGTCCTGCGGAGTCTCTCCGTTTCACTCCAGGGACCGTAATGTCCTCACTGAGTTACACAGTGCGGCTCTACTAATAACGGGAATGGTAGTGTAGTGGTAATGTCACTGGGCTAGTAATCTAGTAGGCCTGGACTAATGGTCCAGGAGACATGAGTTCAAAGCCCACCATGGCAGCTGGGTAATTTAAATTCAGTTAATTAAATAAATCTGGAATAAAAAAACTAGTATCAGTAATGATAACCATGAAACTATCGGATTGTCGTAAAAACCCATCTGGTTCATTAATGTCTTTTAGGGAAGGAAATCTGCCGTCCTTAGCTGGTCTGGCCGATATGTGACTCCAGACCCACAGCAATGTGGTTGATTCTTAACTGCCCTCAGTTGTAACTAACCGCTATGAAACAAAATAATAAGAATGAAACTGGACGAATCACCCGGCATCGAACTCGGCACTGGCTCCGTACACGGCAACGGCACACCCAGCCCAGTCGACCTGCAAAATCCTCCTCACCAACATCTGGGGACTTGTGCTAAAATTGGGAGAGGTGTCCCACAGACCAGTCAAGCAACAGCCTGACATGGTCATACTCACAGAATCAGACCTTTCAGTCAGTGTCCCAAACTCCTCCTTCACCATCCACTGGGTATGTCCTGCCCCAGTGGCGGCACCGTGGTATACAGTCGGGAAGGACTGGCCCTGGGAATCCTCATCATTGACTCCGGCAAGCGAAACCACCTGCTGATTACCACCTACCGCCCTGCCTCAGCTGATCAATCAGTATTCCGCCTTGTTGAACATCACCTGGAAGAAGCACTGAGAGTAGCAAGGGTAGTGAATATACTCTGGCTGGGGGACTTCAATGTCCATCACCAAGATGTGGCTCGCTAGCACCACTGCTGGCCGAGTCCTGAAGGACATAACTGCAAGTCTGGACCTGCGACAGGTGTTGAGAGAACCAACATGAGGGGAAAACCTACTTGACCTCGTCCTCACCAATCTACCTGTCGCAGATGCATCTGTCCATTTGCTCAGTACCACTTCCCTGATGATTATAATTTTCTTGAGTTCCTCCCCCCCCTTCCACTTCCTGATTTACAGCTATTTCTGGGATGTTACTTGTATCCTCTGTAGTGAATACCGATGCAAAATACCTGTTCAATTCAACTGCCATCTCCTTATTTTCCATTATTAATTCCCCAGACTCACTTTTTATAGGACCAACACTCACTTTGTTAACACTTTTCTTTTTAAATATCTATAGAAACTCTTACTAACTGTTTTTATATTTCTAGCCAGCTTTCTCTCGTACTCTAATTTTTCTCTCCTTATTAATCTTTTAGTCATTCTTTGCTGTTTTTTATATTCTGTCAAATCTTCTGACCTGCCACCCATCTTTGCGCAATTGTATGCTTTTTTCTTTAAGTTTAATACCTTTAATTTTTTTTAGTTAACCACGGATGGTGGGTCCTCCACTGGGAATTTTTCTTTCTTGTTGGAATGTATATATTCTGTGTATTTTGAAATATCCCCTTAAATGTCTGCCACTGCAACTCTGTTGAACTGTCCCTTAACCTAATTTGCCAGTTCACTTTAGCTAGCTCTGCTTTCATGACCTCATAATTGCCCTTATTTAAGTTTAAAATACTAGTCTTGGACCCACACTTCTCTCTCTCAAACTGAATGTAAAATTCAATCATATTATGAGAGAGACGGGGAGAGAGACAGATAGTGGGGAGAAAGGCAGACTGGAAGAGAGAGAGACAGGGAGTGAGACTGGGGGGAGAGACAGTGAGTAGAGGAGAGTGAGAGACTGGGGAGAGAGAGAGACACTAGGGGGAAAGAGAAAGAGAGACTGGGGAGAGAGACAGAGATTAGAGGAGAGAGAGATTCTGGAGAGAGAGAGAGACTGGGGAGAGAGAGAGAACAGGGAGAGAGACTGGGAAAGAGAGAGACGGGGAGAGAGATAGAGGGGGTGAGAAAGAGAATGGTGAGTGAGAGAGACATGGAGAGTGAAAGAGAGAGAGAGACTCGTGAGAGAGAGAGTCTGGGGAGCGAGAGAGAGACTGGAAGAGAGAGAGACTGGGGAGCAAGAGAGAGACTGGAAGAGAGAGAGGGAGAGAGAGAGAGAGACTGGGGAGAGATAGACGAGGAGTAACAGAGGGGGAGAGATGGAGAGTGGGGAAGAGAGATAGCTGAAGAGAGAGAAAGAGAGAGAGAGAATAGAGAGAGAGAGGAACTGGGGAGCGAGAGAGACTGGGGTGAGAGAGAGCCTGGGGGGTCAGAGAAAGGGGGGAGAGAGAGTGGGGGAGAGAAATAGAGAGACAGGGGAAGAGAGCGAGAGTCTTGTGAGAGAGAGAATCTGGGGAGAGACAGAGAGACGGGTGGAGATGGAGAGAGTCAGAGAGAGACTGGGGAGAGAGAGAGAGACTGGGGAGAGAGAGAGAGACTGGGGAGAGAGAGAGATATTGGGAGAGAGACAGAGAGACTAGGGGAGAGTGAGAAACAAGGGAGGGAGAGACTGGGGGTGTGAGAGACTAGGGAGAGAGAGAGACTGGGAGAGGGTGAGACTGTAGGAGGGAGAGAGAGACTGGGGAGAGAGAGAGACTGGGGAGAGAGAGAGACAATGACAGAGGGAGGTCACGAGAGTGAGAGGCAGAGACAGATTGGGAGGGTGAGAGAAAGAGAGACAGGGACAGAGGGAGAGAGAGAGAGAGAGACAGGGACAGAGGGGGAGAAAGAGAGAGAGGGACAGACAGAGAGAGAGAGAGGTAGAGGGAGATAGTCATAGAGTCATAGGGGGAAAAATTCAGTATCGCCCCGTTTGGGGCGCAATTATCGGCCGGGCGCAAAGATTAGCGCCTGGCGCTAATTATCGCCTCCGACTGCAAACTTGACTTTTATCGCCCCTGGAGGTGATTGGAGCGCTAAATCAGGCGCTACACATCTGTCTTAAGGCGCAAAGGCCGAGGAGCGAGGCGCTACCTCAGAGCGCTGGCGAAGCTCATGTGATGTCAGTCAGCAATGGAACACAGACACAATGGCCCCGGCCAGTTCTTAAAGGGGATGGTTGATCTTGCTTTCCATCCACATACTGTTCATTGCAGCCTTGAATCTCGGCCTGGAGAGACCTGTACATCAAATCTGCTGGAAAGAACAATGGAGAGTACCAGGGAAAGAGCTCAGAGTGCAGCCCCCACAGTCTCTTCTAAATCGATACAAGGAAGGGCAAATCAAAATGAACCTGCAAAGTGCGGCTCAATACCCGAAACTCCTTCACACAGCGTTGAATCTCTCCAGAAGTCTATGTCGCTCCCTCTCAGAATGCGTGGTCCAAAAATGTCGCCAACAAAAAAAGGCAGGAATCGGTCGCCTTTAAATAGCGCTCCCCCAGTCCCTTCCTGACTGCAAAATGCTCCCCTCAACCTGTTGTTGCTAGCGGCAGGCAGGGGGCGCCAATCAATATCAGCTCCGGGGCGCTACCGGGGCGTTGCGCACTTGACTGACGTCACGATCTGCCGACACAGGAGATCGTGGCGGTAATGTTTAACGCCACCGCAAAATGTCTAGTTAATTTCGTGAGCGACACAAACATCGCTGCGCCCAGGCGCTAGTTGCTTTGCGCCCCATTCGCGCCCTCTTAAGGCGCTAACGGGAGGTGCAGCCAACTGAATTTTCCCCCCTTAGAGTCATAGAGTTATACAGCACGGATAGAGGCCCTTCAGCCCATCGTGTCCGCGCCGGCCATCAAGCCCTGTCTAATCTAATCCCATATTCCAGCATTTGGTCCGTAGCCTTGTATGCTATGGCGTTTCAAGTGCTCATCCAAATGCTTCTTGAATGTTGTGAGGGTTCCTGCCTCCACAACCCTTTCAGGCAGTGAGTTCCAGACTCCAACCACCCTCTGGGTGAAAAAGTTCTTTCTCAAATCCCTTCTAAACCTCCCGCCCTTTACCTTGAATCTATGCCCCCTTGTTATAGACCCCTCTACTAAGGGAAAAAGCTCCTTAGTATCCATCCTATCTATGCCCCTCATAATTTTGTACACCTCAATCATGTCCCCCCTCAGCCTCCTCTGCTCCAAGGAAAACAAACCCAATCTGCCCAGTCTCTCTTCATAGCTGAAGCACTCCAGCCCGGGTAACATCCTGGTGAATCTCCTCTGCACCCTCTCCAAAGCTATCACATCCTTCCTGTAGTGTGGCGACCAGAACTGCACACAGTATTCCAGATGTGGCCTAACCAGTGTTTTATACAGCTCCATCATAACCTCCTTGCTCTTATATTCTATGCCTCGGCTAATGAATGCAAGTATCCCATATGCCTTTTTTACCACCTTATCCACCTGTTCCGCCGCCTTCAGGGATCTGTGTACTTGCACACCAAGATCCCTCTGACCCTCCATCTTGCCTAGGGTCTTACCATTCATTGTATATTCCCTTGCCTTGTTAGTCCCTCCAAAGTGCATCACCTCGCACTTTTCCGGATTAAATTCCATTTGCCACTGTTCCGCCCATCTGACCAACCCATCTATATCGTCCTGCAGACTGAGGCTACCCTCCTCGCTATTTACCACCCTACCAATTTTTGTATCATCCGCGAACTTACTGATCATACCTTTTACATTCATATCCAAGTCGTTAATGTAGACCACAAACAGCAAGGGACCCAGCACCGATCCCTGTGGTACCCCACTGGCCACAGGCTTCCAGTCACAAAAACAACCTTTGACCATCACCCTCTGCCTTCTGCCACTGAGCCAGTTTTGTATCCAATGTGCCAAGGTACCCTGGATTCCATGGGCTCTTACCTTCTTGACCAGTATCCTGTGCGGGACTTTATCGAAGGCCTTACTGAAATCCACGTATACCACATCCACTGCGTTACCCTCATCCACACACCGAGTCACCCCCTCAAAAAATTCAATCAAATTAGTCAGACATGATCTTCCCTTGACAAAGCCATGTTGGCTAACCCTGATTAATCCTTGCCTCTCCAAGTGGAGACTGATTTTGTCCCTCAGAATTTTTTCCAATAATTTTCCTACCACTGATGTAAGGCTCACTGGCCTGTAGTGAGACAGGCAGAGAGAGATAAGGAGATAGAGATAGAGACAGAGGGAGATAGAGAGAGAGACAGAGACAGAGGGAGATAGAGAGAGATACAGGGGCAGAGGGAGAGAGAGAGAGAGAGAGAGGGACAGAGGGAGAGAGAGAGAGAGAGAGACAAAGAGAGAGAGAGAGAGGGACAGATGGACAGAGAGACAGGGACAGAGGGAGATAGAGAGAGGGACAGGGACAGACGGCGAGAGGGACAGAGATACACAGAGACAGAGAGAGACAGGGACAGAGGGAGATTGAGAGAGAGAGACAGGGATAGAGGGAGAGAGAGAGACAAACAGAGAGAGAGAGAGACAGAGACAGAGGGAGATTGAGAGAGAGAGACAGGGATAGAGGGAGAGAGAGAGAGAGACAGAGAGAGAGAGAGAGACAGGGACAGAGGGAGATTGAGAGAGAGAGACAGGGACAGAGGGAGAGAGAGAGACAGAGAGAGAGAGAGAGACAGGGACAGAGGGAGATTGAGAGAGAGAGACAGAGACAGAGGGAGAGAGAGAGAGAGACAGAGAGAGAGAGAGAGACAGAGACAGAGGGAGAGAGAGAGAGAGACAGGGACAAAGGGAGATTGAGAGAGAGAGACAGAGAGAGACAGAGAGAGAGTGAGAGACAGGGATAGAGGGCGATAGAGAGTGAAACAGAGGGAGGGACAGGGAGAGGGGCACACAGCGAGAGAGAGACAGAGGGGTGAGGGTCCAGGATCATGTGTTCCACTCGCGGGGACTGAGCCGGGTCTCGCAACAACACAGGTGGAGGTGCAGCACATGTACAAGGGCTGCTGGAAGGAGGCTAAAGCAAACAAGTTTTAGGCCCACCGTGAATTTTTTTTAAAAATCGGAAAATTACTTAAATCTGCAAAAAATCCGGGAAAGTGATGTTGAATGTCCCGCGGTAAGTTCCAGTTAAATTTTGACAGATATTGTCCCCTTTTTGTAAGCGTTTATTAGGGTTATTTTATCATGTTATTGGAAGAGGGAGAAAATGATTGTCCCCCCATTTGTTCCTCCGAGTCTGTGAGAGACGGAGGGAACGGCAGCAGAAATAAAGGAAACAACTTCTCTAGAACTGATCCCAACTCATCGCCAAGGCTGAGGACAGAAAACCTCACCGCCTTCATTGGAAGTTTAATCACTTTATTCACTTTCTGGTTTGAGCTCCGTTTGGAGTCAGAGTTTACTTTATTTTATTGTTGCATGTTTAGCGACAGCATTGAAGAGGGAAAGATAAACTTGGAGCAACTTCTTCTGTCAAAGCTGCAATGAGACTAGAAAGAATTTAAAGATTTTTAATTAACTGTTTACAAAAAATTAACGTTAAAAACACTTTTTTCACCCTAATTTTCTGGTATGATTTTGGGAGAAACAAGGATAAATCAATGTTGCCTTCGTCTAAACAAGTTTCAAGTGGGTCTTGAAGTCCGAACGTTTTTTTATTACTGCAGTGGCTGAGTGCTCACCATGTTCTGGAAAGCCTGTCACGATGCTCGGCGGCCATTTTACAAGGCTGCGATACCTTTTTTTTAAAGTAGCAGCCTTTCGTTCAATAAAATGCTCAATTAAACTTGCTTCTCTCCTTATTATTAAAATCATGATAATTGCAAAAATCTACACCCTTTTACCAAATATGGTTTCAAGGTGAGGCTGGACGGGTCAAACCATGACATCACAGAGCAAGCCTCACCCTCACACTGCGCATCACAATGAGATGAGACATCACAATAGCTTTACAAACTTGATAAAAATTTGATGCAAGAGGCGATACAATCAGTTTACATGAAGGAAAGGCAGCTGCATTGAGTGAACATCTGAACAGCTTTGCTTTGTGAAGAGAGCACGAACAATGAAAACATCAGGGATAGTCAACATGGATTCGTGAAGGGTAAGTCTTGCCTAACAAATTTGATTGAATTCTTTGAGGAGGTAACTAAGTGTGTAGATGAAGGTAGAGCAGTTGATGTCGTATACATGGATTTTAGTAAGGCGTTTGATAAGGTTCCCCATGGTCGTCTCATGAAGAAAGTAAGGAGTTGTGGGATAGAGGGAAATTTGGCCGATTGGATAAGTAACTGGCTATCTCATAGAAGTCATGATGCGGAGATGCCGGTGTTGGACTGGGGTGGACAGAATTGAGAGGTCGAACAACACCAGGTTATAGTCCAACAGTTTTATTTGAAATCACAAGCTTTCGGAGCTATCGATTGCTCCTTCCTCAGGTGAAGTGTGGAAGGAGCAATCGATAGCTCCGAAAGCTTGTGATTTCAAATAAAACTGTTGGACTATAACCTGGTGTTGTGCGACCTCTCAATTCTATCTCATAGAAGGCAGAGGGTGGTGGTGGATGGAACATTTTCGGACTGGAGACCAGTTACCAGCGGTGTGCCACAGGGGTTGGTGCTGGGTCCTCTGCTGTTTGTGATTTTTATCAATGACTTGGAGGAGGGGACTGAAGGGTGGATCAGTAAATTTGCTGATGACACCAAGATTGGTGGAGTAGTGGATGAGGTGGAGGGCAGTTGTAGGCTGCAAAGAGACATTGATAGGATGCAGAGCTGGGCCGAAAAATGGCAGATGGAATTTAACCCTGATAAGTGCGAGGTGATTCATTTTGGTAGGGCAAATTTGAATAAGGATTACAGGGTCAACGGCAGAGTTCTGAGGAACGTGGAGGAGCAGAGGGATCTGGGGGTTCATATCCACAGATCTCTGAAGGTTGCCACTCAAGTGGATAGAGCAGTAAAGAAGGCCTATGGTGTGTTGGCGTTTATTAACAGAGGGTTTGAGTTTAAGAACCGTGAGGTTATGCTGCAACTGTACAGGACCTTGGTGAGACCACATTTGGAATATTGTGTGCAGTTCTGGTCACCTCACTATAGGAAGGACGTAGAAGCATTGGAAAGAGTGCAAAGGAGATTTACCAGGATGCTGCCTGGTTTGGGGGGGAGGTCTTATGAGGAACGATTGAGGGAGTTGGGGCTTTTCTCTTTAGAGCGGAGGAGGATGAGAGGCGACTTAATAGAGGTTTATAAGATGATGAGGGGGATAGATAGAGTGGATGTTCAGAGACTATTTCCTCGGGTAGAGGCAGCTGTTACAAGGGGGCATAACGATAAGGTGCATGGGGGGAGATATAGAAGGGATGTCCGAGGTAGATTCTTTACTCAGAGAGTGGTTGGGGTGTGGAATGGACTGCCTGCTGTGATAGTGGAGTCGGACACTTTAGGAACTTTCAAGCGGTTATTGGATAAGCACATGGAGCACACCAGAGTGATAGGGAGTGTGATAGCTTGATCTTGGTCTCGGACAATGCTCGGCACAACATCGAGGGCCGAAGGGCCTGTACTGTGCTGTACTGTTCTATGTTCTATGTTCTATATCACCAACCAGCGGCGTGGACAGAAGTTCGTGAACTTTGAAAGGTTTGTCTTAACCTGTTTATCTTGTATTATTAATGAGCAATATGAACAGTTTATTAGATACAGTAATATTGATGCACAGTCGGGTGGAATAGTTCAGTTTGTTATTGGTAGTTCTGTGGGACAGCTCAGCCCGACCATTTCAAAAGTGGAGAGCGTCCCTCTTGAAAGTGTTGATTGGTGTTGAATGAACGGGACTAAATAAGAGGAGAGGCTGACAGGGAGAGAGAACAACTGAATAATCAGTTTCTCAAAGTCTTCACCAGTACTGAGAGCTCAGGGTTAAGACTCGAAGAATGTTCCTCCTGGGCAGTAATGCCACTGGAGCTGCCTTGACCGCGCTCGGTACCTGCCCACACAGCTCGACGCTGGCCCAGGTGTTGACTTTTTAAAGGGAATTTGATAAATACTTTTACAGGTTATATGGTTTACTATACGAGGGGAGCGATAAAATGCCCATCGTTGTCCTTGTTGCAATCCAGTGATTTTTGTGTAATTTCTTCTTCTGCCACAGGTACACGGTTGGTGTCAGGATGAGTGAGAGGAAATGGACGGATTCATGAAACTACCAACAGACTAAAGTTGTGAGTATCAAAACTACAAAGACAACTGAGCAAAATCGCATCACTGCGAGCAGCAGAGATACCACAAAGGAGCGAGCAGCGACACTGAAATCCCCCTCACGCCCATCCCTCCGTGTCCCATCCATTTCTTTAGTATCAACTGTACATCTTTTAATTTCTTTATTTGACGGCCAATAACAGATCCATTTAAATGTGCAGCCAATGACTGGAGATGGTGTTAAACCAACTCTTTCCCTTCTGGCATGTTTCTTTCCCATTTTTAAAAATTTCCCACGCCCCTCTCCCTCCTCCCTAGTTCTCCCCTGGGCTGGACCTTCACGTCCAGCCCTCAGGTCCCCGCATCGGCATCAAGCACCAACCCTGCTCCAACTCCAGGCTCAGTTCGGCATTGCTCAGGGTTAACTGCACTGGCACTGGATAGGGCCCAGTCCATACAGTCATCTCCGACCGATGTCGACCGGTGGTCCAAGTGTTGGGACTGAACAGGAAAGTCTCAAGGGTGGACGCTCCGGTTGTTGCCCCGATGGTGTGGAGTGGGACGAGCTGGTTAAAGCCAATCCATCCCAGTCAACAACATCGGGTGAAACCCCGGTACCACTTGTACCGAGGCCTCCCAGGATAGAGGAAGAGTCCTCATCTGGCACCAGCTGGTTCGGAGGTGTCCGTGCCTACTGGTGCCAGAATCAGGCTGGTCCCCCCAAGCGCCACCAGCTACTGTTGGTGTGTCCTTCACCAGAGGCATCCGTCCCCTCTGGTGACACCAACGCAGCCCCGGGACATTGGTCTCCAGTTGGCGCCTGCTCATTTGGGGGCACCACCCTCGGTGGACTCGACCCTACACAGGGTCACCTATGCTGCGGGTGATGTCCACTTTGGTGAGTGAAGCCGCAGTTCTCTATTTATAGATCTGTGGCTCCCACCCACCACTGTGGACCCACCTTCAGCCGCTCCCTACGACACTCGAGAGGCACTCCCAGGGAGGGTGCGTGCGCTCCAGAAACCAAACTGGGAGCCTGAGTCGACCGCGGCTTCCGTGCGTTGAGGCTTTTCCATGTATTCAAAACAAGGGTGACTTCGAGTCTGAAACTGTGAGTTCCGGAAGTTCCATCACTTGTGGGAGTTGAGTCTTTATCTGGGGTCTTGCAAAGGCCTCAGGCATTGACTTTTGTTGGATTCCCCCTCCCAATTTCCAAGGCGGTTTGGGCGGAATTGATAGGCGTGCCCCAGTTATGGCCCAGGTAGACAGTCCCGCCACCCTGCCTCACAACTTAAGGTTCGCTGGTACAGCTGTCGAACTTCAGTCGTGAAAGCCTCAGAAGGAAGGGAACTGCCCAGGAAACTAGACCTTCCTGCAGGGTTTGGCGCATATCCCGAATTCCCTGCCACCAAATCCACTGGGGCTGGCTTCACTGACCAGCAGGTGAGTTGAGGGAGCAATCCCTGCCAGAGAGGACTACCTTCAGAGAGCATCTGCTGCAGCAGCAGGCTGTGTGGGTGCTCTCAATGTAGGAGCAGGATCTATCATCCAGTGGATCTTGCATCGCCACTCAGTTTGTCCTCACACCTTGGGGATCCTTCAGGTACTGCAGATGCCCATTGGTGCCGAGGCTTCTTTGGCGAGCAAGTGGAGGAGCTGCTGTAGCAGAACCTTCAGGCATTCCCGAATTGACACACAAGGGTGGGGGGCACTGCTCACTTTGTAGCTTAGTCCACCCCATCTATAGGCCCCTTCCACTCTCCAACACCAATCCACTCACCACCTATCCACTATCACCAACGCACTCACCACCACCAATCCATTCACCTCCACCAGCCTATTCAAGGCATTATCCGGAGCACGATGTCCTTTGTATCTTGCTAGCCCGTCATTCCAGATTAGGACCTGGAATGCAGGTAGTTCGCAACAAGTAACCTTCGAGACCCTGTCCAGCTCCACCTCCCCCAGCAGTGAGCATGCCTGGATAGGCCACCTCAGAGTTGTGTGGGTGGGCTATTTCCAGTACTTCCCTGTGGAAGTGGATCACTCTGGATGCTTGGGTCCAGGAGACCAGAAGTAGTGAGTATCCTCTGCATTTGCATCTTGAGCCTCCATGTTTTTCACGATGTGGTTCGGTTTGACCATCAGAGGAATCATCTACTCGTGGGCAATACTGGCAGGTCTTCTACCATCCACACTGAGAGCAAGTGATAGTCATCCAGAAGGCTCAACTGTTGGGGATATTTCTCCAGTCGAGCCCTCTGGGTGACCATCACTCTGCCAGTAATGTTTCCACAGGTCTCCTTTGTCGCAGCATCTGAGCTAGAGCTGGTGGTCCTGGGAGCGCAGTGTTCTCCAGACATTGGTGCTACAGCCATCAGGCTCTTCAGCTAATGCTTTGACATATGGGTGGGAGCCCCATTCAGGTTGAATGGTCTTCTCGGCCAGTGATTTCACTTGGCATTTCAACAGGCTCGGGGTGTGAACAGTATAAGAGGACATTTCCACTTTCAGACTCGGTGCGGGGTAAGTCAGTGTGTCTGCAGACAGACAATATGACGAGGGTCCGGTAAGTCAACAAACAGGGTGGGACTCTCCTTCCTGGGGTCCCTCTGTCAAGATGACGCATTGCTTCCCATTGGTGCTTGAACGACGGGGTGACACTCTTGGTGCCACATTTGGCCCGGGGAGGACAACACAACAGTCGGCACACTCAGCTGCTCTGTAGTCCACCCTAACTAGTGGATGATCCACACTGAGGTAGTCCAGAATATCTTCAGGACTTGGGGGAGTTACCAGGTCGATCGACTTGCTCGCATCACTGGACAATCACCAATCTGCTGGAGGACCTCAGGCAGTCAGGGCGGAGGCCCGACAGTCTTTCGTTCTTTTGTTTCTGGATTCTGTTGCTCAGGGTTGCCTGATCTCCAGGATGCGCCAGGAAATTGCAGCAGGTGGTGGTTCTGGTTAACCCTTTAGTTACCTCACAAACCGTGCTTCAGGGACACCCGGGTGTTGAATACACACTTTGATTTCAGGAGCCCACGGGAGAAATCCAAGTCAGTTTTAGGGTATAGAGGACCCTACCTTTTTTAGGGAATTTTTCATTCTGACATCCTCCACACACTGCCGGACACTGTCCAACTGGTACTCAGGGTGAGACGGGCGGACCGTAACTGCAAGCGAACAGACTCTCCGGCTCCCAGGACAAACTGATCAAAGTGGGTGTTATTCACGGGTGCCAGCGCCGGATCCAAACAGTAAGCTGAACCGTCAGGATCTGGATTTGGATCCTGCCAGCTTCTGATTGGTGGCCTGGCAGTTAAGATGGAATGCCCATCAGATTAGGGTATACCAGCAGTGCGGCACTCATGGGTAATGCTCACTTTATTGTGTCTGTCCTGGTCATTGAAGCCTCTGTTCCCATACAAGTACCTCCGCCCTCCTCGTCCTCAGTACTACCTGGTTAGTCGCCAGCAGTGTGTGCAGAATGGCCGAATGAAGATCACAGCACCTTTGTCAGCTGTTCCCATGTCAGCTGTTCCCTTGTAAGCTCCTCTTCATTCTTCAAGTGACGCGGCATTTGCCACCCACCTGGTTGTCTCTTGGGTCTAGTGGGGAGTGTTGGTATGTCATTTCCTCGTTCTGGGTTGTCTTTGGGTGTCAACAAACTGGGTTCTGGGGTGTGCTAAAAGTTAACACTGCACGGGAGTCGGGGAGGGAGGGGAAAAACAAGTGGGTGTGCCCTTCAAAGTTAGGACGTCTTAACAAAATGTCTTAACCGGGAAGGTCATGCCTTAAGAGATTTTCCCCAGGCAAATTGTGCTGATGCATCCCGGTAATTAGATCCACATTCCACCCTCAATTTGGCCTGTCAATGTTTAGGAACGGATGTTCCCAGCAAATTAAACGGTGTCACAGTTAACACTTTAAAGAAAAGATTGGGGACAGTTTTTGTTCAACCTGGAACGACAGAAGTGGGAACTCTAGACAACCTGCCAACCAGTTTCTCGTCATCGCTGAATATTGGGTTTGTGACTGCTGGTACAGAACTAGACTGGAGATTGTTGAAGACCAGGCTCCGGGGACGGTGTTCAATTGATGTTAGCAGAGTAAAAGTGGGAAAAGTAATTGTCTTCGAATGCATGGACTTATTTGGGCCAGAATGATCTCCTGGACTAGTTTCGATCGTCTAAGGGGGTCGGAGAGGAATTTCCCAGATTCTTTTCCCAAATTGGCCTGGGTTTTTATGTCTGGTTTTTCGCCTCTCCCAGGAGATCACACGGTCTTGGGTGGGCTGAGGGGGTCTATATATTGCGATGGACAAGGCCATCACAGTTGTGTGGGGCAGGCTGGATGGACCAGAGAGTCATGTTTCAATAACTGAAATGTGAGAAGTTTAACATCTGAAAATAAACGTGGATTGAAAATGAACAAACTTGCTGTGTGTCTCCTGATTTGTGCACGGATCATTGAAGGGAACAGAAAGGGGAAGAGATGAGTTCTGCCATGGGGGATTGCAGACTGGAGATTGTCCCTGGGCTCAGTCATTGACTGGGTGAACTCTCTGAGCCACACACCAGGCTGGGCCCAGAGTCAATCCCCAGTCTGCACATACACATACAAACAAAAGTAGATGAAGACTATCAGACCCATCAAGCTCACCCCATCCAGTAGACAGTATAACCTCACACGCTGCCGTCCCACCTACCAGTTACGCTATCTCTGGAAACAAAGAAACATGGCCAATTCAGGAAAAACCTCTGGCCAATTGCTCTCCAACTCCTGACACATGACAAGCTAAACTAACCACTAACTCTCGCTGTAACTGGCAATGTCCTCTCAGGGACTGGTCAAGATCCCCTTTAAAGAGCTGTAGTGACCCCACCCTCACCACTTGTCTGACAAGTCATAGAATCATACAGCACAGAAGGAGGCCATTCGGCCCATCGTGCCTCTGCCAGCTCTTTGAATGCACGATCCAATCACCCCCACTCTCCTGCTCTTTCCCCGTAGCCCCTGTGATCCCCAAAGTTCCAGTAACTAAATCGCCAAATCCCCCGTCAGGTAAAACTGGATTGGGCTTATTCAGTCACTAAAGCACCAGTGGCACTTTCAAAGTCCCAGGCCACATCAAGGAACTCCTCCAAACCCAATTAAACAACAAAGTTGTGAATTGGTACAAAAACAAATACTAGTGGGGAGGGGCAGGGGGTGAAGAATTGAGTGGGGGAAACAAGACAACACTTGGCATGTACTGAGGCAGAGTCGTGTGTTGGGTTTCCAACATCTGCAGGATGTCCTGGAGTCTCCAGGATTTTAATAATCTGGATTTTTTTTTATTCATTCATGTGATGTGGGCGTCGCTGGCAAGGCCAGCATTTATTGCCCATCCCTAATTGGCCTTGAGAAGGTGGTGGTGAGCCGCCGCCTTGTACCGCTGCAGTCCGTGTGGTGAAGGTGCTCCCACAGGAGCAGTTTGGTACAACTGAGTGACTTGCTCGGCCATTTCAGAGGGCAGTTAAAGAGTCAACCACATTGCTGTGGGTCTGGAGTCACATATAGGCCAGACCGGGTATGGACGGCAGATTTCCTTCCCTAAAGGACATTAGTGAACAAGGTGGGATTTTAACACAATCCAATAGTTTCATGGTCATCATTACTGATGGTAGCTTTTTATTCCAGATTTATTTAAGTGACAGAATTTAAATTCCCCAGCTGCCATGTGGTGGGATTTGACCCATGTCTACAACAGATTGTTTAATCTAAATCTGTCCCTGAGCTTAACTAGTCTGGTAACATAACCACTATGCTACCATTCCCAGTTGCAGTTGTGAGCAAACCTGGGATAAAAGTCAACAGGGCATTAAAGAAAATGATTTTTTTTTCCATTTTCTTTGACCACTTTCGTTCATTTATAAAAATATTGGAGACGGGGGAAAAAGGCGGTTGGATCCAGCAGGTCACATGAAGAAAGCTCCAGGAATACGTCCAACCAGAGATGGCGACCCGAGTTGTGTGACTCACGCCATTTATATACCACGACAAAATAAAATAATAGCACGCGTTGATAACTGTGGGGGGCACCAAGACACACACGTGCAGAGCGTGTAACCTGTTGAATAATCACTGACTACTGAGGCACAAGTGGGTCTAAATAACACTTTAACAAACAGAAAGGCTGCACATTAATAGCACAGTAATTAACCTGGGATATAATAGGCTATTTTGGAAGTACTTAACTCCCAAACACTCATTGTCAGAAACACAAACAAATTGATATATTTTTTTTAAAACCCAGTGAGGATATCGCACTGCGAGATCCAATCCATGTGCTGCCGTCAAAAATGGGTGAATAGTTTAGGATCTGGTCATTACAAGGACAATGTTGAAGGATAAAGGACCATCTGAAAGGTTGGTGCTGAATTTAGCAAAGATCAACTTTTCAATGTTGAGACCAGGTAAACAACAACACAAGGCAATTTTGATTTACGCCCTCCAATTTCTCAGTGGTGCATCAAGAACTTGCATTGATAGACCTTTCACAACATCAGGACATCCCAAAGCACTTTAGAGCCATTGAAGCATTTTGTTAAAGGGTAATCGCTGCTGCAATGTAGGAAACGCAGCAGCCAATTTGCACGCACAGCAAGCTCTCACAAATAGCAATGAAGGCTTTTGACAAAGTCCCGCATGGGAGACTGGTCAAGAAGGTAAGAGCCCATGGGATCCAGGCCAACTTGGATCCAAAATTGACTTAGTGGCAGGAGGCAGAGGGTGATGGTCGAAGGTTGTTTTTGTGACTGGAAGCCTGTGTCCAGTGGTGTACCGCAGGGATCGGTGCTGGGTCCTTTGCTGTTTGTAGTGTACATTAATGATATAGATATGAATGTAGGAGGTATGATCAGTAAGTTCGCAGGTGACACGAAAATTGGTGGAGTGGTAAATAGCGAGGAGGGAAGCCTCAGGCTACAGGACGATATAGACGGGTTGGTCAGATGGGCAGAAAAGTGGCAAATGGAATTTAACCCTGAAAAGTGTGAGGTGATGCATTTTGGGAGGACTAACAAGGCAAGGGAATACACAATGAATAGTAGGACCCTAGGAAGGACAGAGGATCAGAGGGACCTTGGTGTGCATGTACATAGATCCCTGAAGGCAGCAGGACAGGTAGATAAGGTGGTTAAGAAGGCATATGGGATACTTGCCTTCATTAGCCGAGGCATAGAATATAAGAGCAGGGAGGTTATGACGGAGCTGTACAAAACGCTAGCTAGGCCACAGCTGGAATACTGTATGCAGTTCTGGTCACCACACTATAGGAAGGATGTGATTGCATTGGAGAGGGTGCAGAGGAGATTCACCAGGATGTTACCTGGGTTGCAGCGCTTCAGCTATGAAGAGAGACTGGACAGGCTGGGGTTTTTTTCCTTAGAGCAGAGAAGGCTGAGGGGGGACCTGATTGAGGTGTACAAAATTATGAGGGGCATAGATAGAAAGGAACTTTTCCCCTTAGTAGAGGGGTCAATAACAAGGGGGCATAGCTTCAAGGTAAGGGGCAGAAGGTTTAGAGGGGATTTGAGGAAAAACTTTTTCACCCAGAGGGTGGTTGGAATCTGGAACTCACTGCCTGAAAGGGTGGTAGAGGCAGGAACCCTCACAACATTCAAGAAGCATTTAGATGAGCACTTGAAACGCCATAGCATACAAGGCGATGGACCAAGTGCTGGAAAATGGGATTAGAATAGACAGGGCTTGATGGCCGGCGCGGACACGATGGGCCGAGGGCCTCTTTCTGTGCTGTATAACTCTATGACTCTATGACTCTATAATGACCGGATAATCTGTATCTTTTAGTGATGTTGGTTGAGGGATAAATGTTGGCCCAGGAGAACTCCCCCTACTCTTCTTCAAAATAGTGGCCACGGGATCTTTTAAGTGCACCTGAGAGGACAGACGGAGCCTTGGTTTAACATCTCATCCGAAAGACGGCACCTCCGACAGTGCAGCACTCCCTCAGTACGGCACTGAAGTATCAGCTTAGAGTACATGTTATCACTGAGCCATGCAGCCACCTAAATCAAACAGCTAGATGATTTTAAAAGCACAGGATAATGGAACAAGAATCCTGAATGGGTTTCAAGAAGGAACTAGACAGGTTCTTATCAACAAATGGGATTCAGTGTTATTAGAAACACACCAAGGGTATACAGTGGATAGGTGGCTCATAAGAACATAAGACGTAGGAACAGGAGTCGGTCATTTGGCCCTCGAGCCTGCTCCACCATTCAATAAGATCATAACTGATCTGATCTTGGCCTCAACTCCACTTCCCTGCCCGCTCCCCATAACCCTTGACTCCCTTACCTTTCAAAAATCTGTCCATCTCCACCTTAAATATATTCAATCACCCAGCCTCCACAGCTCTCTGGGGAAGAGAATTCCAAAGATTCACGACCCTCTGAGAGAAGACATTCCTCCTCATTTCCGATTTAAAAAGGTGCCCCCTTATTCTGAATTTATGCCCCCTAGTTCTAGATTCCCCCACGAGGGGGCATCCTCTCTGCATCTACCTTGTCGAGCCCCTTCAGAATCTTATATGTTTCAATAAGATCCCCTCTCATTCTTCTAAACTCCAATGAGTATAGGCCCAACCTGCTCAACCTTTCTTCATAAGACAACCCCTTCATCTCTGGAATCAACCTCGTGAACCTTCTCTGAACTGCCTCCAATGCAAATATATCCCTCCTTAAATAAGGAGACCAAAACTGTACGCAGTACTCCAGGTGTGGTCTCACCAACGCCCTGTACAGTTGTAACAGGACTTCCCTACTTTTATACACCATTCCCTTTGCAATAAAGGCCAACACTCCATTAGCCTTCCTCATTACTTGCTGTACCTGCATGCTAACTTTTTGTGATTCATGTACTAGGACTTCCAGATCCCTCTGTACCTCAACATTTTGTAATCTCTCCCCATTTAAATAATAATTTGCTTTTTTATTTTTCCTACCAAAGTGGATAAGCTCGCATTTTCCCACAATAAACTCCATCTGCCAGGTTTTTGCCCACTCACTTAGCCTATCTATATCCCTTTTGAGATTCTTTGTGTCCTCCACACAATTTGCTTTCCCACCTATCTTTGTATCATCAGCAAATTTGGTTACATTACACTCAGTCCCTTCATCCAAGTCATTAATATAGATTGTAAATAGTTGAGGCCCCAGCACTGATCCATGCGGCACCCCACTAGTTACAGTTTGCCAACCTGAAAATGACCCATTTATCCCGACTCTCTGCTTTCTGTTAGTTAGCCAATCCTCTATCCATGCTAATATATTACCCCCAACCCCGTGAGCTCTTATCTTGTGTAGTAACCTTTTATGTGGCACCTTATCGAATGCCTTCTGGAAATCCAAATACACGACATCCACTGGTTCCCCTTTATCTACCCTGCTCGTTACATCCTCAAAGAATTCCAGCAAATTTGTCAAACATGATTTCCCTTTCATAAAACCATGCTGACTCTGCTTGACTATATTATGATTTTCTAAATGTCCTGCTACCACTTCCTTAATGATGGACTCCAGCATTTTCCCAATGACAGATGTTAGGCTAACTGGTCAATAGTTGCCTGGTTTCTGTCTCCCTCCTTTCTTGAATAGGGGCGTTACATTTGTGGTTTTCCAGTCCGCTGGGACCTCTCCAGAATCCAGGAATTTTGGTGGATTACAACCAATGCATCCACTATCTCTGCAGCCACTTCTTTTAAGACTCTGGGATGCAGGCCATCGGGTCCAGGGGACTTGTCCACTTTTAGTCCCATTAGTTTGCCTAGTACTTTATCTCTCGTGATAGTGATTGTTTTAAGTCCCACCCCCCCCACCCCAATAGCCCGATGGGCAAAAGTCTTCTCCTGCCTGCAACAGTTATGTTACCCAATTGTTTCACTAATGTCCTTTAGAGGGAGAACCATGCCATCCTTACCCGGTCTTGGCCTACATGTGACTCCAGTCCCACACCAACGTGGTCGACTTGTAACTGCCCTCTGAAGTGGCCTAGTGAGCTATTCGGTCGTATCAAACTGTTACACTGCGGAGGTTCAAGAAGAAGGCCCACCACTGTTGTTTTAAAACAATCTTCCGTTGTTCACTTGAGGAGTAACGAATTCAGTCTCGTGGTTATAATCTCTTTATTTTTTCTACTTTAACATAAAAAAAATCTAAGAGCAGAGTATAATTTCTTCAGAGTATAACGCAATTCACAACCTGAATTTTGTCAGCAGATTTGAACATAGGCACGCCTCATCCTGATACGTCTCTCTCTTCTCCAACTTAATACAAATGCTTCTTTTTTATACACTGTTTTCTCCTGATCATATGGAATTGGCATTAAATGGTAGTCTCTGGTCAATGCACAGTCCTTCAGCTGATTCTTATGCACACAAGTTTAAATTTCTCTACAACGTACGTACATCAACAACCTTTCACATCAGTTGCAGCGTCCTTGTTGTTATGACCCGAACAGTTATAATCTAAATATTCTATTATTACACCACCATAAACATCCCAAGGCTTTACTTCAATTTTGAACGCTGCCTATTGCTAGTGTGATCTGTAATTCTTTCTCTCTCTCAACTGTTTCTAGGCTCGACTATCTCTCTCCCTCATGTACCAACAACCACCACCTTCTCAGGGCAACTTGGGGCGGGCAATAAATGTCGGCCTTGCCAGCGTTTCCCACACCCAAGAATGAATTTTTAAAAAATTACGGATTACATGATTCCCTGTGTTCAGTTCCAGGCAACAGATATAATAAAAATAGCTCATTGATGTCAGGAGACAAGTTCTTAACAGTGACTAAATAAATAATGTCATTATTGTTCACCTCACACAACTGCATTATTGAACCACAGCTTGCAACCCTTCCTCAAAAATATAACTTTAAAATGCACTCAGTGGCCTCACTGAGTGTGAAGGATTCATGCAGACATATTGTAGGGATCACAAATACACAGCTAATGATTAATGGTGAAATGTAAAGAATCTCTCCCTGTCCAATGTTTGCCCTCCCCTCCAGCTGTCGAGTATGGTTCCACAGAAAATACCTGCATTGATATTTCATGACCTCAGGATGTCCCAAAGTGCTTTATAGCCAATGAAGTACTTTTGAAGTGTGGTCACTGTTGTAAGGTAGCAAAGGCGGCAGCCAATTTGAGCACAGCAAGCTCCCGCAGACAGCAATGTGACAATGACCAGCCTCGGTTTAACGTCTCATCCGAAAGATGGCACCTCTGATAATGCAGCACTCCCTCGGTACTGCACTGGTGTCAGCCTAGATTATGTGCTCTGGAGTGAGACTTGAACCCACGACCTTGTGGCTCAGAGGCCAGCGAGAAGTGGCACCCACTGAGCCACGGCTGCTACTAAGCCAAGTGTTGTCAGCTCTGGTTGGATCATATTGCAGGAGGTTTCATCACATGACCTGCCACCTCCAACTACCCAGCCCCATGCTCCTGCAACTGGCCATCCAATGTGCCAATCATTCAATAATGGCGGCTACAATACCCACAATCCTCTGCGCTCCAGGAATCGCTCCATCCATCGTGTGGTTTTTCACAGGGTGCGTGCGCATTGCATTCTGGGTGGCTCGACCAAGAATCCAACTCAAGTCCTTCCTGGACTGTATGGATCAATTCCACACCAAATGGTGCAGTTTCTCACTTAGAAAATGGTGGAGCGCGACATGTGTGTCACTCGTGGCTCAGTGGGTAGCACCCTCGCCTCTGAGTCAGAAGGTGGTGGGTTCATAGTCCCACTCCAGAGACTTGAGCACAAAAATCTAGGCTGACACTCCCAGTGCAGTACTGAGGGAGCGCCGCACTGTCGGAGGGGCAGTACTGAGGGAGCACTGCACTGTCGGAGGGGCATTACTGAGGGAGCGCCGCACTGTCGGAGGGGCAGTACTGAGGAGCACTGCACTGTCGGAGGGGCAATTACTGAGGGAGCGCCGCACTGTCGGAGGGACAGTACTGAGGGAGCACTGCACTGTAGGAGGTGCTGTCTTTCGGATGAGACGTTAAACTGAGGCCCCGTCTGCTCTCAGGTGAATTTAAGAGATTCAACGCCTTTTTTGTCGAAGGAGGGGAGTTATCCCCGGTGTCCTGGGGCCAATATTTATCCCTCAATCAACATCACTAAAATACAGATTATCTGATCATTTACACATTGCTGTTTTGTGGGAGCTTGCTGTGCGCAAATTGGCTGCCACATTTCCTACCTTACAACAGTGACTACACTTCAAAAGTACTTCATTGGTTGTAAAGTGCTTTGGGATGTCCTGAGGTAATATAAAGTGCTATATAAATGCAAGTCTTTCTTTCTTTCTTTCTTTCTATCTCTCCTTCCTCTCTGAATCTGTGCTTCTGTGATCATTACAGCCTTGGTCCAAACATGGACAAAAGAGCTGAATTCCAGAGGTGAGGTGAGAGTCACTGCCCTTGACATCAAGGCAGCATTTGACCGAGGGTGGCATCAAGGAGCCCTAGTAAAATTGAAGTCATTGGGAATCAGGGGGAAAACTCTTCACTGGCTGGAGTCATACCTAGCACAATGGAAGATAGTTGTGGTGGTTGGAGGCCAATCATCACAGCCCCAGGACATCGCTGCAGGAGTTCCTCAGGGCAGGTGTCCTAGGCCCAACCATCTTCAGCTGCTTCATCAATGACCTTTCTCCCATCATAAGGTCAGAAATGGGGATGTTCACTTGATGAATGCACAGTGGTTCAGCACCTTTCACAACTCCTCAGATAATGAAGCAGTCCATGGCCCCCCGCATTGCAACAAGGCCTGGATGACCATTCAGGCTTGGGCTGTTTGTGATTGATAAGTGGCAGGTAACATTTGTGCCACAGAAGTGCCAGCAATGGGGACTATCTCCAACATGTGAGAGGCTAACCAATGCCCCTTGACATTCAACGCATAACCATTGCCGAATCCTCCCCCACTGTCAATATCCTGGGGGGTCACCATTGACCAGAAACATAATGGACAGCAACATTAATACTGTGGCTTACAAGAGCAGGTTCAGAGGCTGGGTATTCTGTGTGAGTGACTCACCCCTTATCTCCCCAAGCCTTTCCACCATCTACAAGGCACAAGGTTAGAGAGAGATTTGATGAGGTGTTCAAAATCATGAGTAATCTAGACCAGAGTAGATAGAGAGAAACTTGTTACGCAGCAAGTGGTTAGGATCTGGAATGCACTGCCTGAAAAGGTGGTGGAGGCAGATTCAATCGTGGCTTTCAAAAGGAAATTGTATAAGTACCTGAAGGAAAAAAAAATTGCAGGGCGACGGGGGAAGGGCGGGGGAGTGAGGGAGTGAGACTAGTTGGTGTGCTGTTGCAGAGAGCCAGCACGGGCTCGACGGGCCGAATGGCCTCCTTCTGTGCTGTAACCATTCTATGTTTCTATGATTCTATAAGTCAGGAGGTGATGGAATACTCTCCACTGGCCTGGATGAGTTGCAGCTCCAACATCACTGAAGAAGCTCGACACCATCCAGGACAAAGCAGCCCCGTTTGATTGGCACCACCATCCACCACCTTAAACATTCACTCCCTCCACCACCGGCGTACCGTGGCTGCAGTGTTGTACCATCTACAAGATGCACTGCAGCAACTCGCCAAGGCTTCTTCGACAGCACCTCCCAAACCCCGCGACCTCTTCC
>JASTWF010001194.1:0-106461 GCA_030390025.1 Squalus acanthias
GCAGAGTCCCAGAAAGAGGCAGAGTCCCAGAGAGAGGCAGAGTCCCAGAAAGAGGCAGAGTCCCAGAAAGAGGCAGAGTCCCAGAAAGAGGCAGAGTCCCAGAAAGAGGCAGAGTCCCAGAAGAGGCAGAGTCCCAGAAAGAGGCAGAGTCCCAGAAAGAGGCAGAGTCCCAGAAAGAGGCAGAGTCCAGAAAGAGGCAGAGTCCCAGAAAGAGGCAGAGTCCCAGAAAGAGGCAGAGTCCCAGAAAGAGGCAGAGTCCCAGAAAGAGGCAGAGTCCCAGAAAGAGGCAGAGTCCCAGAAAGAGGCAGAGTCCCAGAAAGAGGCAGAGTCCCAGAAAGAGGCAGAGTCCAGAAAGAGGCAGAGTCCCAGAAAGAGGCAGAGTCCCAGAAAGAGGCAGAGTCCAGAAAGAGGCAGAGTCCAGAAGAGGCAGAGTCCCAGAAAGAGGCAGAGTCCCAGAAAGAGGCAGAGTCCCAGAAAGAGGCAGAGTCCCAGAAAGAGGCAGAGTCCCAGAAGAGGCAGAGTCCCAGAAAGAGGCAGAGTCCCAGAAAGAGGCAGAGTCCCAGAAAGAGGCAGAGTCCCAGAAAGAGGCAGAGTCCCAGAAAGAGGCAGAGTCCCAGAAGAGACAGAGTCCCAGAAAGAGGCAGAGTCCCAGAAAGAGGCAGAGTCCCAGAAAGAGGCAGAGTCCCAGAAAGAGGCAGAGTCCCAGAAGAGGCAGAGTCCAGAAAGAGGCAGAGTCCCAGAAAGAGGCAGAGTCCCAGAAAGAGGCAGAGTCCCAGAAAGAGGCAGAGTCCCAGAAAGAGGCAGAGTCCAGAAAGAGGCAGAGTCCCAGAAAGAGGCAGAGTCCCAGAGAGAGGCAGAGTCCCAGAAAGAGGCAGAGTCCCAGAAAGAGGCAGAGTCCCAGAAAGAGGCAGAGTCCCAGAAAGAGGCAGAGTCCAGAAAGAGGCAGAGTCCCAGAAAGAGGCAGAGTCCCAGAAAGAGGCAGAGTCCCAGAAAGAGGCAGAGTCCCAGAAAGAGGCAGAGTCCCAGAGAGACAGAGTCCCAGAAAGAGGCAGCCCAGTCCCCCAGAAAGAGGCAGAGAGTCCAGAGAGGCAGAGTCCCAGAAAGAGGCAGAGTCCCAGAAAGAGGCAGAGTCCCAGAAAGAGGCAGAGTCCAGAAAGAGGCAGAGTCCCAGAAAGAGGCAGAGTCCCAGAAAGAGGCAGAGTCCCAGAAAGAGGCAGAGTCCCAGAAAGAGGCAGAGTCCCAGAAAGAGGCAGAGTCCCAGAAAGAGGCAGAGTCCCAGAAAGAGGCAGAGTCCCAGAAAGAGGCAGAGTCCCAGAAAGAGGCAGAGTCCCAGAGAGAGGCAGAGTCCCAGAAAGAGGCAGAGTCCCAGAAAGAGGCAGAGTCCCAGAAAGAGGCAGAGTCCCAGAAAGAGGCAGAGTCCCAGAAAGAGGCAGAGTCCCAGAAAGAGGCAGAGTCCCAGAAAGAGGCAGAGTCCCAGGAGAGGCAGAGTCCCAGAAAGAGGCAGAGTCCCAGAAAGAGGCAGAGTCCCAGAAAGAGGCAGAGTCCCAGAAAGAGGCAGAGTCCCAGAAAGAGGCAGAGTCCCAGAAAGAGGCAGAGTCCCAGAGAGACATGTCCCAGAAAGAGGCAGAGTCCCAGAAAGAGGCAGAGTCCCAGAAGAGACAGAGTCCCAGATAGAGGCAGAGTCCCAGAGAGAGGCAGAGTCCCAGAAAGAGGCAGAGTCCAGAAAGAGGCAGAGTCCCAGAAAGAGGCAGAGTCCCAGAAAGAGGCAGAGTCCCAGAAAGAGGCAGAGTCCAGAAAGAGGCAGAGTCCCAGAAAGAGGCAGAGTCCCAAAAGAGGCAGAGTCCCAGAAAGAGGCAGAGTCCCAGAAAGAGGCAGAGTCCCAGAAAGAGGCAGAGTCCCAGAAAGAGGCAGAGTCCCAGAAAGAGGCAGAGTCCCAGATAGAGGCAGAGTCCCAGAAAGAGGCAGAGTCCCAGAAAGAGGCAGAGTCCCAGAAGAGCAGAGTCCAGAAGAGGCAGAGTCCAGAGAGAGGCAGAGTCCCAGATAGAGGCAGAGTCCCAGAAAGAGGCAGAGTCCCAGAAGAGAGCAGAGTCCCCAGAGAGAGGCCAGAGTCCCAGAGAGAGGCAGTGTCCCAGAGAGAGGCAGAGTCCCAGAAAAGAGGCAGATTCCCAGAAAGAGGCAGAGGTCCCAGAAAGAGGCAGAGTCCCAGAAAGAGGACAGAGTCCCAGAAAGAGGCAGAGTCCCAGAAAGAGGCAGAGTCCCAGAAAGAGGCAAGTCCCAGAAGAGGAAGTGTCCAGAGAGAGGCAGAGTCCCAGAAAGAGGCAGAGTCCCAGAAAGAGGCAGAGTCCCAGAAAGAGGCAGAGTCCCAGAAGAGGCAGTGTCCCAGAAAGAGGCAGAGTCCCAGAAAGAGGCAGAGTCCCAGAAAGAGGCAGAGTCCCAGAAAGAGGCAGAGTCCCAGAAGAGGCAGAGTCCCAGAAGAGGCAGAGTCCCAGAAAGAGGCAGAGTCCCAGAAAGAGACAGTCCCAGAAAGAGGCAGAGTCCCAGAAAGAGGCAGAGTCCCAGAAAGAGGCAGAGTCCCAAGAAAGAGGCAATGTCCCAGAAAGAGGCAGAGTCCCAGAAAGAGGCAGAGTCCCAGAAAGAGGCAGAGTCCCAGAAAGAGGCAGTGTCCCAGAAAGAGGTTGAGTCCCAGAAAGAGGCAGAGTCCCGGATGAGGCAGAGACCCAGAAAGATGCATGGTCCCAGATAGAGGCAGAGTCCCAGAAAGAGGCAGAGTCCCAGAAGAGGCAGAGTCCCAGAAAGAGGCAGAGTTCCAGAAAGAGGCAGAGTCCCAGATAGAGGCAGATTCCCAGAAAGAGGCAGAGTCCCAGAAAGAGGCAGAGTCCCAGAAAGAGGCAGCGTCCCAGAAAGAGGCAGAGTCCCAGAAAGAGGCAGAGTCCCAGATAGAGGCAGATTCCCAGAAAGAGGCAGAGTCCCAGAAAGAGGCAGAGTCCCAGAAAGAGGCAGAGTCCCAGAAAGAGGCAGAGTCCCAGAAAGAGGCAGAGTCCCAGAAAGAGGCAGAGTCCCAGAAAGAGGCAGAGTCCCAGAAAGAGGCAGAGTCCCAGAAAGAGGCAGAGTCCCAGAAAGAGGCAGAGTCCCAGAAAGAGGCAGAGTCCCAGAAAGAGGCAGAGTCCCAGAAAGAGGCAGAGTCCCAGAAAGAGGCAGAGTCCCAGAAAGAGGCAGAGTCCCAGAAAGAGGCAGAGTCCCAGAGAGGCAGAGTCCCAGAAAGAGGCAGAGTCCCAGAAAGAGGCAGAGTCCCAGAAAGAGGCAGAGTCCCAGAGAGGCAGAGTCCCAGAAAGAGGCAGAGTCCCAGAAAGAGGCAGAGTCCCAGAAAGAGGCAGAGTCCCAGAAAGAGGCAGAGTCCCAGAGAGGCAGAGTCCCAGAAAGAGGCAGAGTCCCAGAAAGAGGCAGAGTCCCAGAGAGACAGAGTCCCAGAAAGAGGCAGAGTCCAGAAAGAGGCAGAGTCCCAGAAAGAGGCAGAGTCCCAGAAAGAGGCAGATTCCCAGAAAGAGGCAGAGTCCCAGAAAGAGGCAGAGTCCCAGAAAGAGGCAGAGTCCCAGAAAGAGGCAGAGTCCCAGAAAGAGGCAGAGTCCCAGAAAGAGGCAGAGTCCCAGAAAGAGGCAGAGTCCCAGAAAGAGGCAGAGTCCCAGAAAGAGGCAGAGTCCCAGAAAGAGGCAGAGTCCAGAAAGAGGCAGAGTCCCAGAAAGAGGCAGAGTCCCAGAAGAGGCAGAGTCCCAGAAGAGGCAGAGTCCCAGAAAGAGGCAGAGTCCCAGAAAGAGGCAGAGTCCCAGAAAGAGGCAGAGTCCCAGAAAGAGGCAGAGTCCCAGAAAGAGGCAGAGTCCCAGAAAGAGGCAGAGTCCCAGAAAGAGGCAGAGTCCCAGAAAGAGGCAGAGTCCCAGAAAGAGGCAGAGTCCCAGAAAAGAGCAGATACCAGAAAGAGGCAGAGTCCCAGAAAGAGGCAGAGTCCCAGAAAGAGGCAGAGTCCCAGAAAGAGGCAGAGTCCCAGAAAGAGGCAGAGTCCCAGAAAGAGGCAGAGTCCCAGAAAGAGGCAGAGTCCCAGAAAGAGGCAGAGTCCCAGAAAGAGGCAGAGTCCCAGAAAGAGGCAGAGTCCCAGAAAGAGGCAGAGTCCCAGAAAGAGGCAGAGTCCCAGAAAGAGGCAGAGTCCCAGAAAGAGGCAGAGTCCCAGAAAGAGGCAGAGTCCCAGAAAGAGGCAGAGTCCCAGAAAGAGGCAGAGTCCCAGAAAGAGGCAGAGTCCCAGAAAGAGGCAGAGTCCCAGAAAGAGGCAGAGTCCCAGAAAGAGGCAGAGTCCCAGAAGAGGCAGAGTCCCAGAAAGAGGCAGAGTCCCAGAAAGAGGCAGAGTCCCAGAAAGAGGCAGAGTCCCAGAAAGAGGCAGAGTCCCAGAAAGAGGCAGAGTCCCAGAAAGAGGCAGAGTCCCAGAAAGAGGCAGAGTCCCAGAAAGAGGCAGAGTCCCAGAAAGAGGCAGAGTCCCAGAAAGAGGCAGAGTCCCAGAAAGAGGCAGAGTCCCAGAAAGAGGCAGAGTCCCAGAAAGAGGCAGAGTCCCAGAAAGAGGCAGAGTCCCAGAAGAGGCAGAGTCCCAGAAAGAGGCAGAGTCCCAGAAAGAGGCAGAGTCCCAGAAAGAGGCAGAGTCCCAGAAAGAGGCAGAGTCCCAGAAAGAGGCAGAGTCCCAGAAAGAGGCAGAGTCCCAGAAAGAGGCAGAGTCCCAGAAAGAGGCAGAGTCCCAGAAAGAGGCAGAGTCCCAGAAAGAGGCAGAGTCCCAGAAAGAGGCAGAGTCCCAGAAAGAGGCAGAGTCCCAGAAAGAGGCAGAGTCCCAGAAAGAGGCAGAGTCCCAGAAAGAGGCAGAGTCCCAGAAAGAGGCAGAGTCCCAGAAAGAGGCAGAGTCCCAGAAAGAGGCAGAGTCCCAGAAAGAGGCAGAGTCCCAGAAAGAGGCAGAGTCCCAGAAAGAGGCAGAGTCCCAGAAAGAGGCAGAGTCCCAGAAAGAGGCAGAGTCCCAGAAAGAGGCAGAGTCCCAGAAAGAGGCAGAGTCCCAGAAAGAGGCAGAGTCCCAGAAAGAGGCAGAGTCCCAGAAAGAGGCAGAGTCCCAGAAAGAGGCAGAGTCCCAGAAAGAGGCAGAGTCCCAGAAAGAGGCAGAGTCCCAGAAAGAGGCAGAGTCCCAGAAAGAGGCAGAGTCCCAGAAAGAGGCAGAGTCCCAGAAGAGGCAGAGTCCCAGAAAGAGGCAGAGTCCCAGAAAGAGGCAGAGTCCCAGAAAGAGGCAGAGTCCCAGAAAGAGGCAGAGTCCCAGAAAGAGGCAGAGTCCCAGAAAGAGGCAGAGTCCCAGAAAGAGGCAGAGTCCCAGAAAGAGGCAGAGTCCCAGAAAGAGGCAGAGTCCCAGAAAGAGGCAGAGTCCCAGAAAGAGGCAGAGTCCAGAAAGAGGCAGAGTCCCAGAAAGAGGCAGAGTCCCAGAAAGAGGCAGAGTCCCAGAAAGAGGCAGAGTCCCAGAAAGAGGCAGAGTCCCAGAAAGAGGCAGAGTCCCAGAAAGAGGCAGAGTCCCAGAAAGAGGCAGAGTCCCAGAAGAGGCAGAGTCCCAGAGAGAGCAGAGTCCCAGAAGAGGCAGAGTCCCAGAAAGAGGCAGAGTCCAGAAAGAGGCAGAGTCCCAGAAAGAGGCAGAGTCCCAGAAAGAGGCAGAGTCCCAGAAAGAGGCAGAGTCCCAGAAAGAGGCAGAGTCCCAGAAAGAGGCAGAGTCCCAGAAAGAGGCAGAGTCCCAGAAAGAGGCAGAGTCCCAGAAAGAGGCAGAGTCCCAGAAAGAGGCAGAGTCCCAGAAGAGGCAGAGTCCCAGAAAGAGGCAGTGTCCCAGAAAGAGGCAGAGTCCAGAAGAGGCAGAGTCCCAGAAGAGGCAGAGTCCCAGAAAGAGGCAGAGTCCCAGAAAGAGGCAGAGTCCCAGAAAGAGGCAGAGTCCCAGAAAGAGGCAGAGTCCCAGAAAGAGGCAGAGTCCCAGAAAGAGGCAGAGTCCCAGAAGAGGCAGAGTCCCAGAAAGAGGCAGAGTCCCAGAAAGAGGCAGAGTCCCAGAAGAGGCAGAGTCCCAGAAAGAGGCAGAGTCCCAGAAAGAGGCAGAGTCCCAGAAAGAGGCAGAGTCCCAGAAAGAGGCAGAGTCCCAGAAAGAGGCAGAGTCCCAGAAAGAGGCAGAGTCCCAGAAAGAGGCAGAGTCCCAGAAAGAGGCAGAGTCCCAGAAAGAGGCAGAGTCCCAGAAAGAGGCAGATCCCAGAAAGAGGCAGAGTCCCAGAAAGAGGCAGAGTCCCAGAAAGAGGCAGAGTCCCAGAAAGAGGCAGAGTCCCAGAAAGAGGCAGAGTCCCAGAAAGAGGCAGAGTCCCAGAAAGAGGCAGAGTCCCAGAAAGAGGCAGAGTCCCAGAAAGAGGCAGAGTCCCAGAAAGAGGCAGAGTCCCAGAAAGAGGCAGAGTCCCAGAAAGAGGCAGAGTCCCAGAAAGAGGCAGAGTCCCAGAAAGAGGCAGAGTCCCAGAAAGAGGCAGAGTCCCAGAAAGAGGCAGAGTCCCAGAAAGAGGCAGAGTCCCAGAAAGAGGCAGAGTCCCAGAAAGAGGCAGAGTCCCAGAAAGAGGCAGAGTCCCAGAAAGAGGCAGAGTCCCAGAAAGAGGCAGAGTCCCAGAAAGAGGCAGAGTCCCAGAAAGAGGCAGAGTCCCAGAAGAGGCAGAGTCCCAGAAAGAGGCAGAGTCCCAGAAAGAGGCAGAGTCCCAGAAAGAGGCAGAGTCCCAGAAAGAGGCAGAGTCCCAGAAAGAGGCAGAGTCCCAGAAAGAGGCAGAGTCCCAGAAGAGGCAGAGTCCCAGAAGAGGCAGAGTCCCAGAAAGAGGCAGAGTCCCAGAAAGAGGCAGAGTCCCAGAAAGAGGCAGAGTCCCAGAAAGAGGCAGAGTCCCAGAAAGAGGCAGAGTCCAGAAAGAGGCAGAGTCCAGAAGAGGCAGAGTCCCAGAAAGAGGCAGAGTCCCAGAAGAGGCAGAGTCCCAGAAAGAGGCAGAGTCCCAGAAAGAGGCAGAGTCCCAGAAAGAGGCAGAGTCCCAGAAAGAGGCAGAGTCCCAGAAAGAGGCAGAGTCCCAGAAAGAGGCAGAGTCCCAGAAAGAGGCAGAGTCCCAGAAAGAGGCAGAGTCCCAGAAAGAGGCAGAGTCCCAGAGAGACAGAGTCCCAGAAAGAGGCAGAGTCCCAGAAAGAGGCAGAGTCCCAGAAAGAGGCAGAGTCCCAGAAAGAGGCAGAGTCCCAGAAAGAGGCAGAGTCCCAGAAAGAGGCAGAGTCCCAGAAAGAGGCAGAGTCCCAGAAAGAGGCAGAGTCCCAGAAAGAGGCAGAGTCCCAGAAAGAGGCAGAGTCCCAGAAAGAGGCAGAGTCCCAGAAAGAGGCAGAGTCCCAGAAAGAGGCAGAGTCCCAGAAAGAGGCAGAGTCCCAGAAAGAGGCAGAGTCCCAGAAAGAGGCAGAGTCCCAGAAAGAGGCAGAGTCCCAGAAAGAGGCATGGTCCCAGATAGAGGCAGAATCCCAGAAAGAGGTTGAGTCCCAGAAAGAGGCAGAGTCCCAGAGAGAAGCAGAGTCCCAGAGAGAGGCAGAGACCCATAGAGAGGCATTGACCCAGAGAGAGGCAGAGTCCCAGAAAGAGGCAGATTCCCAGAAAGAGGCAGAGTCCCAGAAAGAGGCAGAGTCCCAGAAAGAGACAGTGTCCCAGAAAGAGGCAGAGACCCAGAAAGAGGCAGAGTCCCAGAAAGAGGCAGAGACCCATAGAGAGGAAGTGACGCAGAGAGAGGCAGAGTCCCAGAAAGAGGCAGATTCCAAGAAAGAGGCAGAGTCCCAGAAAGAGGCAGAGTCCCAGAGAGACAGTGTCCCAGAAAGAGGCAGAGTCCTAGAAAGAGGCAGAGTCCCAGAGAGACACAGTCCCAGAAAGAGGCAGAGTCCCAGAAGAGGCAGAGTCCCAGAGAAGGCAGAGTCCCAGAAAGAGGCAGAGTCCCAGAAAGAGGCAGAGTCCCAGAAAGAGGCAGAGTCCCAGAAAGAGGCAGAGTCCCAGAAAGAGGCAGAGTCCCAGAAAGAGGCAGAGTCCCAGAAAGAGGCAGAGTCCCAGAAAGAGGCAGAGTCCCAGAAAGAGGCAGAGTCCCAGAAAGAGGCAGAGTCCCAGAAAGAGGCAGAGTCCCAGAAAGAGGCAGAGTCCCAGAAAGAGGCAGAGTCCCAGAAAGAGGCAGAGTCCCAGAAAGAGGCAGAGTCCCAGAAAGAGGCAGAGTCCCAGAAAGAGGCAGAGTCCCAGAAAGAGGCAGAGTCCCAGAAAGAGGCAGAGTCCCAGAAAGAGGCAGAGTCCCAGAAAGAGGCAGAGTCCCAGAAAGAGGCAGAGTCCCAGAAAGAGGCAGAGTCCCAGAAAGAGGCAGAGTCCCAGAAAGAGGCAGAGTCCCAGAAAGAGGCAGAGTCCCAGAAAGAGGCAGAGTCCCAGAAAGAGGCAGAGTCCCAGAAAGAGGCAGAGTCCCAGAAAGAGGCAGAGTCCCAGAAAGAGGCAGAGTCCCAGAAAGAGGCAGAGTCCCAGAAAGAGGCAGAGTCCCAGAAAGAGGCAGAGTCCCAGAAAGAGGCAGAGTCCCAGAAAGAGGCAGAGTCCCAGAAAGAGGCAGAGTCCCAGAAAGAGGCAGAGTCCCAGAAAGAGGCAGAGTCCCAGAAAGAGGCAGAGTCCCAGAAAGAGGCAGAGTCCCAGAAAGAGGCAGAGTCCCAGAAAGAGGCAGAGTCCCAGAAAGAGGCAGAGTCCCAGAAAGAGGCAGAGTCCCAGAAAGAGGCAGAGTCCCAGAAAGAGGCAGAGTCCCAGAAAGAGGCAGAGTCCCAGAAAGAGGCAGAGTCCCAGAAAGAGGCAGAGTCCCAGAAAGAGGCAGAGTCCCAGAAAGAGGCAGAGTCCCAGAAAGAGGCAGAGTCCCAGAAAGAGGCAGAGTCCCAGAAAGAGGCAGAGTCCCAGAAAGAGGCAGAGTCCCAGAAAGAGGCAGAGTCCCAGAAAGAGGCAGAGTCCCAGAAAGAGGCAGAGTCCCAGAAAGAGGCAGAGTCCCAGAAAGAGGCAGAGTCCCAGAAAGAGGCAGAGTCCCAGAAAGAGGCAGAGTCCCAGAAAGAGGCAGAGTCCCAGAAAGAGGCAGAGTCCCAGAAAGAGGCAGAGTCCCAGAAAGAGGCAGAGTCCCAGAAAGAGGCAGAGTCCCAGAAAGAGGCAGAGTCCCAGAAAGAGGCAGAGTCCCAGAAAGAGGCAGAGTCCCAGAAAGAGGCAGAGTCCCAGAAGAGGCAGAGTCCCAGAAAGAGGCAGAGTCCCAGAAAGAGGCAGAGTCCCAGAGAGACAGAGTCCCAGAAAGAGGCAGAGTCCCAGAAGAGGCAGAGTCCCAGAAAGAGGCAGAGTCCCAGAAAGAGGCAGAGTCCCAGAAAGAGGCAGAGTCCCAGAAAGAGGCAGAGTCCCAGAAAGAGGCAGAGTCCCAGAAAGAGGCAGAGTCCCAGAAAGAGGCAGAGTCCCAGAAAGAGGCAGAGTCCCAGAAAGAGGCAGAGTCCCAGAAAGAGGCAGAGTCCCAGAAAGAGGCAGAGTCCCAGAAAGAGGCAGAGTCCCAGAAAGAGGCAGAGTCCCAGAAAGAGGCAGAGTCCCAGAAAGAGGCAGAGTCCCAGAAAGAGGCAGAGTCCCAGAAAGAGGCAGAGTCCCAGAAAGAGGCAGAGTCCCAGAAAGAGGCAGAGTCCCAGAAAGAGGCAGAGTCCCAGAAAGAGGCAGAGTCCCAGAAAGAGGCAGAGTCCCAGAAAGAGGCAGAGTCCCAGAAAGAGGCAGAGTCCCAGAAAGAGGCAGAGTCCCAGAAAGAGGCAGAGTCCCAGAAAGAGGCAGAGTCCCAGAAAGAGGCAGAGTCCCAGAAAGAGGCAGAGTCCCAGAAAGAGGCAGAGTCCCAGAAAGAGGCAGAGTCCCAGAAAGAGGCAGAGTCCCAGAAAGAGGCAGAGTCCCAGAAAGAGGCAGAGTCCCATAGAGAGGAAGTGACCCAGAGAGAGGCAGAGTCCCAGAAAGAGGCAGATTCCCAGAAAGAGGCAGAGTCCCAGAAAAAGGCAGAGTCCCAGAGAGACAGTGTCCCAGAAAGAGGCAGAGTCCTAGAAAGAGGCATAGTCCCAGAGAGACACAGTCCCAGATAGAGGCAGAGTCCAAAGAGAGGCAGAGTCCCACAGAGACAGAGTCCCAGAAAGAGGCAGATACCCAGAAAGAGGCAGAGTCCCAGAAAGAGGCAGAGTCCCAGAAAGAGGCAGAGTCCCAGAAAGACGCAGAGTCCCAGAAAGAGGCAGAGTCCCAGAGAGACATAGTCCAAGAAAGAGGCAGCATCCCAGAAAGAGGCAGAGTCCCAGAGAGACAGATTCCCAGATCGTGGCAGAGTCCCAGAAAGAGGCAGAGTCCCAGAGAGAAGCAGAGTCCCAGAGAGAGGCAGAGACCCATAGAGAGGCATTGACCCAGAGAGAGGCAGAGTCCCAGAAAGAGGCAGAGTCCCAGAAAGAGGCAGAGACCCATAGAGAGGAAGTGACGCAGAGAGAGGCAGAGTCCCAGAAAGAGGCAGATTCCCAGAAAGAGGCAGAGTCCCAGAAAGAGGCAGAGTCCCAGAGAGACAGTGTCCCAGAAAGAGGCAGAGTCCTAGAAAGAGGCAGAGTCCCAGAGAGACACAGTCCCAGATAGAGGCTGAGTCCCAAGAGAGGCAGAGTCCCAGAGAAAGGCAGAGTCCCAGAAAGAGGCAGATACCCAGAAAGAGGCAGTCCCTGAAAGAGGCAGAGTCCCAGAAAGAGGCAGAGTCCCAGAAAGACGCAGAGTCCCAGAAAGAGGCAGATTCCCAGAAAGAGGCAGAGTCCCAGAAAGAGGCAGAGTCCCAGAGAGACATAGTCCAAGAAAGAGGCAGCATCCCAGAAAGAGGCAGAGTTCCAGAGAGACAGATTCCCAGATCGTGGCAGAGTCCCAGATAGAGGCAGAGTCCAAGAAAGAGGCAGAGTTCCTGAAAGTGGCAGTGTCCCAGAAAGAGGCAGAGTCCCAGAAAGAGGCAGAGTCCCAGAAAGAGGCAGATTCCCAGAAAGAGGCAGAGTCCCAGAGAGACAGTGTCCCAGAAAGAGGCAGAGACCCAGAAAGAGGCAGAGTCCCAGAAAGAGGCAGAGACCCATAGAGAGGCAGTGACCCAGAGAGAGGCAGAGTCCCAGAAAGAGGCAGATTCCCAGAAAGAGGCAGAGTCCCAGAGAGACAGTGTCCCAGAAAGAGGCAGAGACCCAGAAAGAGGCAGAGTCCCAGAAAGAGGCAGAGACCCATAGAGAGGAAGTGACCCAGAGAGAGGCAGAGTCCCAGAAAGAGGCAGATTCCCAGAAAGAGGCAGAGTCCCAGAAAAAGGCAGAGTCCCAGAGAGACAGTGTCCCAGAAAGAGGCAGAGTCCTAGAAAGAGGCATAGTCACAGAGAGACACAGTCCCAGATAGAGGCAGAGTCCAAAGAGAGGCAGAGTCCCACAGAGACAGAGTCCCAGAAAGAGGCAGATACCCAGAAAGAGGCAGAGTCCCAGAAAGAGGCAGAGTCCCAGAAAGAGGCAGAGTCCCAGAAAGACGCAGAGTCCCAGAAAGAGGCAGAGTCCCAGAGAGACATAGTCCAAGAAAGAGGCAGCATCCCAGAAAGAGGCAGAGTTCCAGAGAGACAGATTCCCAGATCGTGGCAGAGTCCCAGAAAGAGGCAGAGTCCCAGAGAGAAGCAGAGTCCCAGAGAGAGGCAGAGACCCATAGAGAGGCAGTGACCCAGAGAGAGGCAGAGTCCCAGAAAGAGGCAGATTCCCAGAAAGAGGCAGAGTCCCAGAAAGAGGCAGAGTCCCAGAAAGAGACAGTGTCCCAGAAAGAGGCAGAGACCCAGAAAGAGGCAGAGTCCCAGAAAGAGGCAGAGACCCATAGAGAGGAAGTGACCCAGAGAGAGGCAGAGTCCCAGAAAGAGGCAGTCCCAGATAGAGGCAGAGTCCCAAGAGAGGCAGAGTCCCAGAAAGAGGCAGAGTCCCAGAAAGAGGCAGAGTCCCAGAAAGAGGCAGAGTCCCAAAAGGGGCAGAGTCCCAGAAAGAGGCAGAGTCCCAGAAAGAGGCAGAGTCCCAGAAAGAGGCAGAGTCCCAGAAAATGGCAGAGTCCCGAAAGAAGCAGAGTCCCAGAGAGAAGCAGAGTCCCAGAGAGAGGCAGAGACCCATAGAGAGGCAGTGACCCAGAGAGAGGCAGAGTCCCAGAAAGAGGCAGATTCCCAGAAAGAGGCAGAGTTCCAGAAAGAGGCAGAGTCCCAGAGAGACAGTGTCCCAGAAAGAGGCAGAGACCCAGAAAGAGGCAGAGTCCCAGAAAGAGGCAGAGTCCCAGAAAGAGGCAGAGCCCCAGAAAGAGGCAGAGTTCCAAAAGGGGCAAAGTCCCGAAAGAGGAAGAGTCGCAAAAGAGGCATGTTCCCAGATGCCTTATTGAATGGATAGAGATGGCATTGAATGGACAGAGATGGCATTGAATGGACAGATGTGGCATTGAATGGATGGAGATGGCATTGAATGGATGGAGACGGCATTGAATGGACGGAGATGGCCTTGAATGGATAGAGATGGTATTAAATGGATGGAGATGGCATTGAATGGACGGAGATGGTATTGAATAGATGGAGATGGTATCGAATTGTTGGAGTAAATTTGTACAAGAACAAACTGATTGTAATTATGTGCCTGTGTGCTGAGGGACCTGCAGTGACCACATGTACTCAGGATTGATTATAACCCAATTAAGAACGGAAGATGGACGCCGTTGAATTGACACAGGACGAGGGATGACTCAGACAGGCAGGCAGGGTTTGATTGATTAGCTCAAGAGCAGAACACAATGTATACCTAAGAAAGGGGCCTCCTAACCTTTCACATAGTTAAGTACAAATGATCTAATTAATGAAGAGACTCATATGACCTGTGAATATCCATATGATTGGATAATTTATGAATAAAAAGCTGTACCTTGTATTGCTCGGGGAGACAGTAGGCCCACAGAGCTGCAGAGTTTTTGGTGCTGTCTCCCAGAATATTCTGTCAGAAATAAACTGTTTGACCTTACTTCAGCAGACTTGGGTAAATTGATTTTTTAACCCTGACAGAATGGATGGAGATGGCATTGAATGGACAGAGATGGTACAGAATGGATGGAGACGGCATTGAATGGATGGAGATGGCTTTGAATGGAAGGTGATGGCATTGAATGGACAGAGATGGCATTGAATGGGCGGAGATGGCATTGAATGGACGGAGATGGTATTGAATGGACGGAGGTCGCAGTGAATGGACTGAGATGATATTGAATGGATGGAGATGGCTTTGAATGGAAGGAGATGGTATTAAATGGATGGAGATGGCATTGAATGGATGGAGATGGTATTGAATGGATGGAGATGGTATCGAATGGATGGAGATGGCATTGAATGGACAGAGATGGTACAGAATGGATGGAGATGGTATTGAATGGACGTAGATGGCTTTGAATGGAAGGAGATGTCATTGAATGGAAAGAGCTGTTATTAAATGGACGGAGATGGCATTCAATGGACGGAGATTGCATTGAATGGACGGAGATGGCATTGAATGGACGGTGATGGTATTGAATGGATGGGGTTGGTATTGAATGGACGGAGATGGTATTGAATGGACGGAGATGGCACTGAATGGACGGAGATGGTATTGAATGGATGGAGTTGGTATTGAATGGACGGAGATTGCATTGAATGGACGGAGATGGCATTGAATGGACGGTGATGGTATTGAATGGGCGGAGATGGCACTCAATGGACGGAGATGGTATTGAATGGATGGAGTTGCTATTGAATGGATGGAGATGGTATTGAATGGATGGAGTTGGTATTGAATGGATGGAGTTGGTATTGAATGGATGGAGTTGGTATTGAATGGATGGAGTTGGTATTGAATGGATGGAGTTGGTATTGAATGGATGGAGTTGGTATTGAATGGATGGAGATGGTATTGAATAGACGGAGATGGTATTGAATGGATGGAGATGGTATTGAATGGATGGAGATGGTATTGAATGGATGGAGATGGAATTGAATGTATGAATGTGGTACTGAATGGACAGAGATGGTATTGAATGGGCAGAGAAGGCATTGAATGTACGGAGATGGCATTGAATGGACGGAGATGGCATTGAATGGAAAGAGATGGCATTGAATGGATAGAGATGGCATTGAATGGATAGAGATGGCATTGAATGGACAGAGATGGCATTGAATGGACAGATGTGGCATTGAATGGACGGAGATGGCATTGAATGGATGGAAATGGCACTGAATGGGCAGAGATGGCATTGAATGGATGGAGATGGCATTGAATGGATGGAGACGGCATTGAATGGACAGAGATGGCCTTGAATGGATGGAAATGGCACTGAATGGGCAGAGATGGCATTGAATGGATGGAGATGGCATTGAATGGATGGAGACGGCATTGAATGGACGGAGATGGCCTTGAATGGAGAGAGATGGTATTAAATGGATGGAGATGGCATTGAATGGAAGGAGATGGTATTGAATGGATGGAGATGGTATCGAATTGTTGGAGTAAAATTGTACAAGAACAAACTGAATGTAATTATGTGCCTGTGTGCTGAGGGACCTGCAGTGACCACATGTACTCAGGATTGATTATAACCCAATTAAGAACGGAAGATGGACGCCGTTGAATTGACACAGGACGAGGGATGACTCAGACAGGCAGGCAGGAGTTGATTGATTAGCTCAAGAACAGAACACAATGTATACCTAAGAAAGGGGCCTCCTAACCTTTCACATAGTTAAGTACAAATGATCTAATTAATGAAGAGACTCATATGACCTGTGTATATCCATATGATTGGATAAGTTATGAATAAAAAGCTGTACCTTGTATTGCTCGGGGAGACAGTAGGCCCACAGAGCTGCAGAGTTTTTGGTGCTGTCTCCCAGAATATTCTGTCAGAAATAAACTGTTTGACCTTACTTCAGCAGACTTGGGTGAATTGATTTTTTCCCCTAACAGAATGGATGGAGATGGCATTGAATGGACAGAGATGGTACAGAATGGATGGAGATGGTATTGAATGGATGGAGATGGCTTTGAATGGAAGGTGATGGCATTGAATGGACAGAGATTGCATTGAATGGATGGAGATGGCATTGAATGGGCGGAGATGGCATTGAATGGACGGAGATGGCATTGAATGGACGGTGATCGTATTGAATGGATGGGGTTGGTATTGAATGGACGGAGATGGTATTGAATGAACGGAGGTGGCTTTGAATGGAAGGAGATGTTCTTAAATGGACGGAGATGGCATTCAATGGACGGAGATTGCATTGAATGGACGGAGATGGCATTGAATGGACGGTGATCGTATTGAATGAATGGAGATGGTATTGAATGGATGGAGATGGCACTGAATGGACGGAGATGGTATTGAATGGATGGAGATGGCACTGAATGGATGGAGTTGGTATTGAATGGATGGAGTTGGTATTGAATGGATGGAGATGGCACTGAATGGACGGAGATGGTATTGAATGGATGGAGATGGCACTGAATGGACGGAGATGGTATTGAATGGATGGAGTTGGTATTGAATGGATGGAGATGGCACTGAATGGACGGAGATGGTATTGAATGGATGGAGATGGCACTAAATGGACGGAGATGGTATTGAATGGACGGTGATCGTATTGAATGAATGGAGATGGTATTGAATGGATGGAGATGGCACTGAATGGACGGAGATGGTATTGAATGGATGGAGTTGGTATTGAATGGATGGAGTTGGTATTGAATGGATGGAGTTGGTATTGAATGGATGGAGTTGGTATTGAATGGATGGAGTTGGTATTGAATGGATGGAGTTGGTATTGAATGGATGGAGTTGGTATTGAATGGATGGAGTTGGTATTGAATGGATGGAGTTGGTATTGAATGGATGGAGTTGGTATTGAATGGATGGAGATGGTATTGAATGAATGGAGTTGGTATTGAATGGATGGAGATGGTATTGAATGGACGGAGATGGCATTGAATGGACGGAGATGGTATTGAATGGACGGAGATGGTATTGAATGGACGGAGATGGTATTGAATGGATGGAGTTGGTATTGAATGGATGGAGTTGGTATTGAATGGAAGGAGTTGGTATTGAATGGATGGAGATGGTATTGAATGGATGGAGTTGGTATTGAATGGATGGAGTTGGTATTGAATGGAAGGAGTTGGTATTGAATGGATGGAGATGGTATTGAATGGACGGAGATGGTATTGAATGGATGGAGTTGGTATTGAATGGATGGAGTTGGTATTGAATGGATGGAGTTGGTATTGAATGGAAGGAGTTGGTATTGAATGGATGGAGATGGCATTGAATGGATGGAGATGGTATTGAATGGACGGAGATGGCATTGAATGGACGGAGATGGCATTGAATGGACGGAGATGGTATTGAATGGACGGAGATGGTATTGAATGGATGGAGTTGGTATTGAATGGATGGAGTTGGTATTGAATGGAAGGAGTTGGTATTGAATGGATGGAGATGGTATTGAATGGATGGAGTTGGTATTGAATGGATGGAGTTGGTATTGAATGGAAGGAGTTGGTATTGAATGGATGGAGATGGTATTGAATGGACGGAGATGGTATTGAATGGACGGAGATGGTATTGAATGGACGGAGATGGCATTGAATGGAAGGAGATGGCATTGAATGGACAGAGATGGCATTGAATGGATGGAGATGGTATTGAATGGACAAGATGGTATTGAATGGACGGAGATGGCATTGAATGGACGGAGATGGAATTGAATGGACGGAGATGGTATTGAATGGACGGAGATATTTGAATGGACTGAGATAGTATTGAATGGATGGAGATATTTGAATGGACGGAGATAGTATTGAATGGATGGAGATGGCATTGAATGGACGGAGATGGCATTGAATGGACGGAGATGGAATTGAATGGACGGAGATGGTATTGAATGGACGGAGATATTTGAATGGACTGAGATAGTATTGAATGGATGGAGATATTTGAATGGACGGAGATAGTATTGAATGGATGGAGATGGCATTGAATGGACGGAGATATTTGAATGGACGGAGATAGTATTGAATGGATGGAGATGGCATTGAATGGACAGAGATGGCATTAAATGGAATGAGATGGCATTGAATGGAAGGAGATGGCATTGAATGGACAGAGATGGCATTGAATGGATGGAGATGGCATTGAATGGACAGAGATGGCATTGAATGGATGGAGATGGCATTGAATGGATGGAGATGGTATTGAATGGACAGAGATGGCATTAAATGGAATGAGATGGCATTGAATGGACAGAGATGGCATTAAATGGAATGAGATGGCATTGAATGGATGGAGATGGCATTGAATGGATGGAGATGGCATTGAATGGATGGAGATGGCATTGAATGGATGGAGATGGCATTGAATGGACGGAGATGGTATTGAATGGACGGAGATAGTATTGAATGGACGGAGATGGTATTGAATGGACGGAGATATTTGAATGGACGGAGATAGTATTGAATGGATGGAGATGGCATTGAATGGACGGAGATATTTG
Source organism: Squalus acanthias (assembly GCA_030390025.1). Classification (NCBI taxonomy): domain Eukaryota; kingdom Metazoa; phylum Chordata; class Chondrichthyes; order Squaliformes; family Squalidae; genus Squalus; species Squalus acanthias. The sequence continues at coordinate 17,664 of JASTWF010001194.1, forward strand.
AATGGACGGAGATAGTATTGAATGGACGGAGATGGTATTGAATGGACGGAGATATTTGAATGGACAGAGATAGTATTGAATGGATGGAGATGGCATTGAATGAACGGAGATATTTGAATGGACGGAGATAGTATTGAATGGATGGAGATGGCATTGAATGGACAGAGATGGCATTAAATGGAATGAGATGGCATTGAATGGAAGGAGATGGCATTGAATGGACGGAGATGGCATTGAATGGACGGAGATGGTATTGAATGGACGGAGATGGTATTGAATGGACGGAGATATTTGAATGGACGGAGATAGTATTGAATGGATGGAGATGGCATTGAATGGACAGAGATGGCATTAAATGGAATGAGATGGCATTGAATGGAAGGAGATGGCATTGAATGGACGGAGATGGCATTGAATGGACGGAGATGGTATTGAATGGACGGAGATGGTATTGAATGGACGGAGATATTTGAATGGACGGAGATAGTATTGAATGGATGGAGATGGCATTGAATGGACGGAGATATTTGAATGGACGGAGATAGTATTGAATGGATGGAGATGGCATTGAATGGACAGAGATGGCATTAAATGGAATGAGATGGCATTGAATGGAAGGAGATGGCATTGAATGGACAGAGATGGCATTGAATGGATGGAGATGGCATTGAATGGACAGAGATGGCATTGAATGGATGGAGATGGCAATGAATGGACAGAGATGGCATTAAATGGAATGAGATGGCATTGAATGGAAGGAGATGGCATTGAATGGACAGAGATGGCATTGAATGGACAGAGATGGCATTAAATGGAATGAGATGGCATTGAATGGATGGAGATGGCATTGAATGGATGGAGATGGCATTGAATGGATGGAGATGGCATTGAATGGATGGAGATGGCATTGAATGGATGGAGATGGCATTGAATGGATGGAGTTGGTATTGAATGGACGGAAATGGCATTGAATGGACGGAGATGGTATTCAATGGACAAGATGGTATTGAATGGACGGAGATAGTATTGAATGGTCTGAGATGGCACAGAATGAACGGAGCTAGAATTGAATGGATGGAGATGGTATTGAATGGACGGAGATGGCATTGAATGGACCGAGATGGTATTGAATGGACGGAGATGGCATTGAATGGACGGAGATGGCATTGAATGGACGCAGATGGTATTGAATGGACGGAGATGGCATTGAATGGACGGAGATGGCATTGAATGGACGGAGATGGCATTGAATGGACGAAGATGGTATTGAATGGATGGAGTTGGCATTGAATGGATGGAGATGGAATTGAAAGGACGGAGATGGTATTGAATGGACGGAGATGGAATTGAAAGGACGGAGATGGTATTGAATGGACGGAGATGGTATTGAATGGACGGAGATGGAATTGAAAGGACGGAGATGGTATTGAATGGACGGAGATGGAATTGAAAGGACGGAGATGGTATTGAATGGATGGAGATGGCATTGAAAGGACGGAGATGGTATTGAATGGATGGAGATGGCATTGACTGGACGAAGATGGTATTGAATGGACGGAGATGGTATTGATTGGACGGAGATGGTATTGAATGGATGGAGATGTCATTGAATGGACGGAGATTGTATTGAATGGATGGAGATGGCATTGAATGGACGGAGATGGCATTGACTGGACGAAGATGGTATTGAATGGATGGAGATGGCATTGAATGGATGGAGTTGGTATTGAATGGTTGGAGATGGTAATGAATAGACGGAGATGGTATTGAATGGACGGAGATGGTATTGAATGGACGGAGATGGTATTGAATGGATGGAGATGGCATTGTATGGACGGAGCTGGTATTGAATGGATGGAGATGGCATTGAATGGATGGAGTTGGTATTGAATGGTTGGAGATGGTAATGAATGGACGGAGATGGTATTGAATGGACGGAGATGGTATTGAATGGACGGAGATGGTATTGAATGGACGGAGATGGTATTGAATGGACGGAGATAGTATTGAATGGACGGAGATGGTATTGAATGGATGGAGATAGTATTGAATGGATGGAGATTGCATTGAATGGACGGAGATGGCATTGAATGGACGGAGATGGCATTGAATGGACGGAGGTGGCAGTGAATGGACGGAGGTGGCAGTGAATGGACGGAGGTGGCAGTGAATGGACGGAGATGGTATCCAATGGATGGAGATGGCATTGAATGGACAGAGATGGTACAGAATGGACGGAGATGGCATTGAATGGATGGAGATGTCTTTGAATGGAAGGTAATGGCATTGAATGGACAGAGATTGCATTGAATGGATGGAGATGGCATTGAATGGACGGAGATGGCATTGAATGGACGGAGATGGTATTGAATGGACGGAGGTGGCAGTGAATGGACTGAGATGATATTGAATGGATGGAGATGGCTTTGAATGGAAGGAGATGGTATTAAATGGATGGAGATGGTATTGAATGGACAGAGATGGTACAGAATGGACGGAGATGGCAGTGAATGGATGGAGATGGCACTGAATGGATGGAGATGGCATTGAATGGAAGGAGATAGTATTGAATGGACGGAGATGGTATTGAATGGACGAAGATGGCATTGAATGGACGGAGATAGTATTGAATGGATTGAGATGGCATTGAATGGACAGAGATGGCATTGAATGGACGGCGATAGTATTGAATGGACGGAGATGGTATTGAATGGACGGAGATGGCATTGAATGGAAGGAGATGGTATTGAATGGATGGAGATGGTATCGAATTGTTGGAGTAAAATTGTACAAGAACAAACTGAATGTAATTACGTGCCTGTATGCTGAGGGACCTGCAGTGACCACATGTACTCAGGATTGGTTATAACCCAATTAAGAACGGAAGATGGACGCCGTTGAATTGACACAGGACGAGGGATGACTCAGACAGGCAGGCAGGGGTTGATTGATTAGCTCAAGAGCAGAACACAATGTATACCTAAGAAAGGGGCCTCCTAACCTTTCACATAGTTAAGTAGAAATGATCTAATTAATGAAGAGACTCATATGACCTGTGTATATCCATATGATTGGATAATTTATGAATAAAAAGCTGTACCTTGTATTGCTCGGGGAGACAGTAGGCCCACAGAGCTGCAGAGTTTTTGGTGCTGTCTCCCAGAATATTCTGTCGGAAATAAACTGTTTGACCTTACTTCAGCAGACTCGGGTGTATTGATTTTTTCCCTTAACAGAATGGATGGAGATGGCATTGAATGGACAGAGATGGTACAGAATGGATGGAGATGGCATTGAATGGATGGAGATGGCTTTGAATGGAAGGTGATGGCATTGAATGGACGGAGATGGTATTGAATGGACGGAGGTGGCATTGAATGGACTGAGATGATATTGAATGGATGGATATGGCTTTGAATGGAAGGAGATGGTATTAAATGGATGGAGATGGCATTGAATGGATGGAGATGGTATTGAATGGATGGAGATGGTATCGAATGGATGGATATGGCATTGAATGGACAGAGATGGTACAGAATGGATGGAGATGGTATTGAATGGACGGAGATGGCTTTGAATGGAAGGAGATGTCATTGAATGGAAAGAGCTGTTATTAAATGGACGGAGATGGCATTGAATGGACGGAGATGGTATTGAATGGACGGAGGTGGCAGTGAATGGACTGAGATGATATTGAATGAACAGAGATGGTATTGAATAGATGGAGATGGCATTGAATGGATGGAGATGGTATTGAATGGATGGAGATGGTATCGAATGGATGGAGATGGCATTGAATGGACAGAGATGGTACAGAATGGATGGAGATGGTATTGAATGGACGGAGATGGCTTTGAATGGAAGGAGATGGTATTGAATGGATGGAGATGGTATCGAATGGATGGAGATGGCATTGAATGGACAGAGATGGTACAGAATGGATGGAGATGGTATTGAATGGACGGAGATGGCTTTGAATGGACGGAGATGTCATTGAATGGAAAGAGCTGTTATTAAATGGACGGAGATAGCATTCAATGGACGGAGATTGCATTGAATGGACGGAGATGGCATTGAATGGATGGTGATGGTATTGAATGGATGGAGTTGGTATTGAATGGACGGAGATGGCATTGAATGGATGGAGATGGCATTGAATGGACGGAGATAGCATTGAATGGACGGAGATGGCATTGAATGGATGGAGATGGCATTGAATGGACGGAGATGTTATTGAATGGACGGAGATGGCATTGAATGGACAGTGATGTTATTGAATGGACGGAACTGGCATTGAAAGAATGGAGATGGCATTGAATGGACAGAGATGGCATTGAAAGAATGGAGATGCCATTGATTGGACGGAAATGGCATTGAATGGATGGAGATGGTATTGAATGGACGGAGATGGTATTGAAAGAATGGAGATGCCATTGATTGGACGGAAATGGCATTGAATGGATGGAGATGGCATTGAAAGAATGGAGATGCCATTGATTGGACGGAAATGGCATTGAATGGATGGAGATGGCATTGATTGGACGGAAATGGCATTGAATGGATGGAGATGGCATTGATTGGACGGAAATGGCATTGAATGGATGGAGATGGCATTGATTGGACGGAAATGGCATTGAATGGATGGAGATGGTATTGAATGGATGGAGATGGCATTGAATGGATGGAGATGGTATTGAATAGATGGAGATGGCGTTGATTGGACGGAAATGGTATTGAAAGGAAGGAGATGGAACTGAATGGACAGAGATGGCATTGAATGGTTGAAGATGTCATTGAATGGACAGAGATGGTATTGAATGGACGGAGATGGCATTGAATGGACGGAGATGGTATTGAATGGATGGACATGGCATTGAATGGAGCAGATGGTATTGAATGGATGGAGATGGCATTGAATGGACGGAGATGGCATTGAATGGACGGAGATGGTATTGAATGGATGGAGATGGCATTGAATGGATGGAGATGGCATTGAATCGATGGAGATGGCATTGAATGGACGGAAATGGTATTGAATGGACGGAGATGGCATTGAATGGACAGAGATGGTATGGATTGGATGGAGATGGTATTGAATGGACGGAGATGGTATTGAATTGATGGAGATGGCATTTCATGAACGGAGATGATATTGAATGGATGGAGATGGCATTGAATGAACGGAGATGGTATTGATTGGATGGAGATGGCATTGAATGGACGGAGATGGCATTGAATGGATGGAGATGGCGTTGATTGGACGGAAATGGCATTGAATGGATGGATGTGGTATTGAATGGGCGGAGATGGCATTGAATGGATGGAGATGGCATTGAATGGATGGAGATGGCATTGAATGGATGGAGATGGCATTGAATGGACAGAGATTGTATGGAATGGATGGAGATGGTATTGAATGGACGGAGATGGTATTGAATGGATGGAGATGGTATTTAATGAACGTAGATGGTACTGAATGGATAGAGATGGTATTGAATGGATAGAGATGGCATTGAATGGACGGAGATATCATTGAATGGATAGAGATGGCATTGAATGGATAGAGATGGTATTGAATGGATAGAGATGGCATTGAATGGATGGAGATGGCATTGAATGGATAGAGATGGCATTGAATGGATAGAGGTGGCATTGAATGGATAGAGATGGCATTGAATGGATTGAGATGGCATTGAATGGATGTAGATGGCATTGAATGGATAGAGATGGCATTGAATGGACGGAGATGTCATTGAATGGATAGAGATGGCATTGAATGGATAGAGATGGCATTGAATGGACGGAGATGACATTGAATGGACGGAGATGGCATTGAATGGATGGAGATGGCACTGAATGGACAGAAATGGTATTGAATGGACGGAGATGGCATTGATTGGACGGAGATGGTATTGAATGGACGGAGATGGTTTTGAATGGACGGACATGGCATTGAATGAACGGAGATGGTATTGAATGGACGGAGATGGCATTGAATGGATGGAGATGGCACTGAATGGACAGAAATGGTATTGAATGGACGGACATGGCATTGAATGAACGGAGATGGTATTGAATGGATGAGGATGGCATTGAATGGACAGAGATGGCAGTAAATGGATGGAGATGGCATTGAATGGACAGAGATGCTATTGAATGGACGGAGATGGTATTGAATGGACGGAGATGGTATTGAATGGAAGGAGATAGCATTGAATGGATAGAGAGGGCATTGAATGGACGGAGATGGTATTGAATGGACAGAGATGGTATAGAATGGACGGAGATGGCATTGATTTGACGGAGATGTTATTGAATGGAAGGAGATGGCATTGAATAGATGCAGCTGCCATTGAATGGACGGAGTTGGCATTGAACGGCTGGGTCTGGAATTGACCGGACAGGTCTGACATTGATTGGATAGGGCTGGCATTGATCGGATGAGTCTGACATTGAATGGATGGGTCTGACATTGAACTGATGGGTCTGACATTGAACGGATGGGTCTGCCATTGAACAGTGGGTCTGACATTGAACGGATTGGTTTGACATTGAACAGATGAGTCTGAAATTGAACTGATGGGTCTGACATTGAATGGATGGATCTGCCATTGAACAGGTGGGTCTGACATTGAATGGATTGGTTTGACATTGAACGGATGGGGCTGGAATTCAGTGGTTGGGTCTGGAATTGAATGGATGGGTTTGACATTGAACGGATAGGTCTGTAATTGAACGGCTAGGTCTGACATTGAACGGATGGGTCTGACATTGAACGGATGGGTCTGACATTGAACGGATGGTGTGACATTGAACGGATGGCTCTGACATTGAACGGATGGTGTGACATTGAACGGATGGGTCTGACATTGAACGGATGGGTCTGACATTGAACGGATGGTGTGACATTGAATGGATGGGTCTGATATTGAAATGATGGGGCTGGAATTGAAAGGATGGGGCTGGAATTGAAAGTATGGGTCTGACATTGAACGGATGGGTCTGATATTGAACAGATGGGTCTGACATGGAACGGATGGGGCTGGAATTGAACGGATGGGTCTGACATTGAACGGATGGGTCTGACATTGAACGGATGGGTGTTACATTCAATGGATGTGTCTGACATTGAAGGGATGGGGCTGGAATTCAGTGGTTGGGTCTGGAATTGAACGGTTGGGTCTGACATTGAATGGATGGGTCTGACATTGAACGGATGGGTCTGCCATTGAACGGATGGGTCTGACATTGAACGGATGGGTCTGACATTGAACGGATGGGTCTGACATTGTACGGATGGTTCTGACATTGAACGAATGGGTCTGACATTGAACGGATGTGTTGGACATTGAACAGATGGGTCTGACGTTGAACGGATGTGGCTGGCATTGAACGGATGGGTCTCAAAATGAACGGATGGGTCTGACATTGAACAGATGTGTCTGGCATTCAACGGATGGGTCTGGAATTGAACGGATGGGTCTGACAGTGAACGGATGGGTATGGAAATCAATGGATGGGTCTGGAATTGGACGGATGGCTCTGACATTGAACGGATGGTTTTGACATTGATAGGATGGGTCTGGCTTTGAACGGATGTGTCGGGCATTGAACGGATATTTCGGTCATTGAATGGATGGGTCTGACTTTGGTTCTGTCTTCATAAAGGAGGACGCAAATAACCTCCCAGAGATGTCGGGGAACATAGGGTCTAATGAGAGTGAGGAATTGAATGAAATTAGTATTTGTAGGGAAATGGTGTTCGGGAAATTGACGGGATTGAAGGCCGATAAATCCGCAGGGCCTGATAATCTACATCCTAGGGTACTTAAGGAAGTCGCCCTAGAAATAGTAGATGCATTGTTGGTCATCTTCCAAAATTCTATAGACTCTGGAACAGTTCCCATGGATTGGAGGGTAGCTAATGTAACCCCACTATTTAAAAAAGGTGGTTGAGAGAAAACGGGAAATTATAGACCGGTAAGCCTGACATCGGCAGTGGGGAAAATGCTAGAGTCCATTATAAAAGATGTAATAGCTGAGCACTTGGAAAACAGTAACAGGATCGGACAAAGTCAACATGGATTTACAAAAGGTAAATCATGCTTAACTAATCTACTGGAATTTTTTGAGGATGTAACTGGTAGAATAGATAAGGGAGAACCAGTGGATGTGGTGTATTTGGACTTTCAGAAGGCTTTCAATAAGGTCCCGCATAAGAGATTAGCGTGCAAAGCTAAAGCACATGGGATTGGGGGTAAGGTACTGACTTGGATAGAGAACTGGTTGGCAGACAGGAAGCAAAGAGTTGGAATAAACAGGTCTTTTTCCGAGTGGCAGGCAGTGACTAGTGGGGTACCGCAGGGATCGGTGCTAGGACCCCAGCTATTCACAATATATATTAATGATCTAGACGAGGGAACTAGATGTAATATCTCTAAGTTTGCAGATGACACAAAGCTGGGTGGGTGGGTGTGCTGTGAGGAGGATGCAGAGAAACTCCAGTATGATTATGACAGGTTGGGTGATTGGGCAGGTGCATGGCAGATGCAGTATAATGTGGATAAATGCGAGGTTATCCACTTTGGTGGCAAAAACAGGAAGACAGATTATTATCTGAACGGCAATAGATTGGGAAAAGGGGAAGTGCAACGAGACCTGCGTGTGCTTGTGCACCAGTGCATGCAGGTGCAGCAGGCGGTTAAGGAGGCAAATGGTATGTTGGCCTTCATAGCGAGAGGATTCGAGTACAGGAGCAAGGATGTCTTGCTGTAGTTGTACAAGGCCTTGGTGAGACCACACCTTGAGTATTGTGTGCAGTTTTGGTCGCCTTATCTGAGGAAGGATGGTCTTGCCATGGAGGGAATGCAGCGAAGATTCACCAGACTGATACCTGGGATGGCAGGAATGATGTATGAAGAGAGATTGGGTCGATTAGGCTTATATTCGCTAGAGTTTAGAAGAATGAAAGGGGATCTCATTGAAACTTATAAAATTCTAACAGGACTAGACAAACTAGATGCAGGAAGGATGTTCCCGATGGCGGGGGAGTCCAGAACCAGGGGTCACAGTCTAAGGATAAGGGGTAAGCCATTTAGGACTGAGATGAGGAGGAATTTCTTCACCCAGAGAGTGGTGAACCTGTGGAATTCTCTACCACAGAAGGCAGTTGAGGCCAATTCATTAAATATATTCAGGAAGGAGTTAGATATATTTCTTAAGGCTAAAGGGATCAAGGGATATGGGGAGAAAGCAGGGATAGGGTACTGAATTTGGATGATCAGCCATGATCTCATTAAATAGCGGAACAGGCTCGAGGGGCCGAATGGCCTATTCCTGCTACTATCTTCTATGTTTCTATGTTTCTATGAATGGATGTGTAGGTCATTGAACGGATGGGTCTGGAATTGAACGGATGTGTTGAGCATTGAACGGATGCTTTGACATTGAACGGATGTGTCTGGAATTGAACGGATTGGTCGGACATTGAACGAATGGGTCTGACGTTGAATGGATGGGTCTGACTTTGAACGGATGGGTCTGACATTGAACGGATGGGGCTGGCATTGAACGGATGGGTCTGGAATTTAACGGATTGGTAGGACATTGATCGGATTGGTCTGACGTTGAATGGATGGGTCTGACATTGAACAGATGTGTCTGACATTGAATGGACTGGTCTGACATTGAATGGATTGGTCTGGCATTGAACGGATGGGTCTGGAATTCAGTGGATGGGTCTGGCATTGAAAGGATGGGTCAGGAATTAAATGGATGGGTCTGGAATTGAATGGATGCATCTGACATTGAACGGATGGGGCTGGCATTGAACGGATGGGTCTGACATTGATTGGATGGGTCTGGCATTGAACAGATGGGTCTCGTATTGAATGGATATGTCTGGCATTCAACGGATGGGTCTGGCATTCAACGGATGGGTCTGGTATTCAACGGATGGGTCTGGCATTCAACGGATGGGTGTGGCATTCAACGGATGGGTCTGACATTGAACGGATAGGTCTGGCATTGAACGGATGGATCTTGAATTGAACGGATGGGTCTGACATTCAACGGAAGAGTCTGACATTCAACGGATGGGTCTGACATTGAACGGATGTGTCTGACATTGAATGGATGGGTCTGGCATTGAACGGATGTGTCTGACATTGAATGGATGGGTCTGACATTGAACGGATGGGTCTGACATTGAACGGATGGGTCTGACATTGAATGGATGTGTCTGGCATTGAACGGATCTGTCTGGCATTGAACGGATGGGTCTGACATTGAATGGATGGGTCTGACATTGAATGGATGGGTCTGACATTGAATGGATGGGTCTGACATTGAACAGATGGGTCTGGCATTGAACGGAAGGTTCTGACATTGAACGGATGGGTCCGACATTGAATGGATGGGTCTGGCATTGAACGGATGGGTCTCACATTGAATGGATGGGTCTGGCATTGAACGGATGGGTCTGACATTGAATGGATGGGTCTGGCATTGAACGGATGGGTCTGACATTGAACGGATGGGTCTGACATTGAATGGATGGGGCTGACATTGAACGGATGGGTCTGACATTGAATGGATGGGTCTGACATTGAACGGATGGGTCTGACATTGAACGGATGGGTCTGACATTGAACGGATGGGTCTGGCATTGAACGGATGGGTCTGACATTGAATGGATGGGTCTGACATTGAACGGATGGGTCTGACATTGAACGGATGGGTCTGGCATTGAACGGATGGGTCTGACATTGAATGGATGGGTCTGACATTGAATGGATGGGTCTGGCATTGAACGGATGGGTCTGACATTGAATGGATGGGTCTGACATTGAATGGATGGGTCTGGCATTGACCGGATGGGTCTGGCATTGAACGGATGGGTCTGGCATTGAATGGATGGGGCTGGCATTGAACAGATGGGTTTGGAATTCAGTGGATGGGTCTGGAATTGAACGGATAGGTCAAGAATTAAATGGATGGGTCTGGAATGGAACGCATGGGTCTGACATTGAATGGATGGGTCTGGCATTAAACGGATGGGTCTGACATTGAACGGATGTGTCTGGCATTGAATGGATGGGTGTGACATTGAATGGATGGGTCTGGCATTGAATGGATGGGTCTGACATTGAACGGATTGGTCTGGAATTGAACGGATGGGTCTGACATTGAACGGATGGGTCTGACATTGAACGGATGGGTCTGGCATTGAACGGATGGGTCGGACATTGAATGGATGGGTCTGACATTGAACAGATGGGTCTGACATTGAACGGATGGGTCTGGCATTGAACGGATGGGTCTGACATTGAATGGATGGGTCTGACATTGAATGGATGGGTCTGGCATTGAACGGATGGGTCTGACATTGAATGGATGGGTCATACATTGAATGGATGGGTCTGACATTGAACGGATGGGTCTGGCATTGAACGGATGGGTCTGACATTGAAAGGATGGGTCTGACATTGAACGGAGGGGTCTGACATTGAATGGATGTGTCTGACATTGAATGGATGGGACTGACATTGAATGGATGGGTCTGATATTAAATCGATGGGTCTGTCATTGAACGGATTGATCTGGAATTGAACGGATGGGTTTGGAATTCAGTGGATGGGTCTGGAATTGATCAGATGGGTCTGGCATTGAACGGATGGGTCTGACATTGAACGGATGGATCAGGAATTAAATGGATGGGTCTGGAATTGAATGGATGGGTCTGGCATTGAACGGATGTGTCTGACATTGAATGGATGGGTCTGACATTGAACGGATGGGTCTGACATTGAACGGATGGGTCTGACATTGAATGGATGTGTCTGGCATTGAACGGATCTGTCTGGCATTGAACGGATGGGTCTGACATTGAATGGATGGGTCTGACATTGAATGGATGGGTCTGACATTGAATGGATGGGTCTGACATTGAACAGATGGGTCTGGCATTGAACGGAAGGTTCTGACATTGAACGGATGGGTCCGACATTGAATGGATGGGTCTGGCATTGAACGGATGGGTCTGACATTGAATGGATGGGTCTGGCATTGAACGGATGGGTCTGACATTGAATGGATGGGTCTGGCATTGAACGGATGGGTCTGACATTGAACGGATGGGTCTGACATTGAATGGATGGGTCTGACATTGAACGGATGGGTCTGACATTGAATGGATGGGTCTGACATTGAACGGATGGGTCTGACATTGAACGGATGGGTCTGACATTGAACGGATGGGTCTGGCATTGAACGGATGGGTCTGACATTGAATGGATGGGTCTGACATTGAACGGATGGGTCTGACATTGAACGGATGGGTCTGGCATTGAACGGATGGGTCTGACATTGAATGGATGGGTCTGACATTGAATGGATGGGTCTGGCATTGAACGGATGGGTCTGACATTGAATGGATGGGTCTGACATTGAATGGATGGGTCTGGCATTGACCGGATGGGTCTGGCGTTGAACGGATGGGTCTGGCATTGAATGGATGGGGCTGGCATTGAACAGATGGGTTTGGAATTCAGTGGATGGGTCTGGAATTGAACGGATAGGTCAAGAATTAAATGGATGGGTCTGGAATGGAACGCATGGGTCTGACATTGAATGGATGGGTCTGGCATTAAACGGATGGGTCTGACATTGAACGGATGTGTCTGGCATTGAATGGATGGGTGTGACATTGAATGGATGGGTCTGGCATTGAATGGATGGGTCTGACATTGAACGGATGGGTCTGGAATTGAACGGATGGGTCTGACATTGAACGGATGGGTCTGACATTGAACGGATGGGTCTGGCATTGAACGGATGGGTCGGACATTGAATGGATGGGTCTGACATTGAACAGATGGGTCTGACATTGAACGGATGGGTCTGGCATTGAACGGATGGGTCTGACATTGAATGGATGGGTCTGACATTGAATGGATGGGTCTGGCATTGAACGGATGGGTCTGACATTGAATGGATGGGTCATACATTGAATGGATGGGTCTGACATTGAACGGATGGGTCTGGCATTGAACGGATGGGTCTGACATTGAAAGGATGGGTCTGACATTGAACGGAGGGGTCTGACATTGAATGGATGGGTCTGACATTGAATGGATGGGACTGACATTGAATGGATGGGTCTGATATTAAATCGATGCGTCTGTCATTGAACGGATTGATCTGGAATTGAACGGATGGGTTTGGAATTCAGTGGATGGGTCTGGAATTGATCAGATGGGTCTGGCATTGAACGGATGGGTCTGACATTGAACGGATGGATCAGGAATTAAATGGATGGGTCTGGAATTGAATGGATGGGTCTGACATTGAACGGATGGTTCTGACATTGAACGGATGGGTCTGGCATTGAACGGATGGATCTGGAATTGAACAGATGGGTCTGACATTGAACGGATAGTTCTGGCATTGAACGGATGGATCTTGAATTGAACGGATGGGTCTGACATTCAACGGATGAGTCTGACATTCAACGGATGGGTCTGACATTGAACGGATGTGTCTGACATTGAATGGATGGGTCTGGAAATCAATGGATGGGTCTGGAATTGGACGGATGGCTCTGACATTGAACGGATGGTTTTGACATTGATTGGATGGGTCTGGCTTTGAACGGATGTGTCGGGCATTGAACGGATGGGTCTGACATTGAACGGATGGGTCTGACATTGAATGGATGGGTCTGACATTGAACGGATGGGTCTGACATTGAATGGATGGGTCTGACATTGAACGGATGGGTCTGACATTGAACGGATGGGTCTGACATTGAACGGATGGGTCTGGCATTGAACGGATGGATCTGACATTGAATGGATGGGTCTGACATTGAACGGATGGGTCTGACATTGTACGGATGGGTCTGGCATTGAACGGATGGGTCTGACATTGAATGGATGGGTCTGACATTGAACGGATGGGTCTGACATTGAATGGATGGGTCTGACATTGACTGGATGGGTCTGGCATTGAACGGATTGGTCTGACATTGAATGGATGGGTCTGACATTGAATGGATGGGTCTGAAATTGAACGGATGGGTCTGGCATTGAACGGATGGGTCTGACATTGAAAGGATGGGTCTGACATTGAACGGAGGGGTCTGACATTGAATGGATGGGTCTGACATTGAATGGATGGGTCTGACATTGAATGGATGGTTCTGATATTAAATCGATGGGTCTGACATTGAACGGATTGATCTGGAATTGAACGGATGGGTTTGGAATTCAGTGGATGGGTCTGGAATTGAACAGATGGGTCTGGCATTGAACGGATGGGTCAGGAATTAAATGGATGGGTCTGGAATTGAACGGATGGGTCTGGAATTGAACAGATGGGTCTGACATTGAATGGATGGGTCTGGAATTGAACGGATGGGTCTGATGTTAAATCGATGGGTCTGACATTGAACGGATGGGTCTGATATTAAATCGATGGGTCTGTCATTGAACGGATGGGTTTGGAATTCAGTGGATGGGTCTGGAATTGAACGGATGGGTCAGGAATTAAATGGATGGGTCTAGAATTGAACGGATTGTTCTGACATTGAATGGATGGGTCTGGCATTGAACGGATGGATCTGACATTGAACGGATGGATCTGGCATTGAACGGATGGGTCTGATATTGAACGGATGGGTCTGACATTGAATGGATGGGTCTGGAATTGAACGCATGGGTCTGATGTTAAATCGATGGGTCTGACATTGAACGGATGGGTCTGATATTAAATCGATGGGTCTGTCATTGAACGGATGGGTTTGGAATTCAGTGGATAGGTCTGGAATTGAACGGATGGGTCAGGAATTAAATGGATGGGTCTGGAATTAAACGGATGGGTCTGACATTGAATGGATGGGTCTGGCATTGAACGGATGGGTCTGACATTGAACGGATGGGTTTGCAATTCAGTGGATGGGACTGGAATTGAACGGATGGGTCAGGAATTAAATGGATGGGTCTAGAATTGAACGGATTGTTCTGACATTGAATGGATCGGTCTGGCATTGAACGGATGGGTCTGACATTGAACGGAAGAGTCTGGCATTGAACGGATGGGTCTGATATTGAACGGATGGGTCTGACATTGAACGGATGAGTCTGGAAATCAATGGTTGGGTCTGGAATTGGACGGATGGCTCTGACATTGAACGGATGGTTTTGACATTGATTGGATGGGTCTGGCTTTGAACGGATGTGTCGGTCATTGAACGGATATTTCGGACATTGAATGGATGGGTCTGACTTTGGTTCTGTCTTCATAAAGGAGGACACAAATAAACTCCCAGAGATGTCGGGGAACATAGGGTCTAAGGAGAGGGAGGAATTGAATGAAATTAGTATTTGTAGGGAAATGGTGTTCGGGAAATTGACGGGATTGAAGGCCGATAAATCCCCAGGGCCTGATAATCTACATCCTAGGGTACTTAAGGAAGTGGCCCTAGAAATAGTAGATGCATTGTTGGTCATCATCCAAAATTCTATAGACTCTGGAACAGTTCCCATGGATTGGAGGGTAGCTAATGTAACCCCACTATTTAAAAAAGGTGGTTGAGAGAAAACGGGAAATTATAGACCGGTAAGCCTGACATCGGCAGTGGGGAAAATGCTAGAGTCCATTATAAAAGATGTAATAGCTGAGCACTTGGAAAACAGTGACAGGATCGGACAAAGTCAACATGGATTTACAAAAGGTAAATCATGCTTGACTAATCTACTGGAATTTTTTGAGGATGTAACTGGTTGAATAGATAAGGGAGAACCAGTGGATGTGGTGTATTTGGACTTTCAGAAGGCTTTCAATAAGGTCCTGCATAAGAGATTAGCGTGCAAAGCTAAAGCACATGGGATTGGGGGTAAGGTACTGACTTGGATAGAGAACTGGTTGGCAGACAGGAAGCAAAGAGTTGGAATAAACAGGTCTTTTTCCGAGTGGCAGGCAGTGACTAGTGGGGTACCGCAGGGATCGGTGCTAGGACCCCAGCTATTCACAATATATATTAATGATCTAGACGAGGGAACTAGATGTAATATCTCTAAGTTTGCAGATGACACAAAGCTGGGTGGGTGGGTGTGCTGTGAGGAGGATGCAGAGAAACTCCAGTATGATTATGACAGGTTGGGTGATTGGACAGGTGCATGGCAAATGCAGTATAATGTGGATAAATGCGAGGTTATCCATTTGGTGGCAAAAACAGGAAGACAGATTATTATCTGAACGGCAAAAGATTGGGAAAAGGGGAAGTGCAACGAGACCTGCGTGTCCTTGTGCACCAGTGCATGCAGGTGCAGCAGGCGGTTAAGGAGGCAAATGGTATGTTGGCCTTCATAGCGAGAGGATTCGAGTACAGGAGCAAGGATGTCTTGCTGTAGTTGTACAAGGCCTTGGTGAGACCACACCTTGAGTATTGTGTGCAGTTTTGGTCGCCTTATCTGAGGAAGGATGGTC
This sequence comes from Squalus acanthias, assembly GCA_030390025.1. Classification (NCBI taxonomy): domain Eukaryota; kingdom Metazoa; phylum Chordata; class Chondrichthyes; order Squaliformes; family Squalidae; genus Squalus; species Squalus acanthias. The sequence continues at coordinate 34,152 of JASTWF010001194.1, forward strand.
TTGCCATGGAGGGAATGCAGCGAAGATTCACCAGACTGATATCTGGGATGGCAGGAATGTTGTATGAAGAGAGATTGGGTCGATTAGGCTTATATTCGCTAGAGTTTAGAAGAATGAAAGGGGATCTCATTGAAACTTATAAAATTCTAACAGGACTAGACAAACTAGATGCAGGAAGGATGTTCCCGATGGTGGGGGAGTCCAGAACCAGGGGTCACAGTCTAAGGATAAGGGGTAAGCCATTTAGGACTGAGATGAGGAGGAATTTCTTCACCCAGAGAGTGGTGAACCTGTGGAATTCTCTACCACAGAAGGCAGTTGAGGCCAATTCATTAAATATATTCAAGAAGGAGTTAGATATATTTCTTAAGGCTAAAGGGATCAAGGGATATGGGGAGAAAGCAGGGATAGGGTACTGAATTTGGATGATCAGCCATGATCTCATTAAATAGCGGAACAGGCTCGAGGGGCCGAATGGCCTATTCCTGCTACTATCTTCTATGTTTCTATGTTTCTATGAATGGATGTGTAGGTCATTGAACGGATGGGTCTGGAATTGAACGGATGTGTTGAGCATTGAACGGATGCTTTGACATTGAACGGATGTGTCTGGAATTGAACGGATTGGTCGGATATTGAACGAATGGGTCTGACGTTGAATGGATGGGTCTGACGTTGAACGGATGGGTCTGACATTGAACGGATGGGGCTGGCATTGAACGGATGGGTCTGGAATTTAACGGATTGGTAGGACATTGATCGGATTGGTCTGACGTTGAATGGATGGGTCTGACATTGAACAGATGTGTCTGACATTGAATGGACTGGTCTGACATTGAATGGATTGGTCTGGCATTGAACGGATGGGTCTGGAATTCAGTGGATGGGTCTGGCATTGAAAGGATGGGTCAGGAATTAAATGGATGGGTCTGGAATTGAATGGATGCATCTGACATTGAACGGATGGGTCTGGCATTGAACGGATGGGTCTGACATTGATTGGATGGGTCTGGCATTGAACAGATGGGTCTCGTATTGAATGGATATGTCTGGCATTCAACGGATGGGTCTGGCATTCAACGGATGGGTCTGGTATTCAACGGATGGGTCTGGCATTCAACGGATGGGTCTGGCATTCAACGGATGGGTCTGACATTGAACGGATAGGTCTGGCATTGAACGGATGGATCTTGAATTGAACGGATGGGTCTGACATTCAACGGAAGAGTCTGACATTCAACGGATGGGTCTGACATTGAACGGATGTGTCTGACATTGAATGGATGGGTCTGGCATTGAACGGATGTGTCTGACATTGAATGGATGGGTCTGAAATTGAACAGATGGGTCTGACATTGAACGGATGGGTCTGACATTGAATGGATGTGTCTGGCATTGAACGGATCTGTCTGGCATTGAACGGATGGGTCTGACATTGAATGGATGGGTCTGACATTGAATGGATGGGTCTGACATTGAATGGATGGGTCTGACATTGAACAGATGGGTCTGGCATTGAACGGATGGGTCTGACATTGAACGGATGGGTCCGACATTGAATGGATGGGTCTGGCATTGAACGGATGGGTCTGACATTGAACAGATGGGTCTGATATTAAATCGATGGGTCTGACATTGAACGGATGGGTCTGGCATTGAACGGATGGGTCTGACATTGAACGGATGGGTCTGGCATTGAACGGATGGGTCTGACATTGAATGGATGGGTCTGACATTGAACGGATGGATCTGGCATTGAACGGATGCGTCTGACATTGAACGGATGGGTCTGACATTGAATGGATGGGTCTGGCATTGAACGGATGGGTCTGACATTGAACGGATGGGTCTGACATTGAATGGATGGGTCTGACATTGAACGGATGGGTCTGACATTGAATGGATGGGTCTGACATTGAACGGATGGGTCTGACATTGAACGGATGGGTCTGACATTGAACGGATGGGTCTGGCATTGAACGGATGGGTCTGACATTGAATGGATGGGTCTGACATTGAACGGATGGGTCTGACATTGAACGGATGGGTCTCGCATTGAACGGATGTGTCTGACATTGAATGGATGGGTCTGACATTGAATGGATGGGTCTGGCATTGAACGGATGGGTCTGACATTGAATGGATGGGTCTGACATTGAATGGATGGGTCTGACATTGAATGGATGGGTCTGACATTGAACGGATGGGTCTGGCATTGAACGGATGGGTTTGACATTGAAAGGATGGGTCTGACATTGAACGGAGGGGTCTGACATTGAATGGATGCGTCTGACATTGAATGGATGGGTCTGACATTGAATGGATGGGTCTGGAATTTAACGGATTGGTAGGACATTGATCGGATTGGTCTGACGTTGAATGGATGGGTCTGACATTGAACAGATGTGTCTGACATTGAATGGACTGGTCTGACATTGAATGGATTGGTCTGGCATTGAACGGATGGGTCTGGAATTCAGTGGATGGGTCTGGCATTGAAAGGATGGGTCAGGAATTAAATGGATGGGTCTGGAATTGAATGGATGCATCTGACATTGAACGGATGGGTCTGGCATTGAACGGATGGGTCTGACATTGATTGGATGAGTCTGGCATTGAACAGATGGGTCTCGTATTGAATGGATATGTCTGGCATTCAACGGATGGGTCTGGCATTCAACGGATGGGTCTGGTATTCAACGGATGGGTCTGGCATTCAACGGATGGGTCTGGCATTCAACGGATGGGTCTGACATTGAACGGATAGGTCTGGCATTGAACGGATGGATCTTGAATTGAACGGATGGGTCTGACATTCAAAGGAAGAGTCTGACATTCAACGGATGGGTCTGACATTGAACGGATGTGTCTGACATTGAATGGATGGGTCTGGCATTGAACGGATGTGTCTGACATTGAATGGATGGGTCTGAAATTGAACAGATGGGTCTGACATTGAACGGATGGGTTTGACATTGAATGGATGTGTCTGGCATTGAACGGATCTGTCTGGCATTGAACGGATGGGTCTGACATTGAATGGATGGGTCTGACATTGAATGGATGGGTCTGACATTGAATGGATGGGTCTGACATTGAACAGATGGGTCTGGCATTGAACGGATGGGTCTGACATTGAACGGATGGGTCCGACATTGAATGGATGGGTCTGGCATTGAACGGATGGGTCTGACATTGAACGGATGGGTCTGGCATTGAACGGATGGGTCTGACATTAAATGGATGGGTCTGACATTGAACGGATGGGTCTGGCATTGAACGGATGGGTCTGACATTGAACGGATGGGTCTGGCATTGAACGGATGGGTCTGACATTAAATGGATGGGTCTGACATTGAACGGATGGGTCTGGCATTGAACGGATGCGTCTGACATTGAACGGATGGGTCTGACATTGAATGGATGGGTCTGGCATTGAACGGATGGGTCTGACATTGAACGGATGGGTCTGACATTGAATGGATGGGTCTGACATTGAACGGATGGGTCTGACATTGAATGGATGGGTCTGACATTGAACGGATGGGTCGACATTGAACGGATGGATCTGACATTGAACGGATGGGTCTGGCATTGAACGGATGGGGCTGACATTGAATGGATGGGTCTGACATTGAACGGATGGGTCTGACATTGAACGGATGGGTCTCGCATTGAACGGATGGGTCTGAAATTGAATGGATGGGTCTGACATTGAATGGATGGGTCTGGCATTGAACGGATGGGTCTGACATTGAATGGATGGGTCTGACATTGAATGGATGGGTCTGACATTGAATGGATGGGTCTGACATTGAACGGATGGGTCTGGCATTGAACGGATGGGTCTGACATTGAAAGGATGGGTCTGACATTGAACGGAGGGGTCTGACATTGAATGGATGCGTCTGACATTGAATGGATGGGTCTGACATTGAATGGATGGGTCTGATATTAAATCGATGGGTCTGTCATTGAACGGATTGATCTGGAATTGAACGGATGGGTTTGGACTTCAGTGGATGGGTCTGGAATTGAACAGATGGGGTCTGGCATTGAACGGATGGGTCTGACATTGAACGGATGGGTCAGGAATTAAATGGATGGGTCTGGAATTGAACGGATGGGTCTGGAATTGAACAGATGGGTCTGACATTGAATGGATGGGTCTGGAATTGAACGGATGGGTCTGATGTTAAATCGATGGGTCTGACATTGAACGGATGGGTCTGATATTAAATCGATGGGTCTGTCATTGAACGGATGGGTTGGAATTCAGTGGATGGGTCTGGAATTGAACGAATGGGTCAGGAATTAAATGGATGGGTCTGGAATTGAACGGATGGGTCTGACATTGAATGGATGGGTCTGGCATTGAACGGATGGCTCTGACATTGAACGGATGGGTCTGGCATTGAACGGATGGGTCTGACATTGAACGGATGGGTCTGACATTGAATGGATGGGTCTGGAAATCAATGGATGGGTCTGGAATTGGACGGATGGCTCTGACATTGAACGGATGGTTTTGACATTGATTGGATGGGTCTGGCTTTGAACGGATGTGTCGGGCATTGAACGGATATTTCGGTCATTGAATGGATGGGTCTGACTTTGGTTCTGTCTTCATAAAGGAGGACACAAATAACCTCCCAGAGATGTCGGGGAACATAGGGGTAGAAATTAGGTCGCGCCCCATTTGGGGCGCAAATATCGTCCGGACGCAAATATTAGCGCCTGGCGCTAATTATCGGCACTGACGGGAAACTTCACTTTTACCGCCCCGGGAGGTGAGTGGAGCGCTAAAGCAGGCGCTGCACACCTCTCTTAAGGTGCAAAGGCCGAGCAGTGAGGCGCTAACTCGGAGCGCTGGCGAAGCTCATGTAATGTCAGTCAGCAATGGAACACACACACAATGGCACGGGCCAGTTCTTAAAGGGGATGGTTAATCTTGCTTTCCATCCACATCCTGTTCATTGCTGCCTTGAATCTCGGCCTGGAGAGACTTGCACATCAAATGTGCTGGAAAGAACAATGGAGAGCACCAGGCAAAGAGCTCAGAGTGCAGCTCCCACGGTCTCTGCTAAATCGATACAAGGAATGGCAAATCAAAATGAACCTGCAAAGTGCTGCTCAGTACCCAAAACTCCTTCACACAACGTTGAATCTCTCCAGAAGTCTCTCCCTCTCTCTCTCAGAATGCGTAGTTCAAAAATGCCACCAACAATAAAAGACAGGAAGAGGCCCCCTTTAAATAGCGCCCACCCCCAGCCCCACAGCGATTGATAGCGTTCCAGCCTTCTGCTCGTTGGAAGCGCCAGGCGGTAAGGCAGGGGGCGCCACTCAATTTCCGCTACGGGGCGCCCCAAGGGCGTTGCACCATGGAATGACATCACAATCTGCGCGCGCAGGTGGTCGCAGCGGTAAGTTTTAGCGCCGCCGCACAATCTCAAGTTAAGTTCTCGAGCGGCGCAAACATCGCTGCGCCCGGGCGTTAGCGGTTTTGCGCCCCATTAGCGCCCTCTTAAGGTGCTAACGGGCGGCGCAACCAAGTGAATTTTTACCCCATAGGGTCTAATGAGAGGGAGGAATTGAATGAAATTAGTATTTGTAGGGAAATGGTGTTCGGGAAATTGACGGGATTGAAGGCCGATAAATCCCCAGGTCCTGATAATCTACATCCTAGGGTACTTAAGGAAGTGGCCCTAGAAATAGTAGATGCATTGTTGGTCATCTTCCAAAATTCTATAGACTCTGGAACAGTTCCCATGGATTGGAGGGTAGCTAATGTAACCCCACTATTTAAAAAAGGTGGTTGAGAGAAAACGGGAAATTATAGACCGGTAAGCCTGACATCGGCAGTGGGGAAAATGCTAGAGTCCATTATAAAAGATGTAATAGCTGAGCACTTGGAAAACAGTGACAGGATCGGACAAAGTCAACATGGATTTACAAAAGGTAAATCATGCTTGACTAATCTACTGGAATTTTTTGAGGATGTAACTGGTAGAATAGATAAGGGAGAACCAGTGGATGTGGTGTATTTGGACTTTCAGAAGGCTTTCAATAAGGTCCCGCATAAGAGATTAGCGTGCAAAGCTAAAGCACATGGGATTGGGGGTAAGGTACTGACTTGGATAGAGAACTGGTTGGCAGACAGGAAGCAAAGAGTTGGAATAAACAGGTCTTTTTCCGAGTGGCAGGCAGTGACTAGTGGGGTACCGCAGGGATCGGTGCTAGGACCCCAGCTATTCACAATATATATTAATGATCTAGACGAGGGAACTAGATGTAATATCTCTAAGTTTGCAGATGACACAAAGCTGGGTGGGTGGGTGTGCTGTGAGGAGGATGCAGAGAAACTCCAGTATGATTATGACAGGTTGGGTGATTGGGCAGGTGCATGGCAGATGCAGTGTAATGTGGATAAATGCGAGGTTATCCACTTTGGTGGCAAAAACAGGAAGACAGATTATTATCTGAACGGCAATAGATTGGGAAAAGGGGAAGTGCAACGAGACCTGCGTGTCCTTGTGCACCAGTGCATGCAGGTGCAGCAGGCGGTTAAGGAGGCAAATGGTATGTTGGCCTTCATAGCGAGAGGATTCGAGTACAGGAGCAAAGATGTCTTGCTGTAGTTGTACAAGGCCTTGGTGAGACCACACCTTGAGTATTGTGTGCAGTTTTGGTCGCCTTATCTGAGGAAGGATGGTCTTGCCATGGAGGGAATTCAGCGAAGATTCACCAGACTGATACCTGGGATGGCAGGAATGATGTATGAAGAGAGATTGGGTCGATTAGGCTTATATTCGCTAGAGTTTAGAAGAATGAAAGGGGATCTCATTGAAACTTATAAAATTCTAACAGGACTAGACAAACTAGATGCAGGAAGGATGTTCCCGATGGTGGGGGAGTCCAGAACCAGGGGTCACAGTCTAAGGATAAGGGGTAAGCCATTTAGGACTGAGATGAGGAGGAATTTCTTCACCCAGAGAGTGGTGAACCTGTGGAATTCTCTACCACAGAAGGCAGTTGAGGCCAATTCATTAAATATATTCAAGAAGGAGTTAGATATATTTCTTAAGGCTAAAGGGATCAAGGGATATGGGGAGAAAGCAGGGATAGGGTACTGAATTTGGATGATCAGCCATGATCTCATTAAATAGCGGAACAGGCTCGAGGGGCCGAATGGCCTATTCCTGCTACTATCTTCTATGTTTCTATGTTTCTATGAATGGATGTGTAGGTCATTGAACGGATGGGTCTGGAATTGAACGGATGTGTTGAGCATTGAACGGATGCTTTGACATTGAACGGATGTGTCTGGAATTGAACGGATTGGTCGGATATTGAACGAATGGGTCTGACGTTGAATGGATGGGTCTGACGTTGAACGGATGGGTCTGACATTGAACGGATGGGGCTGGCATTGAACGGATGGGTCTGGAATTTAACGGATTGGTAGGACATTGATCGGATTGGTCTGACGTTGAATGGATGGGTCTGACATTGAACAGATGTGTCTGACATTGAATGGACTGGTCTGACATTGAATGGATTGGTCTGGCATTGAACGGATGGGTCTGGAATTCAGTGGATGGGTCTGGCATTGAAAGGATGGGTCAGGAATTAAATGGATGGGTCTGGAATTGAATGGATGCATCTGACATTGAACGGATGGGTCTGGCATTGAACGGATGGGTCTGACATTGATTGGATGGGTCTGGCATTGAACAGATGGGTCTCGTATTGAATGGATATGTCTGGCATTCAACGGATGGGTCTGGCATTCAACGGATGGGTCTGGTATTCAACGGATGGGTCTGGCATTCAACGGATGCGTCTGGCATTCAACGGATGGGTCTGACATTGAACGGATAGGTCTGGCATTGAACGGATGGATCTTGAATTGAACGGATGGGTCTGACATTCAACGGAAGAGTCTGACATTCAACGGATGGGTCTGACATTGAACGGATGTGTCTGACATTGAATGGATGGGTCTGGCATTGAACGGATGTGTCTGACATTGAATGGATGGGTCTGAAATTGAACAGATGGGTCTGACATTGAACGGATGGGTCTGACATTGAATGGATGTGTCTGGCATTGAACGGATCTGTCTGGCATTGAACGGATGGGTCTGACATTGAATGGATGGGTCTGACATTGAATGGATGGGTCTGACATTGAACAGATGGGTCTGGCATTGAACGGATGGGTCTGACATTGAACGGATGGGTCCGACATTGAATGGATGGGTCTGGCATTGAACGGATGGGTCTGACATTGAACAGATGGGTCTGATATTAAATCGATGGGTCTGACATTGAACGGATGGGTCTGGCATTGAACGGATGGGTCTGACATTGAACGGATGGGTCTGGCATTGAATGGATGGGTCTGACATTGAACGGATGGATCTGGCATTGAACGGATGCGTCTGACATTGAACGGATGGGTCTGACATTGAATGGATGGGTCTGGCATTGAACGGATGGGTCTGACATTGAACGGATGGGTCTCACATTGAATGGATGGGTCTGACATTGAACGGATGGGTCTGACATTGAATGGATGGGTCTGACATTGAACGGATGGGTCTGACATTGAACGGATGGGTCTGACATTGAACGGATGGGTCTGGCATTGAACGGATGGGTCTGACATTGAATGGATGGGTCTGACATTGAACGGATGGGTCTGACATTGAACGGATGGGTCTCGCATTGAACGGATGGGTCTGACATTGAATGGATGGGTCTGACATTGAATGGATGGGTCTGGCATTGAACGGATGGGTCTGACATTGAATGGATGGGTCTGACATTGAATGGATGGGTCTTACATTGAATGGATGGGTCTGACATTGAACGGATGGGTCTGGCATTGAACGGATGGGTCTGACATTGAAAGGATGGGTCTGACATTGAACGGAGGGGTCTGACATTGAATGGATGCGTCTGACATTGAATGGATGGGTCTGACATTGAATGGATGGGTCTGGAATTTAACGGATTGGTAGGACATTGATCGGATTGGTCTGACGTTGAATGGATGGGTCTGACATTGAACAGATGTGTCTGACATTGAATGGACTGGTCTGACATTGAATGGATTGGTCTGGCATTGAACGGATGGGTCTGGAATTCAGTGGATGGGTCTGGCATTGAAAGGATGGGTCAGGAATTAAATGGATGGGTCTGGAATTGAATGGATGCATCTGACATTGAACGGATGGGTCTGGCATTGAACGGATGGGTCTGACATTGATTGGATGAGTCTGGCATTGAACAGATGGGTCTCGTATTGAATGGATATGTCTGGCATTTAACGGATGGGTCTGGCATTCAACGGATGGGTCTGGTATTCAACGGATGGGTCTGGCATTCAACGGATGGGTCTGGCATTCAACGGATGGGTCTGACATTGAACGGATAGGTCTGGCATTGAACGGATGGATCTTGAATTGAACGGATGGGTCTGACATTCAACGGAAGAGTCTGACATTCAACGGATGGGTCTGACATTGAACGGATGTGTCTGACATTGAATGGATGGGTCTGGCATTGAACGGATGTGTCTGACATTGAATGGATGGGTCTGAAATTGAACAGATGGGTCTGACATTGAACGGATGGGTCTGACATTGAATGGATGTGTCTGGCATTGAACGGATCTGTCTGGCATTGAACGGATGGGTCTGACATTGAATGGATGGGTCTGGCATTGAACGGATGGGTCTGACATTGAACAGATGGGTCTGATATTAAATCGATGGGTCTGACATTGAACGGATGGGTCTGGCATTGAACGGATGGGTCTGACATTGAACGGATGGGTCTGGCATTGAACGGATGGGTCTGACATTAAATGGATGGGTCTGACATTGAACGGATGGGTCTGGCATTGAACGGATGCGTCTGACATTGAACGGATGGGTCTGACATTGAATGGATGGGTCTGGCATTGAACGGATGGGTCTGACATTGAACGGATGGGTCTGACATTGAATGGATGGGTCTGACATTGAACGGATGGGTCTGAAATTGAATGGATGGGTCTGACATTGAACGGATGGGTCGACATTGAACGGATGGGTCTGACATTGAACGGATGGGTCTGGCATTGAACGGATGGGGCTGACATTGAATGGATGGGTCTGACATTGAACGGATGGGTCTGACATTGAACGGATGGGTCTCGCATTGAACGGATGGGTCTGAAATTGAATGGATGGGTCTGACATTGAATGGATGGGTCTGGCATTGAACGGATGGGTCTGACATTGAATGGATGGGTCTGACATTGAATGGATGGGTCTGACATTGAATGGATGGGTCTGACATTGAACGGATGGGTCTGGCATTGAACGGATGGGTCTGACATTGAAAGGATGGGTCTGACATTGAACGGAGGGGTCTGACATTGAATGGATGCGTCTGACATTGAATGGATGGGTCTGACATTGAATGGATGGGTCTGATATTAAATCGATGGGTCTGTCATTGAACGGATTGATCTGGAATTGAACGGATGGGTTTGGACTTCAGTGGATGGGTCTGGAATTGAACAGATGGGGTCTGGCATTGAACGGATGGGTCTGACATTGAACGGATGGGTCAGGAATTAAATGGATGGGTCTGGAATTGAACGGATGGGTCTGGAATTGAACAGATGGGTCTGACATTGAATGGATGGGTCTGGAATTGAACGGATGGGTCTGATGTTAAATCGATGGGTCTGACATTGAACGGATGGGTCTGATATTAAATCGATGGGTCTGTCATTGAACGGATGGGTTGGAATTCAGTGGATGGGTCTGGAATTGAACGAATGGGTCAGGAATTAAATGGATGGGTCTGGAATTGAACGGATGGGTCTGACATTGAATGGATGGGTCTGGCATTGAACGGATGGCTCTGACATTGAACGGATGGGTCTGGCATTGAACGGATGGGTCTGACATTGAACGGATGGGTCTGACATTGAATGGATGGGTCTGGAAATCAATGGATGGGTCTGATGTTAAATCGATGGGTCTGACATTGAACGGATGGGTCTGATATTAAATCGATGGGTCTGTCATTGAACGGATGGGTTGGAATTCAGTGGATGGGTCTGGAATTGAACGAATGGGTCAGGAATTAAATGGATGGGTCTGGAATTGAACGGATGGGTCTGACATTGAATGGATGGGTCTGGCATTGAACGGATGGCTCTGACATTGAACGGATGGGTGTGGCATTGAACGGATGGGTCTGACATTGAACGGATGGGTCTGACATTGAATGGATGGGTCTGGAAATCAATGGATGGGTCTGGAATTGGACGGATGGCTCTGACATTGAACGGATGGTTTTGACATTGATTGGATGGTTCTGGCTTTGAACGGATGTGTCGGGCATTGAACGGATATTTCGGTCATTGAATGGATGGGTCTGACTTTGGTTCTGTCTTCATAAAGGAGGACACAAATAACCTCCCAGAGATGTCGGGGAACATAGGGGTAGAAATTAGGTCGCGCCCCATTTGGGGCGCAAATATCGTCCGGACGCAAATATTAGCGCCTGGCGCTAATTATCGGCACTGACGGGAAACTTCACTTTTACCGCCCCGGGAGGTGAGTGGAGCGCTAAAGCAGGCGCTGCACACCTCTCTTAAGGTGCAAAGGCCGAGCAGTGAGGCGCTAACTCGGAGCGCTGGCGAAGCTCATGTAATGTCAGTCAGCAATGGAACACACACACAATGGCACGGGCCAGTTCTTAAAGGGGATGGTTAATCTTGCTTTCCATCCACATCCTGTTCATTGCTGCCTTGAATCTCGGCCTGGAGAGACTTGCACATCAAATGTGCTGGAAAGAACAATGGAGAGCACCAGGCAAAGAGCTCAGAGTGCAGCTCCCACGGTCTCTGCTAAATCGATACAAGGAATGGCAAGTCAAAATGAACCTGCAAAGTGCTGCTCAGTACCCAAAACTCCTTCACACAACGTTGAATCTCTCCAGAAGTCTCTCCCTCTCTCTCTCAGAATGCGTAGTTCAAAAATGCCACCAACAATAAAAGACAGGAAGAGGCCCCCTTTAAATAGCGCCCACCCCCAGCCCCACAGCGATTGATAGCGTTCCAGTCTTCTGCTCGTTGGAAGCGCCAGGCGGTAAGGCAGGGGGCGCCACTCAATTTCCGCTACGGGGCGCCCCAAGGGCGTTGCACCATGGAATGACATCACAATCTGCGCGCGCAGGTGGTCGCAGCGGTAAGTTTTAGCGCCGCCGCACAATCTCAAGTTAAGTTCTCGAGCGGCGCAAACATCGCTGCGCCCGGGCGTTAGCGGTTTTGCGCCCCATTAGCGCCCTCTTAAGGTGCTAACGGGCGGCGCAACCAAGTGAATTTTTACCCCATAGGGTCTAATGAGAGGGAGGAATTGAATGAAATTAGTATTTGTAGGGAAATGGTGTTCGGGAAATTGACGGGATTGAAGGCCGATAAATCCCCAGGTCCTGATAATCTACATCCTAGGGTACTTAAGGAAGTGGCCCTAGAAATAGTAGATGCATTGTTGGTCATCTTCCAAAATTCTATAGACTCTGGAACAGTTCCCATGGATTGGAGGGTAGCTAATGTAACCCCACTATTTAAAAAAGGTGGTTGAGAGAAAACGGGAAATTATAGACCGGTAAGCCTGACATCGGCAGTGGGGAAAATGCTAGAGTCCATTATAAAAGATGTAATAGCTGAGCACTTGGAAAACAGTGACAGGATCGGACAAAGTCAACATGGATTTACAAAAGGTAAATCATGCTTGACTAATCTACTGGAATTTTTTGAGGATGTAACTGGTAGAATAGATAAGGGAGAACCAGTGGATGTGGTGTATTTGGACTTTCAGAAGGCTTTCAATAAGGTCCCGCATAAGAGATTAGCGTGCAAAGCTAAAGCACATGGGATTGGGGTTAAGGTACTGACTTGGATAGAGAACTGGTTGGCAGACAGGAAGCAAAGAGTTGGAATAAACAGGTCTTTTTCCGAGTGGCAGGCAGTGACTAGTGGGGTACCGCAGGGATCGGTGCTAGGACCCCAGCTATTCACAATATATATTAATGATCTAGACGAGGGAACTAGATGTAATATCTCTAAGTTTGCAGATGACACAAAGCTGGGTGGGTGGGTGTGCTGTGAGGAGGATGCAGAGAAACTCCAGTATGATTATGACAGGTTGGGTGATTGGGCAGGTGCATGGCAGATGCAGTATAATGTGGATAAATGCGAGGTTATCCACTTTGGTGGCAAAAACAGGAAGACAGATTATTATCTGAACGGCAATAGATTGGGAAAAGGGGAAGTGCAACGAGACCTGCGTGTCCTTGTGCACCAGTGCATGCAGGTGCAGCAGGCGGTTAAGGAGGCAAATGGTATGTTGGCCTTCATAGCGAGAGGATTCGAGTACAGGAGCAAAGATGTCTTGCTGTAGTTGTACAAGGCCTTGGTGAGACCACACCTTGAGTATTGTGTGCAGTTTTGGTCGCCTTATCTGAGGAAGGATGGTCTTGCCATGGAGGGAATGCAGCGAAGATTCACCAGACTGATACCTGGGATGGCAGGAATGATGTATGAAGAGAGATTGGGTCGATTAGGCTTATATTCGCTAGAGTTTAGAAAAATGAAAGGGGATCTCATTGAAACTTATAAAATTCTAACAGGACTAGACAAACTAGATGCAGGAAGGATGTTCCCGATGGCGGGGGAGTCCAGAACCAGGGGTCACAGTCTAAGGATAAGGGGTAAGCCATTTAGGACTGAGATGAGGAGGAATTTCTTCACCCAGAGAGTGGTGAACCTGTGGAATTCTCTACCACAGAAGGCAGTTGAGGCCAATTCATTAAATATATTCAAGAAGGAGTTAGATATATTTCTTAAGGCTAAAGGGATCAAGGGATATGGGGAGAAAGCAGGGATAGGGCACTGAATTTGGATGATCAGCCATGATCTCATTAAATAGCGGAACAGGCTCGAGGGGCCGAATGGCCTATTCCTGCTACTATCTTCTATGTTTCTATGTTTCTATGAATGGATGTGTAGGTCATTGAACGGATGGGTCTGGAATTGAACGGATGTGTTGAGCATTGAACGGATGCTTTGACATTGAACGGATGTGTCTGGAATTGAACGGATTGGTCGGACATTGAACGAATGGGTCTGACGTTGAATGGATGGGTCTGATGTTGAACGGATGGGTTGACATTGAACGGATGGGGCTGGCATTGAACGGATGGGTCTGGAATTTAACGGATTGGTAGGACATTGATCGAATTGGTCTGACGTTGAATGGATGGGTCTGACATTGAACAGATGTGTCTGACATTGAATGGACTGGTCTGACATTGAATGGATTGGTCTGGCATTGAACGGATGGGTCTGGAATTCAGTGGATGGGTCTGGCATTGAAAGGATGGGTCAGGAATTAAATGGATGGGTCTGGAATTGAATGGATGCATCTGGCATTCAACGGATGGGTCTGATATTAAATCGATGGGTCTGTCATTGAACGGATGGGTTGGAATTCAGTGGATGGGTCTGGAATTGAACGAATGGGTCAGGAATTAAATGGATGGGTCTGGAATTGAACGGATGGGTCTGACATTGAATGGATGGGTCTGGCATTGAACGGATGGCTCTGACATTGAACGGATGGGTCTGGCATTGAACGGATGGGTCTGACATTGAACGGATGGGTCTGACATTGAATGGATGGGTCTTGAAATCAATGGATGGGTCTGGAATTGGACGGATGGCTCTGACATTGAACGGATGGTTTTGACATTGATTGGATGGGTCTGGCTTTGAACGGATGTGTCGGGCATTGAACGGATATTTCGGTCATTGAATGGATGGGTCTGACTTTGGTTCTGTCTTCATAAAGGAGGACACAAATAACCTCCCAGAGATGTCGGGGAACATAGGGGTAGAAATTAGGTCGCGCCCCATTTGGGGCGCAAATATCGTCCGGACGCAAATATTAGCGCCTGGCGCTAATTATCGGCACTGACGGGAAACTTCACTTTTACCGCCCCGGGAGGTGAGTGGAGCGCTAAAGCAGGCGCTGCACACCTCTCTTAAGGTGCAAAGGCCGAGCAGTGAGGCGCTAACTCGGAGCGCTGGCGAAGCTCATGTAATGTCAGTCAGCAATGGAACACACACACAATGGCACGGGCCAGTTCTTAAAGGGGATGGTTAATCTTGCTTTCCATCCACATCCTGTTCATTGCTGCCTTGAATCTCGGCCTGGAGAGACTTGCACATCAAATGTGCTGGAAAGAACAATGGAGAGCACCAGGCAAAGAGCTCAGAGTGCAGCTCCCACGGTCTCTGCTAAATCGATACAAGGAATGGCAAATCAAAATGAACCTGCAAAGTGCTGCTCAGTACCCAAAACTCCTTCACACAACGTTGAATCTCTCCAGAAGTCTCTCCCTCTCTCTCTCAGAATGCGTAGTTCAAAAATGCCACCAACAATAAAAGACAGGAAGAGGCCCCCTTTAAATAGCGCCCACCCCCAGCCCCACAGCGATTGATAGCGTTCCAGTCTTCTGCTCGTTGGAAGCGCCAGGCGGTAAGGCAGGGGGCGCCACTCAATTTCCGCTACGGGGCGCCCCAAGGGCGTTGCACCATGGAATGACATCACAATCTGCGCGCGCAGGTGGTCGCAGCGGTAAGTTTTAGCGCCGCCGCACAATCTCAAGTTAAGTTCTCGAGCGGCGCAAACATCGCTGCGCCCGGGCGTTAGCGGTTTTGCGCCCCATTAGCGCCCTCTTAAGGTGCTAACGGGCGGCGCAACCAAGTGAATTTTTACCCCATAGGGTCTAATGAGAGGGAGGAATTGAATGAAATTAGTATTTGTAGGGAAATGGTGTTCGGGAAATTGACGGGATTGAAGGCCGATAAATCCCCAGGTCCTGATAATCTACATCCTAGGGTACTTAAGGAAGTGGCCCTAGAAATAGTAGATGCATTGTTGGTCATCTTCCAAAATTCTATAGACTCTGGAACAGTTCCCATGGATTGGAGGGTAGCTAATGTAACCCCACTATTTAAAAAAGGTGGTTGAGAGAAAACGGGAAATTATAGACCGGTAAGCCTGACATCGGCAGTGGGGAAAATGCTAGAGTCCATTATAAAAGATGTAATAGCTGAGCACTTGGAAAACAGTGACAGGATCGGACAAAGTCAACATGGATTTACAAAAGGTAAATCATGCTTGACTAATCTACTGGAATTTTTTGAGGATGTAACTGGTAGAATAGATAAGGGAGAACCAGTGGATGTGGTGTATTTGGACTTTCAGAAGGCTTTCAATAAGGTCCCGCATAAGAGATTAGCGTGCAAAGCTAAAGCACATGGGATTGGGGGTAAGGTACTGACTTGGATAGAGAACTGGTTGGCAGACAGGAAGCAAAGAGTTGGAATAAACAGGTCTTTTTCCGAGTGGCAGGCAGTGACTAGTGGGGTACCGCAGGGATCGGTGCTAGGACCCCAGCTATTCACAATATATATTAATGATCTAGACGAGGGAACTAGATGTAATATCTCTAAGTTTGCAGATGACACAAAGCTGGGTGGGTGGGTGTGCTGTGAGGAGGATGCAGAGAAACTCCAGTATGATTATGACAGGTTGGGTGATTGGGCAGGTGCATGGCAGATGCAGTATAATGTGGATAAATGCGAGGTTATCCACTTTGGTGGCAAAAACAGGAAGACAGATTATTATCTGAACGGCAATAGATTGGGAAAAGGGGAAGTGCAACGAGACCTGCGTGTCCTTGTGCACCAGTGCATGCAGGTGCAGCAGGCGGTTAAGGAGGCAAATGGTATGTTGGCCTTCATAGCGAGAGGATTCGAGTACAGGAGCAAAGATGTCTTGCTGTAGTTGTACAAGGCCTTGGTGAGACCACACCTTGAGTATTGTGTGCAGTTTTGGTCGCCTTATCTGAGGAAGGATGGTCTTGCCATGGAGGGAATGCAGCGAAGATTCACCAGACTGATACCTGGGATGGCAGGAATGATGTATGAAGAGAGATTGGGTCGATTAGGCTTATATTCGCTAGAGTTTAGAAGAATGAAAGGGGATCTCATTGAAACTTATAAAATTCTAACAGGACTAGACAAACTAGATGCAGGAAGGATGTTCCCGATGGCGGGGGAGTCCAGAACCAGGGGTCACAGTCTAAGGATAAGGGGTAAGCCATTTAGGACTGAGATGAGGAGGAATTTCTTCACCCAGAGAGTGGTGAACCTGTGGAATTCTCTACCACAGAAGGCAGTTGAGGCCAATTCATTAAATATATTCAAGAAGGAGTTAGATATATTTCTTAAGGCTAAAGGGATCAAGGGATATGGGGAGAAAGCAGGGATAGGGTACTGAATTTGGATGATCAGCCATGATCTCATTAAATAGCGGAACAGGCTCGAGGGGCCGAATGGCCTATTCCTGCTACTATCTTCTATGTTTCTATGTTTCTATGAATGGATGTGTAGGTCATTGAACGGATGGGTCTGGAATTGAACGGATGTGTTGAGCATTGAACGGATGCTTTGACATTGAACGGATGTGTCTGGAATTGAACGGATTGGTCGGACATTGAACGAATGGGTCTGACGTTGAATGGATGGGTCTGATGTTGAACGGATGGGTTGACATTGAACGGATGGGGCTGGCATTGAACGGATGGGTCTGGAATTTAATGGATTGGTAGGACATTGATCGAATTGGTCTGACGTTGAATGGATGGGTCTGACATTGAACAGATGTGTCTGACATTGAATGGACTGGTCTGACATTGAATGGATTGGTCTGGCATTGAACGGATGGGTCTGGAATTCAGTGGATGGGTCTGGCATTGAAAGGATGGGTCAGGAATTAAATGGATGGGTCTGGAATTGAATGGATGCATCTGGCATTCAACGGATGGGTCTGGCATTCAACGGATGGGTCTGGTATTCAACGGATGGGTCTGGCATTCAACGGATGGGTCTGGCATTCAACGGATGGGTCTGACATTGAATGGATGGGTCTGACATGGAACGGATGGGTCTGACATTGAACGGATGGGTCTGACATTGAATGGATGGGTCTGGCATTGAACGGATCTGTCTGGCATTGAACGGATGGGTCTGAAATTGAATGGATGGGTCTGACATTGAATGGATGGGTCTGACATTGAATGGATGCGTCTGACATTCAACGGATGGGTCTGGCATTGAACGGATGGGTCTGACATTGAACGGATGGGTCCGACATTGAATGGATGGGTCTGGCATTGAACGGATGGGTCTGACATTGAACAGATGGGTCTGATATTAAATCGATGGGTCTGACATTGAACGGATTGATCTGGAATTGAACGGATGCGTCTGACATTCAACGGATGGGTCTGGCATTGAACGGATGGGTCTGACATTGAACGGATGGGTCTGGCATTGAACGGATGCGTCTGACATTGAACGGATGGGTCTGACATTGAATGGATGGGTCTGGCATTGAACGGATGGGTCTGACATTGAACGGATGGGTCTGACATTGAATGGATGGGTCTGACATTGAACGGATGGGTCTGACATTGAATGGATGGGTCTGACATTGAACGGATGGGTCTGACATTGAACGGATGGGTCTGGCATTGAACGGATGGGTCTGACATTGAATGGATGGGTCTGACATTGAACGGATGGGTCTGACATTGAACGGATGGGTCAGGAATTAAATGGATGGGTCTGGAATTGAACGGATGGGTCTGGAATTGAACAGATGGGTCTGACATTGAACGGATGGGTCTGACATTGAATGGATGGGTCTGACATTGAATGGATGGGTCTGGCATTGAACGGATGGGTCTGACATTGAACGGATGGGTCTGACATTGAATGGATGGGTCTGACATTGAACGGATGGGTCTGACATTGTACGGATGGGTCTGGCATTGAACGGATGGGTCTGACATTGAATGGATGGGTCTGACATTGAACGGATGGGTCTGACATTGAATGGATGGGTCTGACATTGAATGGATGGGTCTGGCATTGAACGGATGGGTCTGACATTGAATGGATGAGTCTGACATTGAATGGATGGGTCTGAAATTGAACGGATGGGTCTGGCATTGAACGGATGGGTCTGACATTGAAAGGATGGGTCTGACATTGAACGGAGGGATCTGACATTGAATGGATGGGTCTGACATTGAATGGATGGGTCTGACATTGAATGGATGGGTCTGATATTAAATCGATGGGTCTGACATTGAACGGATTGATCTGGAATTGAACGGATGGGTTTGGAATTCAGTGGATGGGTCTGGAATTGAACAGATGGGTCGGTCATTGAATGGATGGGTCTGGAATTGAACGGATGGGTCTGATGTTAAATCGATGGGTCTGACATTGAACGGATGGGTCTGATATTAAATCGATGGGTCTGTCATTGAACGGATGGATTTGGAATTCAGTGGATGGGTCTGGAATTGAACGGATGGGTCTGACATTGAATGGATGGGTCTGGCATTGAACGGATGGGTCTGACATTGAACGGATGGGTTTGCAATTCAGTGGATGGGTCTGGAATTGAACGGATGGGTCAGGAATTAAATGGATGGGTCTAGAATTGAACGGATTGTTCTGACATTGAATGGATGGGTCTGGCATTGAACGGATGGATCTGACATTGAACGGATGGATCTGGCATTGAACGGATGGGTCTGATATTGAACGGATGGGTCTGACATTGAATGGATGGGTCTGGAATTGAACGGATGGGTCTGATATTAAATCGATGGGTCTGTCATTGAACGGATGGGTTTGGAATTCAGTGGATGGGTCTGGAATTGAACGGTGGGTCAGGAATTAAATGGATGGGTCTGGAATTGAACGGACGGGTCTGACATTGAATGGATGGGTCTGGCATTGAACGGATGGGTCTGACATTGAACGGATGGGTTTGCAATTCAGTGGATGGGTCTGGAATTGAACGGATGGGTCAGGAATTAAATGGATGGGTCTAGAATTGAACGGATTGTTCTGACATTGAATGGATGGGTCTGGCATTGAACGGATGGGTCTGACATTGAACGGAAGAGTCTGGCATTGAACGGATGGGTCTGATATTGAACGGATGGGTCTGACATTGAATGGATGGGTCTGGAAATCAATGGTTGGGTCTGGAATTGGACGGATGGCTCTGACATTGAACGGATGGTTTTGACATTGATTGGATGGGTCTGGCTTTGAACGGATGTGTCGGGCATTGAACGGATATTTCGGACATTGAATGGATGGGTCTGACTTTGGTTCTGTCTTCATAAAGGAGGACACAAATAACCTCCCAGAGATGTCGGGGAACATAGGGTCTAAGGAGAGGGAGGAATTGAATGAAATTAGTATTTGTAGGGAAATGGTGTTCGGGAAATTGACGGGATTGAAGGCCGATAAATCCCCAGGGCCTGATAATCTACATCCTAGGGTACTTAAGGAAGTGGCCCTAGAAATAGTAGATGCATTGTTGGTCATCATCCAAAATTCTATAGACTCTGGAACAGTTCCCATGGATTGGAGGGTAGCTAATGTAACCCCACTATTTAAAAAAGGTGGTTGAGAGAAAACGGGAAATTATAGACCGGTAAGCCTGACATCGGCAGTGGGGAAAATGCTAGAGTCCATTATAAAAGATGTAATAGCTGAGCACTTGGAAAACAGTGACAGGATCGGACAAAGTCAACATGGATTTACAAAAGGTAAATCATGCTTGACTAATCTACTGGAATTTTTTGAGGATGTAACTGGTAGAATAGATAAGGGAGAACCAGTGGATGTGGTGTAGTTGGACTTTCAGAAGGCTTTCAATAAGGTCCCGCATAAGAGATTAGCGTGCAAAGCTAAAGCACATGGGATTGGGGGTAAGGTACTGACTTGGATAGAGAACTGGTTGGCAGACAGGAAGCAAAGAGTTGGAATAAACAGGTCTTTTTCCGAGTGGCAGGCAGTGACTAGTGGGGTACCGCAGGGATCGGTGCTAGGACCCCAGCTATTCACAATATATATTAATGATCTAGACGAGGGAACTAGATGTAATATCTCTAAGTTTGCAGATGACACAAAGCTGGGTGGGTGGGTGTGCTGTGAGGAGGATGCAGAGAAACTCCAGTATGATTATGACAGGTTGGGTGATTGGGCAGGTGCATGGCAGATGCAGTATAATGTGGATAAATGCGAGGTTATCCACTTTGGTGGCAAAAACAGGAAGACAGATTATTATCTGAACGGCAATAGATTGGGAAAAGGGGAAGTGCAACGAGACCTGCGTGTCCTTGTGCACCAGTGCATGCAGGTGCAGCAGGCGGTTAAGGAGGCAAATGGTATGTTGGCCTTCATAGCGAGAGGATTCGAGTACAGGAGCAAAGATGTCTTGCTGTAGTTGTACAAGGCCTTGGTGAGACCACACCTTGAGTATTGTGTGCAGTTTTGGTCGCCTTATCTGAGGAAGGATGGTCTTGCCATGGAGGGAATGCAGCGAAGATTCACCAGACTGATACCTGGGATGGCAGGAATGATGTATGAAGAGAGATTGGGTCGATTAGGCTTATATTCGCTAGAGTTTAGAAGAATGAAAGGGGATCTCATTGAAACTTATAAAATTCTAACAGGACTAGACAAACTAGATGCAGGAAGGATGTTCCCGATGGCGGGGGAGTCCAGAACCAGGGGTCACAGTCTAAGGATAAGGGGTAAGCCATTTAGGACTGAGATGAGGAGGAATTTCTTCACCCAGAGAGTGGTGAACCTGTGGAATTCTCTACCACAGAAGGCAGTTGAGGCCAATTCATTAAATATATTCAAGAAGGAGTTAGATATATTTCTTAAGGCTAAAGGGATCAAGGGATATGGGGAGAAAGCAGGGATAGGATACTGAATTTGGATGATCAGCCATGATCTCATTAAATAGCGGAACAGGCTCGAGGGGCCGAATGGCCTATTCCTGCTACTATCTTCTATGTTTCTATGTTTCTATGAATGGATGTGTAGGTCATTGAACGGATGGGTCTGGAATTGAACGGATGTGTTGAGCATTGAACGGATGCTTTGACATTGAACGGATGTGTCTGGAATTGAACGGATTGGTCGGACATTGAACGAATGGGTCTGACGTTGAATGGATGGGTCTGACGTTGAACGGATGGGTCTGACATTGAACGGATGGGGCTGGCATTGAACGGATGGGTCTGGAATTTAACGGATTGGTAGGACATTGATCGGATTGGTCTGACGTTGAATGGATGGGTCTGACATTGAACAGATGTGTCTGACATTGAATGGACTGGTCTGACATTGAATGGATTGGTCTGGCATTGAACGGATGGGTCTGGAATTCAGTGGATGGGTCTGGCATTGAAAGGATGGGTCAGGAATTAAATGGATGGGTCTGGAATTGAATGGATGCATCTGACATTGAACGGATGGGTCTGGCATTGAACGGATGGGTCTGACATTGATTGGATGGGTCTGGCATTGAACAGATGGGTCTCGTATTGAATGGATATGTCTGGCATTCAACGGATGGGTCTGGAATTCAACGGATGGGTCTGGTATTCAACGGATGGGTCTGGCATTCAACGGATCGGTCTGACATTGAACGGATAGGTCTGGCATTGAACGGATGGATCTTGAATTGAACGGATAGGTCTGACATTAAACGGAAGAGTCTGACATTCAACGGATGGGTCTGACATTGAACGGATGTGTCTGACATTGAATGGATGGGTCTGGCATTGAACGGATGTGTCTGACATTGAATGGATGGGTCTGACATTGAACGGATGGGTCTGACATTGAACGGATGGGTCTGACATTGAATGGATGTGTCTGACATTGAATGGATTGGTCTGACATTGAATGGATGGGTCTGACATTGAACAGATGGGTCTGGCATTGAACGGATGGGTCTGACATTGAACGGATGGGTCCGACATTGAATGGATTGTTCTGGCATTGAACGGATGGGTCTGACATTGAACAGATGGGTCTGAAATTAAATCGATGGGTCTGACATTGAACGGATTGATCTGGAATTGAACGGATGGGTCTGACATTGAACGGATGGGTCTGGCATTGAACGGATGGGTCTGACATTGAACGGATGGGTCTGGCATTGAACGGATGGGTCTGACATTGAATGGATGGGTCTGACATTGAACGGATGGGTCTGGCATTGAACGGATGCGTCTGACATTGAACGGATGGGACTGACATTGAATGGATTGGTCTGGCATTGAACGGATGTAAGGGTTTGCGTGCGTGTCTCTCCGCCTGTGAGATTCGCGTGGCTCTGTGCAGCCTGTATGTCAGTGCGGGTTTAGGCCTTGTTGCCTGTTCTGGTCTCCAGCCAGTCTGGGAACACTAGACACACCTGTGAGTGGTTCGAATCACTCGCCCTTACGGTTCTAGACACTGGACTTAGATGCGAGAGCAGTAATGGAGATGAAACTCATGTAGACTCGGTTGAATGGTACGAAATGGAAAATCTTTATTGCATAATATTCAAGATTACGAAATACATGTCATAAGCACAGATTAATGACAGTACAATCTTACACGCAGTTATGTAACTAATTCTAGGGAAACGAGGAACGAACGACACACCGTAAATGGGGGCACACATTACAATTATC
This sequence comes from Squalus acanthias, assembly GCA_030390025.1. NCBI lineage: Eukaryota > Metazoa > Chordata > Chondrichthyes > Squaliformes > Squalidae > Squalus > Squalus acanthias. Next base: position 57,863 of record JASTWF010001194.1, read on the forward strand.
CTTAGTACTTAAACCCTCCCCTATCAATATCTGTCCTAGCTAGATTCGTAGGATTCGAGACTCATGCTCACCACTCGTGATAACTCGGAGAAATTCCGAATAGCTGATCGGATGTTTTCACCGCAGCACCCACGTGTCGATCAGGGGGTCTCCTGGCCCCACTTGTTTACTTGCTTCTGCTCCGGCTAGCAGGCTGGAACGTCTGTTGTTATGAAGATCTGTGTTTGTGGGTTTCACGTACCAGTCAACACTTAAGAGAATAATCTCTCGGTGTCCGTCATGAGGATCTGCCCTGATGGGTTTCACAGATCAGTCAATATCTCAAAGAAGAATCTTCCGGGGTCCGTTCTTTAAAGTTCAAAGAAGTCTTCCTGGCAAGGAGAAATGTCTATTCGACCTACAGGCGCGGTCGGGGCTTACTGACCGTGGCGATAAGTATGGTCTTCGTCTCTTCTCATCTCATCTCATCTCTTCTCGGGCCTTTGGTTCCGATGCCGGTTACCAACACAGGTCTTCGTGACACGAGGTAGATCCGAACGGATCACAAAGTTCAACAGTCTTTTAAAAGAGACACCAGGCAAACAGGAACAAGACGGCGAGTCAAGAACACAGGAGCAGCCACGAGGATGAACACCAGCAAGATAAGAGGATAAGAGAGAGATGGACGGTTTGGGGCTTGCAATTATAGTGCAAAATCTTCCGTTTCCCGCCCAACCTTAATGTCTTTTCTTTTGTTTGGGTTTGGCGCTCAAATGTCTTGTATAGGTGATCTCCGTTTTTAATGGGTTTCGGGGCTACTCGTAAATGTCTGAGTACCTGTTAATATTTCTCCCATTGTTTAATCGGTCTGTGTTCTCCCTGGAGGGGTTTTGGGGCCTCCAAGTGTTTTCTGTAACTACCCGCTAACGGCTCTCTCATCGTAGAGTCATTGGGATTTTACATATTAATGTCTTTGGATGGGCCCTTGATTACTTGGTACAATAGCCTTTATTCGTACCCGGGAGGCCGATTTCAGTATCTATGTGTATGCTGCAAACCCATGATGTCTCGTGTATTATCTTCAATGTGCTGAATCTTAATCGGTCTTGCACAAATGTTTATTGGAACGCCATCTTGTCTGCCTGTCGAAAAGTCCAGAATGTTCCGCCACGAGGTGCGGCGGCCATTTTACAGGCTGCCTGTGTCCACTTTGAAACCTGACAGCATTCTGCTGAAATAAAAGCTGTTTGAACGAAACTATGTGTTTTCTCCTTATTTAATAAAATCGCGATATATTGCGAATTCTACAGTCCCTCCTGTTGATGCGAATAACTCCGCTTATCATATCAAAAATATTGTGGTGAGCAATATTATCTCGATTTTCTTCGAATCCAGAAAATTAATCCCATAACTTAACCTAGCTAGGGTCTTTGTGTCGTCCTTATTTCCCAAGAAAATTACATTTTATAGCACCGAAGGCATTATTTACCTTTAAACTTACACCACTTGTTTTCCTTCCAGGCGTAACCAGGCCGATGCCTCTCGTATCACCTGTATATTCATCTTTTATTCAGGGGAAGGAAAAACAAAACCCAAAACCAAATAATCATTTTTAACTACAACACCATCACCAAAGTAATCGACACCAACTCTTAAAACACGTCGAGTTCCAAACGTATTTACAGTCTTTGAAAATCATGATCGAGTACAAACTTCCGCGGCGCACGTGGCGAGCGGGAGTGACGCCATTTTCCGATCACACGGTGCTTTCATCGTGCACGCGCACGTAACGTTCTCGCCACTCTCCCATGTTTTCATGCTTGGTGAGGCATTTGTCTCTTTTACAATGTACGACCAATAGGTACACTACAATAAAAACTTGGCATACGACTAAAATGTGGGAGGCTATCCTGATCCATGAAGGTACTTCAATATTGGTGAACAGATTCCACCACGGTGGAATTACTATGTCCAGAATGTCTGTCCCTATTTCGACAGTTTTCTGTTCAAATGTGTAAAAATGTTTTTGTGACACCGCGACGGCTTTTAAAAGCTTGGTGAGGTGTTCAGGGAGAGGGGGAATGAGGTATCCGAAATGCGCGACGAATCGCTGCAAGTCGGTGAAATTCTCTTTTACCGTTAGATGAACAGTGGATGGTTCAGGGATTGGGACAATTCGCTGTTGTGCTACTTGAACTTCCGCCCTGGGTTTGAAACAGAAACTGCTGTCACTCACCGGACACCGGCTACGGTTTCCATGCTGGTAGTGTTGCGCTGCAGTGGTAACACAATATGTTCCACCCCCGATGTATGCTACCTGCGGAGGCACATGATCTTGTGCCATTGCCTCCATGGTGCAATTCATGGACTTGGCGCCAGCCGTTCTGAACCCGTACTGTGGTGTTAAAAAGGCATTCAAGTGCTGGGGACACAGTATTATGTGTGCTCCCCTGCCACGACAACCAGAGAGATCTGTACCTGTCATCGTTTGCTCCCAGCGGATGACGTAAGGTGGAACCGCTGCATAGCGAATGTGGGCTTGCCCCTGAATGACACCGATGTTCTCTACCCGATACACCGGGGCGGGCTTTGCTGTGTCGCCCAAAACCGGCATACGTAAAACTATACCCATATTGGTATAGTTTGATCGTCCGCAGTCCACGGGGACTGGGTATGCTTCTGAAGCTAGCCTGAGCTGGCACGGACTTAATGCGTTCTGAAAAGGGTGGAGCGCCCGCAGGTGTTTGTTACTTATCCAGGACGGGACCAAACCTTGTTTTAAATCCTCCAAATTACTGCGGCCCTCGCCCAGTAACCACGCCCCGTAAAGCACGCACACCTCGTTCTGCGCAGCTTGATCAGATGCATTCCGATCTTCCCTAATCAGGGCATTTACCGTCTTTGCATGTTTCTCTAACTCTGCTATAATTTCCTTTAAATGGAGAGTCATGGCTTGGTCCTCGTGTAAACCCGACCCTACCACTTTATTCTCATCTGTTAGAATGTCTTTTAATTGTGTCTTTAAACCATTAATCTGGGTCTGCAGCTCCACACTGTCTAGAGCGTTGACCACAGATGTACCCATGTTAAAAGCAGTGAATGCGTCGTTCACTACACCCCTTCTTTGCCTCCCTACTTGATCCAAAACTTCCTGTGGTGCGGTGTACAAACTTGTTTTATCAATTTCCGCGAAATCGAATTCGTAAAATTGTCTGAACATCTTGGTCAACAGGACCTGATACAACTGTTCCGTCTTTTTGGGGCACCACTCTGGTAACCGCACCTCGGTGAGATTTAAAATCACCGAGGCCACCGCGTAATGTACCCCCTGGAATAGTATCTGGTCTGTGGGGACCAGTACCAAACCATTCCCGGGTCCCTTACTAGTTTTTGGGCACCCTTCCTCCTCAGCTAGAACCACCGGAATCGTGGGCGGGGCTTTGCGTGGGCGCGTAATGAGTTCAGTGGCATTTACCGGGATTGAAGAGTATGGGGCTCCGCACCCCCTGGTGCTCGCATCCCACCTCATCCCCTGTCCGTTATCCTGCCATTGATTAATGAAAAATATGGAGATGCCTTTGGGGCAAGCGTACTTTGACCCCCACATACATACATAAAATCCCTCATCCGGTTCCCACCATTTGTCCCAACAGACTCTCACTTGTCCGTTTGTCCCCGTAATTGTCCGATGGGTATTATTACCCAGTCGTTCCCACTCGACCGAAGAGTTCCTCATGTTTTTGCTCAGCTTTCGCAGCCACCACCATCGGCTCAATGGGACATTCCCACTACAAGTCAAACAAATCCGTTTGCCGATGGTGACGCTGATCCTGGGTGCGATGATCCTTACTTTGGGGCACAGTAAAGAAGTCTCTTGGTAGGCAAACCCCGATGTGCTGGAATACTCCGTTGAGTTCGTTCCCAGCCATCCTGGCCACCTTCCCTTGTGGAAATAGGTGGTGGTCTCCTCAGCCTCCCGTCTTCCGGTCCCATCCACCGCGATGGGGGCCGTGTCCCCGGAGCATCCAAACACCACGACATCCTTGGTGCGGCCTCGATAGGCCAATCCACATCCGATTGCCGCGAGCAATAGTAGAATTCGTTCCATCCTTCCTTGGTTCCTGTGATCAGATAGAATGAGGTAGCCAGCCTCGCAAGAGTCTCTGGCTTTTGTGAAGGGTGAGCGGGTCACCTGACCTCGCCTCACGTAAACTTCAATGTTCGCTGAATAAACTTTAACTAAACCTATCTCTAAAGCTCCCATCATTTTACCATTTTCTGTTAAAATTAAACTACAAACTTAACCTGATTTAAAACTATAAACTTATAACCTTATCTAAAACTATAAACTTAGAAACTTATCCTAAACTTATTACTGTACAGCGCCGCCCGTACTCAGGGCGGCCCCTTTAAATTCTGAGAAGGCTGCTGCGAGCTCTTCCCGACGGTGGGAGGGCACTGACCCTTTCCTTTGATCTGCCGCAGCCTGTTGCTGTTGCGATGGGACCGGATCCTATCTCGGCTGCCTTAACCTTAAGTCTGCGCCTTGGGGCAGTCTGGGGACATGACCACATCTTCCTGGGCTGGGGTGCCCGACCTGACCTACGAGGAGTTGTCGGGGGCATGAACCCCAGGACCGACGGACCGGGTTCCGAGACTTCCACCGGGACGACCTGTGGTTCCACCACAGTCGCTGGCTCCGCCTCCGCTGACTCCGCCTCCCTAACCTCGGGACTTGCAGCTTGTGGCTCCGCCCGGCTCGGCCCAGCAGGCGGCCCTTCACTCGCGATCCCTGCCTCCCCCGAGGGCGGGACGTTCAAAGCGGGCGGCTCGGGCTCGGAGGTTCTCACCGTCACTCCCTGTGGTCTCACAGCGGCTGGCTCCGCCTCCCCTAGCTCCTCCCTCCTGTGTTCGGGACCTGCAGCCTCTGTGTCCACCCTGTGCGGATCTCCATCTGCAGCCCGTGTCCTCCCTATACCTAAAATGGGGGCGACCCTTTCGTTCCCCAAATCCCCCTCGTCTTCATCACTATCCTCATCTGACTCGAGTTCCCGGAATTCTCCCTCATCTGACTCCCAACCCCACAAAAATGCTTCATGACTTTCCAGGATGTCTCCTCCCCTGATGCAAGCTGCTTTGCCTGCCTGTGTGCCTTGTGGTCCTACCTGGGGCTGCGAGTCCCCACTCGCAGGTTTTTCCCCTGTGGTTTTCCCTTGTGCACCTGGCTTGTACAGTTTGCACTGGTTTACGTGGAACCACTTAGTGCGCCGAGGTACCTTTACGGCGTATACCATGGGACTCGCCTTGTCTACAATATTGTAGGGTCCCATATACAGTGGTTCCAGACTCCCTACTCTGGCGTAGTTTCTGACCATGACCTGGTCTCCTACTTCCCACTCCCGCGTTTTGCGGGGTTCCAGCAACAGGCGATTGCCCTGATGCTGCCTTCCCATGTTCCCAGCCGCCTGCTCATAAATCTGCTTCAGGCGCTCCAAGAGGGTCTGGGCGAACTTGTCCCTGCTTATCTCTTGGAGCTGACCCTCAGTGAGCACCGGCGCTAGCACATGGGTGGGGGTTCGCATGAGCCTCCCAGTCATCACCTCGTGCGGGGAGTACCCCGTACTTTTTGACTGACTGGCCCGGACCCCCATGAGAACTAAAGGCAGAACTTCCGCCCATTTTTGGGGCGAGTTCCTAGTCTCTTTCCTCAATTTCTTCTTCAGGGTCTGGTTCATGCGTTCAACAATCCCGGATGACTGGGGATTGTGTGCTACATGCCACTTCCCTTCAATGCCCAAAAGCATGAGGGTGTTCTGCATCACCTGGCCGGTGAAATGACTCCCTTGGTCTGACTCCACAAAACGGGGGAGTCCCCACCGCGAGAACACTTCCAAGATTTTTGCAGTACCCAGTGCCGTAGCTGTTCGACAGGGGAAGGCTTCCACCCACTTGGAAAACACATCCACCAAGACGAGGCAGTATTTATAGCCTCCCTGGGTGGTGGGCAGGGGCCCTATATAGTCGATCTGTATCGACTGCCATGGTCCCTCTACCCTTCTTACGTGCCCCATGGGCACTTTCCTTTTCTGGGGGTCTGGGTTGTTTGCAGCACACACGAGACAGTTTGCACAGAACTCGCGGACCTGTTCCCTGAGCCCTGGCCACCATCCCGCTTGCTCTACCCGTTGCCAGGTAACCTCGGGCCCGGGGTGCCCTGCCCCTGGTCCCTCGTGAGCCAACTGGAGGAATTCCCTCCTGTGCTGCTGCGGCACAACCCACTGCTCCTCGCGGAACAGCATGCCTTCCTTAACTGAGAGGGTTGCCGTACTGTACGGACCCTCTACCTGCTTCCCCTCAGCAATGGTTTTTAGGACTGCTTTTAGGGCGGGATCCTGGTTCTGGACGGTCTTAAGGTCTAGGGGCAATGCTACCCTGGAGTTCCCGGGATTCCCGTCCCTGCCTTGGATCGCTGCCATGGGTCTCGTCCTATAGGGGTCCCAGAAAATGCCATTGCGGGCACCTTCCCTGGCTAGCGCATCCGCCTGCTGGTTGCCCTCCCCACGGGGCTCCGTGGAGGAGTGAGCCTTCACCTTATGGATGAAAATCTCCCCTTCCTCCCCTGCTGCTGCTGCTAAGATCTTTTCCAGCAAGGGCTTCACCGTTAAAGGTCGCCCGTCCGCGGAGGTGTATCCACGGCGGGACCAAATGGCCAGGTATTCCGTACACGAATTGCAGGTGAACATACTGTCCGAGCAAATCGTGTATGGGGTTGGGAAAATTCTGGGTGGGTAACAACGTACACCACGGCAGACAGCTCAGCCTGCTGCGCGCTCATGGTGCTAGGGAGCTTGATCGCCAGGGCAAGGTTTGCCGCAGGGTCATAAACTCCACACCCTGTGAGTCGTTCGCCAGCAGATACTGTGCTAGACCCATCAACATAAATCTCGCGCCCAGTGGGATGTATCCCGGCCCGCAAACCTATGTTGACGTCCCACACCCCTTCCACCGAACATCGGTGGGCTGTACCGGGGTATACCAAATTGGCCGCAAGCCTGGGCTCGCAAAGACCTTTAACTCTAAGATCCATCTGGGAAAGAAGAAGGGTCCAGCGCGCAATACGCACGCTGCTTACGGTCCCATCTTTAATCCTCCCATCTAGAAGCATCTTAGTTGGCGTGTGATGGGTGAGGAGACTGATGGGAGAGAGCCCTGTGAAGATCGCTGATCTTTTCACAGCCCAATGCGTGGCTAAAAGGTGCCTTTCGCAATTGGAGAAACTTCTCTCCACATCCGTTAACACCCTGGACGAATAGACAACCGGCCTCAGCTTGCCGTGACGCTCTTGGAGCAGCACAGCGCTCAAGCTGTCCCCGCTGGCAGCTACCTCCAGGAAAAACTCCTTCCCCCCATCTATGGCCCCTAAAGCTGGCGCGGTCTGCAGATCCCTTTTTAACTTCTCGAAGGCTGCTTGGCAGCCCTCGTCCCAAGACCACTCCACTCCCTTATGGAGGAGTCGGAGGAGCGGCGCCGCTGTGGCCGCATAGTCTTCGATAAAATCCCTGCAGTAACCGGTCAGTCCCAAGAAGGACCTCACACCCCTTATGTTGTTGGGAATCGGTAACTCTTGCACCGACTCCCTCCTAGCTTTGTCTATGGCTCTTTCCCCAGCGCGAATGGTCAGTCCCAGGAATTTTACTTCCTGCTGACCGATACGTGCTTTCTTAGGATTTATTTTAAAACCCTTTCTCGCTAGCAGCTCCAATAACTCGTCCAGCAGTGGTCCATGCTCCTCCCTTGAATCCGTAAATAGGAGCAAATCATCCACGTACTGCACTATCTGATTGGGCTGACTAAACTCCTTTAAACTTCCTGCCATACACTGATGGAAAATACTGGGGCTATTGTGGAAACCCTGTGGCAGACAGTTCCATGTGTACTGTTGTCCTTTGAAAGTAAAGGCAAACTTGTACTGGTCCTCTCGCCTCAGCGGGATGGACCAAAAACCGTTCGAGATATCCAACACCGTGAACGTGGTCGCGGACGCTGGGATACTCCCTATTAGGTCAGCAACTGCTGCTACCGTGGGCGCGCAGGCGGGAATGTTACTGTTAAGGACTCTGTAGTCCACCGTGGCTCTCCACGAATTATCCGGCTTCCTAACCGGCCATAATGGGGAGTTCACGTGTGTGGCTATCGGCCTCAACACGCCCTGCTGCACCAAGGAGGACATTGCTGTCTCCATATCGGCTTCTGCTTCTTTGGGGAAGTTATACTGTTTTTGGGGCCGGGTCATGGGGTCCCCATCTACGCTGACCTCAAACCCGGTAACCCTCCCACAATCGTGCTTGTGGGTTGCAAACGCGTGCATATTATCTGACACGTACGTTTGCATGTCCGTTGGGACACCTGCGACCATAAGCCCGAGGTCGTAGCCTCCGGATGGCTGCATGGTACACAGGACCCCTGTTTCTTCCTCCCCCGGAATCACTACTACCTCGCCTTTTTCACTCTTAGCCCCCCAGAGACAGTGATTTCTGAGGTCCACGAGGATCCCGTGCCCTGATAGGAGATCGGACCCGAGGATACCTCTTCCACCCCCCTCCTGCCATTCCATCAGTATGCACTTCCACTTGAGGTGAAGTGCTCCCAAACGAATGGATAGCGGAAGGGAGAACGCGCCAGCCTGTTCTTTTCCCGTGAACCCCGCTAATGTGAATGGGACCTTGGTAGATAGCGGCGAGTCAAAAGGGCTATCTGTATGGATTATAGTGCAAGAAGCTCCCGTGTCCAACAAATAACTACCCTTCTGTTTCTTTACCTCCATCTCCACCAAAGGTCGCTTCCACGCATCATAGCTGAGTGGACACAGGTAGACGGGCTGCGCGGGTTCTAGTCATTGGGTACTATTAGACGGTCCTGTGGCACCTACGGGGCTGGTAGCAACCGCCACCTTTCCATGTGCACTCAATAATTTGCGCATGGCTCCCAACACTACTTCGAGGTCGTCGGGAGGGGTGGGTGCACTAGCTTCCCTAGCAGGGACAGGCGTCTGGGCTCGGGCTGCGGGAATTTTATCCCTGGAATCCTTCCAAGGGTTCCTGCAGTTCTTGCGCCAGTGCCCTGTCTTCCCACACCCGTAACAAGCATTACTTGCCTGCGGGGCGCGATTACCGTCCTGATGCCACTCCCTTTGATACGGGGCTGCGGGTCGTACCTCATGTACTTTTCCCTTAAGGGGACGTGTTCCCATACCCCTTATATTGCGATATCCTAACGTGAGTCGATTCAAGACCGACTCTTCCGTAATGTTGGGGTCATTGGGATCAAACCATGCTTTTGCCTGCTCTCTGACGGCTGGTAAACTGTTGGCTACTATGCACCTAAGCCAATGATTTAAACCGGCGCCGTCCATATCGTCGCGCTCTAGCGCACCTAGACAGCTGCGCTGATATACTGGCCACAGCCTGTCGGCAAAAACCTTCGGGGGTTCTCCCTCCATCTGCACTGTCTGTCCCACTCTAGCAAACGGACCTTCATCGTCCGCCCCCAACACTTCCAGGACCTCATTCTTTAATGCCTCATAAGTCTTGGTTCCCCTCTTGCTCTCGCCCGAGAGACACTGAAGGATTGAACTGCCTAACGAAAACAACAGCATTTTTGCTGTTTCCCCATCATCGCAGCCGTTAATGGCTGCGGTTTGCTCAACTTCTCTGAAATGTACGGAAGGGTCGTCTAACTCGGTCAGCTTCCGTACATGATTTATCATAACTCTCAGCTGGTGTGAGCTGTGAGGCAACACAAGCTGGCCGAGGAGATCCCCTGGTTCCTCCCCACCGTTTCTGTTTGGGCCCCTTTTTATACCCGTTACTGGATACAACGGTCCCTTTTCCACTTCTTTCTCAATGGGCTCTTTCGTTTCTTCCACTACTTCCTCCCTTACCCAGGTTTCCGAATAGCTGGGTGGCGCGGAGGGCGCAGTGGCTAATACTTCCTCTGCGTTACTTGGTGGGGACTTCTGAAACTCCTCTTTTACTAGCGGCTGGTGTGCTGACGGACTGATAAGGCACACCATGCCGTGCGCTTTGTTCACGGCCTTTTTGAGGTGCTCTATCTCTTTTTGGCAGGCGCTATGATCGGCTCCCTGAAACTTATCCTCAAGGGCCAACTTATATGCCGCCCTAACCCCCGTTAAGCTCTCTTCCTGAGTTCTTATCTGGGCAGCTTGGCGGGCACATCGTTCCTTTAATCTGCCCTCATTTAACTTTGCCTCAGTGACCTGGCACTCGAGGTAATCTATCCTTGTTTTATGGTGACTGGAGATTTCCTGGCGTTCTTGGTGCAGCGCACTTAAATTCCTAATGAGCAATTCCCCTCCAGAGACCTTCTCATCCATTTCTCCCTCTAAATGACTGATTCGAGCTGTTAGCGCTGTAAAGACCTGGTTTGAAATCTGGACCTGCCTTTTGTAACACATTAGCCAGACTGCTTTCTCGAGTGTCTTTTTGTGTTCTTTACTATCTGTCCACCTCTCGGCTGCCTCCAGTGGACTTTTATCCGCTAACAATTCACTTATCCATTTCTTAGTTAGATTAACCTTTCCGAACACATAATCTGCTATCTTTTCCTGCATAACATTTCGTACAGTCACACCAAAGTCTAACACACTACCCTCTCGCTGCCAGTGTCCTGCCGCGGTCGCCATTTTCTGTAAGGTTTTCCATGCGTGTCTCTCCGCCTGTGAGATTCGCGTGGCTCTGTGCAGCCTGTATGTCAGTGCGGGTTTAGGCCTTGTTGCCTGTTCTGGTCTCCAGCCAGTCTGGGAACACTAGACACACCTGTGAGTGGTTCGAATCACTCGCCCTTACGGTTCTAGACACTGGACTTAGATGCGAGAGCAGTAATGGAGATGAAACTCATGTAGACTCGGTTGAATGGTACGAAATGGAAAATCTTTATTGCATAATATTCAAGATTACGAAATACATGTCATAAGCACAGATTAATGACAGTACAATCTTACACGCAGTTATGTAACTAATTCTAGGGAAACGAGGAACGAACGACACACCGTAAATGGGGGCACACATTACAATTATCCTTAGTACTTAAACCCTCCCCTATCAATATCTGTCCTAGCTAGATTCGTAGGATTCGAGACTCATGCTCACCACTCGTGATAACTCGGAGAAATTCCGAATAGCTGATCGGATGTTTTCACCGCAGCACCCACGTGTCGATCAGGGGGTCTCCTGGCCCCACTTGTTTACTTGCTTCTGCTCCGGCTAGCAGGCTGGAACGTCTGTTGTTATGAAGATCTGTGTTTGTGGGTTTCACGTACCAGTCAACACTTAAGAGAATAGTCTCTCGGTGTCCGTCATGAGGATCTGCCCTGATGGGTTTCACAGATCAGTCAATATCTCAAAGAAGAATCTTCCGGGGTCCGTTCTTTAAAGTTCAAAGAAATCTTCCTGGCAAGGAGAAATGTCTATTCGACCTACAGGCGCGGTCGGGGCTTACTGACCGTGGCGATAAGTATGGTCTTCGTCTCTTCTCATCTCATCTCATCTCTTCTCGGGCCTTTGGTTCCGATGCCGGTTACCAACACAGGTCTTCGTGACACGAGGTAGATCCGAACGGATCACAAAGTTCAACAGTCTTTTAAAAGAGACACCAGGCAAACAGGAACAAGACGGCGAGTCAAGAACACAGGAGCAGCCACGAGGATGAACAACAGCAAGATAAGAGGATAAGAGAGAGATGGACGGTTTGGGGCTTGCAATTATAGTGCAAAATCTTCCGTTTCCCGCCCAACCTTAATGTCTTTTCTTTTGTTTGGGTTTGGCGCTCAAATGTCTTGTATAGGTGATCTCCGTTTTTAATGGGTTTCGGGGCTACTCGTAAATGTCTGAGTACCTGTTAATATTTCTCCCATTGTTTAATCGGCCTGTGTTCTCCCTGGAGGGGTTTTGGGGCCTCCAAGTGTTTTCTGTAACTACCCGCTAACGGCTCTCTCATCGTAGAGTCGTTGGGATTTTACATATTAATGTCTTTGGATGGGCCCTTGATTACTTGGTACAATAGCCTTTATTCGTACCTGGGAGACCGATTTCAGTATCTATGTGTATACTGCAAACCCATGATGTCTCGTGTATTATCTTCAATGTGCTGAATCTTAATCGGTCTTGCACAAATGTTTATTGGAACGCCATCTTGTCTGCCTGTCGAAAAGTCCAGAATGTTCCGCCACGAGGTGCGGCGGCCATTTTACAGGCTGCCTGTGTCCAGTTTGAAACCTGACAGCATTCTGCTGAAATAAAAGCTGTTTGAACGAAACGATGTGTTTTCTCCTTATTTAATAAAATCGCGATATATTGCGAATTCTACACGGATGGGTCTGACATTGAACGGATGGGTCTGACATTGAATGGATGGGTCTGACATTGAACGGATGGGTCTGACATTGAATGGATGGGTCTGACATTGAACGGATGGGTCTGACATTGAACGGATATGTCTGACATTGAACGGATGGGTCTGGCATTGAACGGATGGGTCTGACATTGAATGGATGGGTCTGAGATTGAACGGATGGGTCTGACATTGAACGGAGGGGTCTGATATTGAATGGATGGGTCTGACATTGAATGGATGGGTCTGACATTGAATGGATGGGTCTGATATTAAATCGATGGGTCTGTCAATGAACGGATTGATCTGGAATTGAACGGATGGGTTTGGAATTCAGTGGATGGGTCTGGAATTGAACAGATGGGTCTGGCATTGAGCGGATGGGTCTGACATTGAATGGATGGGTCTGGAATTGAACGGATGTGTCTGATGTTAAATCGATGGGTCTGACATTGAACGGATGGGTCTGATATTAAATCGATGGGTCTGTCATTGAACGGATGGGTCTGACATTGAACGGATGAGTCTGGCATTGAACGGATGGGTCTGATATTAAATCGATGGGTCTGACATTGAACGGATGGGTCTGACATTGAACGGATGGGTTTGGAATTCAGTGGATGGGTCTGGAATTGAACGGATGGGTCAGGAATTAAATGGATGGGTCTGGAATTGAACGGATGGTTCTGACATTGAACGGATGGGTCTGGCATTGAACGGATGGGTCTGACATTGAACGGATGGGTCTGACATTGAATGGATGGGTCTGGCATTGAACGGATGGGTCTGACATTGAACGAATGGGTCTGGCATTGAACGGATGGGTCTGACATTGAATGGATGGGTCTGGCATTGAACGGATGGGTCTGACATTGAACAGATGGGTCTGGAATTGAACGGATGGGTCTGACATTGAACAGTTGGGTCTGGAATTGACCGGATGGGTCTGACATTGAACGCATGGGTCTGTCATTGAATGGATGGGTGTGACAGTGAATGGATGGGTCTGGCATTGAACGGATGGGTCTGACATTAAACGGATGGGTCTGACATTGAACGGATGGGTCTGACATCGAACGGATGGGTCTGACATTGAAGGGATGGGTCTGACATTGAACGGATGGGTCTGACATTGAACGGATGGGTCTGACATTGAACGGTTGGGTCTGGCATTGAACGGATGGGTCTGACATTGAACGGAAGGGTCTGACATTGAACGGATGGGTCTGACATTGAACGGATTGGTCTGGCATTGAACGGATGGGTCTGGCATTGAATGGATGGGGCTGGCATTGAACAGATGGGTTTGGAATTCAGTGGATAGGTCTGGAATTGAACGGATGTGTCTGACATTGAATGGATGGGTCTGACATTGAACGGATGGGTCTGACATTGAACGGATGGGTCTGGCATTGAATGGATGGGTCTCTCATTGAATGGATGGGTCTGACATTGAACGGATGGGTCTGACATTGAACGGATGGGTCTGGCATTGAATGGATGGGTGTGGAAGTGAACGGATGGGTCTGACATTGAACGGATGGGTCTGGCATTGAATGGATGGGGCTGGCATTGAACAGATGGGTTTGGAATTCAGTGGATGGGTCTGGAATTGAACGGATAGGTCAGGAATTAAATGGATGGATCTGGAATTGAATGCATGGGTCTGACATTGAATGGATGGGTCTCGCATTGAACGGATGGGTCTGGCATTCAATGGATGGGTGTGACATTGAATGGATGGGTCTGGCATTGAATGGATGGGTCTGACATTGAACGGATGGGTCTGGAATTGAACGGATGGGTGTGACATTGAAAGAATGGGTATGGAATTGAACGGATGGGTCTGACATTGAATGGCTGGGTCTGACATTGGACGGATGGGTCAGGAATTAAATGGATGGATCTGGAATTGAACGGATGGGTCTGACATTGAATGGATGGTCTGGCATTGAACGGATGGGTCTGACATTGAACGGATGGGTCTGACATTGAACGGATGGGTCTGGCATTGAACGCATGGGTCTGGAATTGAACAGATGGGTCTGACATTGAACGGATAGGTCTGGCATTGAACGGATGGGTCTGGCATTGAATGGATGGGTCTGACATTGAACGGATGGGTCTGACATTGAACGGATGGGTCTGACATTGAACGGATGGGTCTGACATTGAACGGATGGGTCTGACATTGAAGGGATGGGACTGACATTGAACGGATGGGTCTGACATTGAACGGATGGGTCTGACATTGAACGGATGGGTCTGGCATTGAACGGATGGGTCTGACATTGAACGGATGGGTCTGACATTGAACGGATGGGTCTGACATTGAACGGATGGGTCTGGCATTGAACGGATGGGTCTGACATTGAACGGATGGGTCTGACATTGAATGGATGGGTCTGGCATTGAACGGATGGGTCTGGCATTGAACGGATGGGTCTGGCATTGAATGGATGGGCTGGCATTGAACAGATGGGGTTGGAATTCAGTGGATGGGTCTGGAATTGAACGGATGGGTCTGACATTGAATGGATGGGTCTGGCATTGAACGGATGGGTCTGACATTGAACGGATGGGTCTGACATTGAACGGATGGGTCTGGCATTGAACGGATGGGTGTGACATTGAATGGATGGGTCTGACATTGAATGGATGGGCCTGGAATTGAACGGATGGGTCTGACATTGAACGGATGGGTCTGGCATTGAATGGATGGGGCTGGCATTGAACAGATGGGTTTGGAATTCAGTGGATGGGTCTGGAATTGAACGGATAGGTCAGGAATTAAATGGATGGATCTGGAATTGAATGCATGGGTCTGACATTGAATGGATGGGTCTGGCATTGAACGGATGGGTCTGACATTGAACGGATGGGTCTGGCATTGAATGGATGGGTGTGACATTGAATGGATGGGTCTGGCATTGAATGGATGGGTCTGACATTGGACGGATGGGTCAGGAATTAAATGGATGGATCTGGAATTGAACGGATGGGTCTGACATTGAATGGATGGGTCTGGCATTGAACGGATGGGTCTGACATTGAACGGATGGCTCTGACATTGAACGGATGGGTCTGGCATTGAACGGATGGGTCTGGAATTGAACAGATGGGTCTGACATTGAACGGATAGGTCTGGCATTGAACGGATGGGTCTGGCATTGAATGGATGGGTGTGACATTGAATGGATGGGTCTGGCATTGAACGGATGGGTCTGACATTGAAAGGATGGGTCTGACATTGAACGGATGGGTCTGACATTGAACGGATGGGTCTGACATTGAAGGGATGGGACTGACATTGAACGGATGGGTCTGACATTGAACGGATGGGTCTGACATTGAACGGATGGGTCTGGCATTGAACGGATGGGTCTGACATTGAACGGATGGGTCTGACATTGAACGGATGGGTCTGACATTGAACGGATGGGTCTGGCATTGAACGGATGGGTCTGACATTGAACGGATGGGTCTGACATTGAATGGATGGGTCTGGCATTGAACGGATGGGTCTGGCATTGAACGGATGGGTCTGGCATTGAATGGATGGGGCTGGCATTGAACAGATGGGTTTGGAATTCAGTGGATGGGTCTGGAATTGAACGGATGGGTCTGACATTGAATGGATCGGTCTGGCATTGAACGGATGGGTCTGACATTGAACGGATGGGTCTGACATTGAACGGATGGGTCTGGCATTGAATGGATGGGTCTGGAATTGAACGGATGGGTCTGACATTGAACGGATGGGTCTGGCATTGAATGGATGGGGCTGGCATTGAACAGATGGGTTTGGAATTCAGTGGATGGGTCTGGAATTGAAAGGATAGGTCAGGAATTAAATGGATGGGTCTGGAATTGAACGCATGGGTCTGACATTGAATGGATGGGTCTGGCATTGAACGGATGGGTCTGACATTGAACGGATGGGTCTGGCATTGAATGGATGGGTGTGACATTGAATGGATGTGTCTGACATTGAACGGATGGGTCTGACATTGAATGGATGGGTCTGACATTGAACGGATGGGTCTGACATTGAATGGATGGGTCTGACATTGAATGGATGGCTCTGACATTGAATGGATGGGTCTGACTTTGAACAGATGGGTCTGGCATTGAACGGATGGGTCTGACATTGAACGGATGGGTCCGACATTGAATGGATGTGTCTGGCATTGAACGGATCTGTCTGGCATTGAACGGATGGGTCTGACATTGAATGGATGTGTCTGGCATTGAACGGATCTGTCTGGCATTGAACGGATGGATCTGACATTGAACAGATGGGTCTGATATTAAATCGATGGGTCTGACATTGAACGGATTGATCTGGAATTGAACGGATGGGTCTGACATGGAACGGATGGGTCTGACATTGAACGGACGTGTCTGACATTGAACGGATAGGTCTGACATTGAACGGATGGGTCTGACATTGAACGGATGGGTCTGACATTGAACGATTGGGTCTCACATTGAACGGATGGGTCTGACATTGAACGGATGGGTCTGGCATTGAACGGATGGGTCTGACATTGAACGGATGGGTCTGGCATTGAACGGATGGGTCTGACATTGAACGGATGGGTCTGACATTGAACGGATGGGTCTGGCATTGAACGGATGGGTCTGACATTGAATGGATGGGTCTGACATTGAATGGATGGGTCTGGCATTGAACGGATGGGTCTGACATTGAATGGATGGGTCTGACATTGAACGGATGGGTCAGGAATTAAATGGATGGTTCTGGAATTGAACGGGTGGGTCTGACATTGAATGGATGGGTCTGGCATTGAACGGATGGGTCTGACATTGAACGGATGGGTCTGACATTGAACGGATGGGTCTGGCATTGAACGGATGGGTCTGACATTGAACGGATGGGTCTGGCATTGAATGGATAGGGCTGGCATTGAACAGATGGGTTTGGAATTCAGTGGATGGGTCTGGAATTGAACGGATAGGTCAGGAATTAAATGGATGGGTCTGGAATTGAACGCATGGGTCTGACATTGAATGGATGGGTCTGGCATTGAACGGATGGGTCTGACATTGAACGGATGGGTCTGGCATTGAATGGTGGGGTGTGACATTGAATGGATGGGTCTGGCATTGAATGGATGGATCTGACATTGAACGGATGGGTCTGGAATTGAACGGATGGGTCTGACATTGAATGGATGGGTCTGTAATTGAACGGATGGGCCTGACATTGAATAGCTGGGTCTGACATTGAACGGATGGGTCAGGAATTAAATGGATGTGTCTGGAATTGAACGGATGGGTCTGACATTGAATGGATGGGTCTGGCATTGAACGGATGTGTCTGACATTGAACGGATGGGTCTGACATTGAACGGACGGGTCTGGCATTGAACGGCTGGGTCTGGAATTGAACAGATGGGTCTGACATTGAACGGATTGGTCTGGCATTGAACGGATGGATCTTGAATTGAACGGATGGGACTGACATTCAACGGATGAGTCTGACATTCAACGGATGGGTCTGACATTGAACGGATGTGCCTGACATTGAATGGATGGGTCTGGCATTGAACGGATGAGTCTGACATTGAATGGATGGGTCTGACATTGAACGGATGGGTCTGACATTGAATGGATGTATCTGGCATTGAAGGGATGGGACTGACATTGAACGGATGGGTCTGACATTGAACGGATGGGTCTGACATTGAACGGATGGGTCTGGCATTGAACGGATGGGTCTGACATTGAACGGATGGGTCTGACATTGAACGGATGGGTCTGACATTGAACGGATGGGTCTGGCATTGAACGGATGGGTCTGACATTGAACGGATGGGTCTGACATTGAATGGATGGGTCTGGCATTGAACGGATGGGTCTGGCATTGAACGGATGGGTCTGGCATTGAATGGATGGGGCTGGCATTGAACAGATGGGATTGGAATTCAGTGGATGGGTCTGGAATTGAACGGATGGGTCTGACATTGAATGGATCGGTCTGGCATTGAACGGATGGGTCTGACATTGAACGGATGGGTCTGACATTGAACGGATGGGTCTGGCATTGAATGGATGGGTCTGGAATTCAGTGGATGGGTCTGGAATTGAACGGATAGGTCAGGAATTAAATGGATGGGTCTGGAATTGAACGCATGGGTCTGACATTGAATGGATGGGTCTGGCATTGAACGGATGGGTCTGACATTGAACGGATGGGTCTGGCATTGAATGGATGGTTGTGACATTGAATGGATGTGTCTGACATTGAACGGATGGGTCTGACATTGAATGGATGGGTCTGACATTGAACGGATGGGTCTGACATTGAATGGATGGGTCTGACATTGAATGGATGGCTCTGACATTGAATGGATGGGTCTGACATTGAACGGATGGGTCTGACTTTGAACAGATGGGTCTGGCATTGAACGGATGGGTCTGACATTGAACGGATGGGTCCGACATTGAATGGATGTGTCTGGCATTGAACGGATCTGTCTGGCATTGAACGGATGGGTCTGACATTGAATGGATGTGTCTGGCATTGAACGGATCTGTCTGGCATTGAACGGATGGATCTGACATTGAACAGATGGGACTGATATTAAATCGATGGGTCTGACATTGAACGGATTGATCTGGAATTGAACGGATGGGTCTGACATGGAACGGATGGGTCTGACATTGAACGGACGTGTCTGACATTGAACGGATAGGTCTGACATTGAACGGATGGGTCTGACATTGAACGGATGGGTCTGACATTGAACGATTGGGTCTGACATTGAACGGATGGGTCTGACATTGAACGGATGGGTCTGGCATTGAACGGATGGGTCTGACATTGAACGGATGGGTCTGGCATTGAACGGATGGGTCTGACATTGAACGGATGGGTCTGACATTGAACGGATGGGTCTGGCATTGAACGGATGGGTCTGACATTGAATGGATGGGTCTGACATTGAATGGATGGGTCTGGCATTGAACGGATGGGTCTGACATTGAATGGATGGGTCTGACATTGAACGGATGGGTCAGGAATTAAATGGATGGTTCTGGAATTGAACGGGTGGGTCTGACATTGAATGGATGGGTCTGGCATTGAACGGATGGGTCTGACATTGAACGGATGGGTCTGACATTGAACGGATGGGTCTGGCATTGAACGGATGGGTCTGACATTGAACGGATGGGTCTGGCATTGAATGGATAGGGCTGGCATTGAACAGATGGGTTTGGAATTCAGTGGATGGGTCTGGAATTGAACGGATAGGTCAGGAATTAAATGGATGGGTCTGGAATTGAACGCATGGGTCTGACATTGAATGGATGGGTCTGGCATTGAACGGATGGGTCTGACATTGAACGGATGGGTCTGGCATTGAATGGATGGGTGTGACATTGAATGGATGGGTCTGGCATTGAATGGATGGGTCTGACATTGAACGGATGGGTCTGGAATTGAACGGATGGGTCTGACATTGAATGGATGGGTCTGTAATTGAACGGATGGGCCTGACATTGAATAGCTGGGTCTGACATTGAACGGATGGGTCAGGAATTAAATGGATGGGTCTGGAATTGAACGGATGGGTCTGACATTGAATGGATGGGTCTGGCATTGAACGGATGGGTCTGACATTGAACGGATGGGTCTGACATTGAACGGATGGGTCTGGCATTGAACGGCTGGGTCTGGAATTGAACAGATGGGTCTGACATTGAACGGATTGGTCTGGCATTGAACGGATGGATCTTGAATTGAACGGATGGGACTGACATTCAACGGATGAGTCTGACATTCAACGGATGGGTCTGACATTGAACGGATGTGCCTGACATTGAATGGATGGGTCTGGCATTGAACGGATGCGTCTGACATTGAACGGATGGGTCTGACATTGAATGGATGTATCTGGCATTGAACGGATCTGTCTGGCATTGAACGGATGTGTCTGACATTGAACGGATGGTTCTGACATTGAACGGATGGGTCTGACATTGAATGGATGAATCTGACATTGAATGGATGGGTCTGACATTGAATGGATGGGTCTGACATTGAATGGATGGGTCTGACATTGAACGGATGGGTCTGACATTGAACAGATGGGTCTGGCATTGAACGGATGGGTCTGACATTGAACGGATGGGTCTGGCATTGAACGGATGGGTCTGACATTGAACAGATGGGTCTGATATTAAATCGATGGGTCTGACATTGAACGGATGCGTCTGACATTGAATGGATGGGTCTGGCATTGAACGGATGGGTCTGAGATTGAATGGATGGGTCTGACATTGAATGGATGGGTCTGACATTGAACGGATGGGTCTGGCATTGCACGGATGGGTCTGACATTGAATGGATGGGTCTGACATTGAACGGATGGGTCTGGCATTGAACGGATGGGTCTGACATTGAACGGATGGGTCTGACATTGAACGGATGGGTCTGGAATTGAAAGGATGGGTCTGACATTGAACGGATGGGTCTGGAATTGAACGGATGGGTCTGACAGTGAATGGATGGGTCTGACATTGAACGGATGGGTCAGGAATTAAATGGATGGGTCTGGAATTGCACGGATGGGTCTGACATTGAATGGATGGGTCTGGCATTGAACGGACGGGTCTGACATTGAACGGATGGGTCTGACATTGAACGGATGGATCTGGCATTGAATGGTTGGGTCTGGAATTGAACGGATGGGTCTGACATTGAACGGATGGGTCTGGCATTGAACGGATGGGTCTGACATTGAACGGATGGGTCTGGCATTGAATGGATGGTGCTGGCATTGAACAGATGGGTTTGGAATTCAGTGGATGGGTCTGGAATTGAACGGATAGGTCAGGAATTAAATGGATGAGTCTGGAAATGAACGCATGGGTCTGACATTGAATGGATGGGTCTGGCATTGAACGGATGGGTCTGACATTGAATGGATGGGTCTGGCATTGAATGGATGGGTCTGACATTGAATGGATGGGTCTGACATTGAACGGATGGGTCTGGAATTGAACGGATGGGTCTGACATTGAATGGATGGGTCTGGAATTGAACGGATGGGTCTGACATTGAATGGCTGGGTCTGACATTGGACGGATGGGTCAGGAATTAAATGGATGGGTCTGAAATTGAACGGATGGGTCTGACATTGAATGGATGGGTCTGGCATTGAACGGATGGGTCTGACATTGAACGGATGGGTCTGACATTGAACGGAAGGGTCTGGCATTGAATGGATGGGTCTGGAATTGAACAGATGGGTCTGACATTGAACGGATAGGTCTGGCATTGAACGGATGGATCTTGAATTGAACGGATGGGTCTGACATTCAACGGATGAGTCTGACAATCAACGGATGGGTCTGACATTGAACGGATGTGTCTGAGATTGAACGAATGGGTCTGGCATTGAACGGATGTGTCTGGCATTGAACGGATGTGTCTGACATTGAACGGATGGGTCTGACATTGAACGGATGGGTCTGACATTGAATGGATGTGTCTGGCATTGAACGGATCTGTCTGGCATTGAACAGATGGGTCTGATATTAAATCGATGGGTCTGACATTGAACGGATTGATCTGGAATTGAACGGATGGGTCTGACATTGAACGGATGGGTCTGACATTGAACGGATGGGTCTGACATTGAACGGATGGGTCTGACATTGAACGGATGGGTCCGACATTGAATGGATGGGTCTGGCATTGAACGGATGGGTCTGACATTGAACAGATGGGTCTGATATTAAATCGATGGGTCTGACATTGAACGGATTGATCTGGAATTGAACGGGTGGGTCTGACATTGAACGGATGGGTCTGACATTGAACGGATGTTTCTGACATTGAACGGATGGGTCTGACATTGAACGGATGGGTCTGACATTGAACGGATGGGTCTGTCATTGAACGGATGGGTCTGACATTGAATGGATGGGTCTGACATTGAACGGATGGGTCTGGCATTGAACGGATGGGTATGGCATGGAACGGATGGGTCTGACATTGAACGGATGGGTCTGACATTCAATGGATGGGTCTGGCATTGAACGGATGGGTCTGACATTGAATGGATGGGTCTGACATTGAATGGAAGGGTCTGACATTGAACGGATGGGTCTGGCATTGAACGGATGCTACTGACATTGAATGGATGGGTCTGACATTGAACGGATGGGTCTGGCATTGAACGGATGGGTCTGACATTGAACGGATGGGTCTGACATTGAATGGATGGGTCTGGAATTGAAAGAATGGGTCTGACATTGTACGGATGGGTCTGGAATTGAACGGATGGGTCTGACAGTGAATGGATGGGTCTGACATTCAACGGATGGGTCAGGAATTAAATGGATGGGTCTGGAATTGAACGGATGGGTCTGACATTGAGTGGATGGGTCTGGCATTGAACAGACGGGTCTGACGTTGAACGGATGGGTCTGACATTGAACGGATGGGTCTGGCATTGAATGGATGGGTCTGGAATTGAACGGATGGGACTGACATTGAACGGATGGGTCTGGCATTGAACAGATGGGTCTGACATTGAACGGATGGGTCTGGCATTGAATGGATGGGGCTGGCATTGAACAGATGGGTTTGGAATTCAGTGGATGGGTCTGGAATTGAACGGATCGGTCAGGAATTAAATGGATGGGTCCGGAAATGAACGCATGGGTCTGACATTGAATGGATGGGTCTGGCATTGAACGGATGGGTCTCACATTGAACGGATGGGTCTGGCATTGAATGGATGGGTCTGACATTGAATGGATGGGTCTGACATTGAACGGATGGGTCTGGAATTGAACGGATGGGTCTGACATTGAATGGATGGGTCTGGAATTGAACGGATGGGTCTGACATTGAATGGATGGGTCTGACATTGAACGGATGGGTCTGACATTGAACGGATGGGTCTGACATTGAACGGATGGGTCTGGCATTGAACGGATGGGTCTGACATTGAACGGATGGGTCTGACATTGAATGGATGGGTCTGACATTGAACGGATGGGTCTGGCATTGAACGGATGGGTCTGACATTGAATGGATGGGTCTGACATTGAACGGATGGGTCTGGCATTGAATGGATGGGTGTGACATTGAATGGATGGGTCTGGCATTGAACGGATGGGTCTGACATTGAACGGATGGGTCTGACATTGAAGGGATGGGTCTGACATTGAATGGATGGGGCTGGCATTGAACAGATGGGTTTGGAATTGAACGGATATGTCAGCAATTAAATGGATGGATCTGGAATTGAACGCATGGGTCTGACATTGAATGGATGGGTCTGGCATGGAACGGATGGGTCTGACATTGAACGGATGGGTCTGACATTCAATGGATGGGTCTGGCATTGAACGGATGGGTCTGACATTGAATGGATGGGTCTGACATTGAATGGAAGGGTCTGACATTGAACGGATGGGTCTGGCATTGAACGGATGCGTCTGACATTGAATGGATGGGTCTGGCATTGAACGGATGGGTCTGACATTGAACAGATGGGTCTGATATTAAATCGATGGGTCTGACATTGAACGGATTGATCTGGAATTGAACGGGTGGGTCTGACATTGAACGGATGGGTCTGACATTGAACGGATGTTTCTGACATTGAACGGATGGGTCTGACATTGAACGGATGGGTCTGACATTGAACGGATGGGTCTGTCATTGAACGGATGGGTCTGACATTGAATGGATGGGTCTGACATTGAACGGATGGGTCTGACATTGAACGGATGGGTATGGCATGGAACGGATGGGTCTGACATTGAACGGATGGGTCTGACATTCAATGGATGGGTCTGGCATTGAACGGATGGGTCTGACATTGAATGGATGGGTCTGACATTGAATGGAAGGGTCTGACATTGAACGGATGGGTCTGGCATTGAACGGATGCTACTGACATTGAATGGATGGGTCTGACATTGAACGGATGGGTCTGGCATTGAACGGATGGGTCTGACATTGAACGGATGGGTCTGACATTGAATGGATGGGTCTGGAATTGAAAGAATGGGTCTGACATTGAACGGATGGGTCTGGAATTGAACGGATGGGTCTGACAGTGAATGGATGGGTCTGACATTCAACGGATGGGTCAGGAATTAAATGGATGGGTCTGGAATTGAACGGATGGGTCTGACATTGAGTGGATGGGTCTGGAATTGAACAGAGGGGTCTGACGTTGAACGGATGGGTCTGACATTGAACGGATGGGTCTGGCAAGAATGGATGGGTCTGGAATTGAACGGATGGGACTGACATTGAACGGATGGGTCTGGCATTGAACAGATGGGTCTGACATTGAACGGATGGGTCTGGCATTGAATGGATGGGGCTGGCATTGAACAGATGGGTTTGGAATTCAGTGGATGGGTCTGGAATTGAACGGATCGTTCAGGAATTAAATGGATGGGTCCGGAAATGAACGCATGGGTCTGACATTGAATGGATGGGTCTGGCATTGAACGGATGGGTCTCACATTGAACGGATGGGTCTGGCATTGAATGGATGGGTCTGACATTGAATGGATGGGTCTGACATTGAACGGATGGGTCTGGAATTGAACGGATGGGTCTGACATTGAATGGATGGGTCTGGAATTGAACGGATGGGTCTGACATTGAATGGATGGGTCTGACATTGAACGGATGGGTCTGACATTGAACGGATGGGTCTGACATTGAACGGATGGGTCTGGCATTGAACGGATGGGTCTGACATTGAACGGATGGGTCTGACATTGAATGGATGGGTCTGACATTGAACGGATGGGTCTGGCATTGAACGGATGGGTCTGACATTGAATGGATGGGTCTGACATTGAACGGATGGGTCTGGCATTGAATGGATGGGTGTGACATTGAATGGATGGGTCTGGCATTGAACGGATGGGTCTGACATTGAACAGATGGGTCTGACATTGAAGGGATGGGTCTGACATTGAATGGATGGGGCTGGCATTGAACAGATGGGTTTGGAATTGAACGGATAGGTCAGCAATTAAATGGATGGATCTGGAATTGAACGCATGGGTCTGACATTGAATGGATGGGTCTGGCATGGAACGGATGGGTCTGACATTGAACGGATGGGTCTGACATTCAATGGATGGGTCTGGCATTGAACGGATGGGTCTGACATTGAATGGATGGGTCTGACATTGAATGGAAGGGTCTGACATTGAACGGATGGGTCTGGCATTGAACGGATGGGTCTGGAATGGGTCTGACATTGAGTGGATGGGTCTGGCATTGAACAGACGGGTCTGACGTTGAACGGATGGGTCTGACATTGAACGGATGGGTCTGGCATTGAATGGATGGGTCTGGAATTGAACGGATGGGTCTGACATTGAACGGATGGGTCTGGCATTGAATGGATGGGGCTGGCATTGAACAGATGGGTTTGGAATTCAGTGGATGGGTCTGGAATTGAACGGATCGGTCAGGAATTAAATGGATGGGTCTGGAAATGAGCGCATGGGTCTGACATTGAATGGATGGGTCTGGCATTGAACGGATGGGTCTCACATTGAACGGATGGGTCTGGCATTGAATGGATGGGTCTGACATTGAATGGATGGGTCTGACATTGAACGGATGGGTCTGGAATTGAACGGATGGGTCTGACATTGAATGGATGGGTCTGGAATTGAACGGATGGGTCTGACATTGAATGGCTGGGTCTGACATTGGACGGATGTGTCAGGAATTAAATGGATGGGTCTGGAATTGAACGGATGGGTCTGACATTGAATGGATGGGTCTGGCATTGAGCGGATGGGTCTGACATTGAACGGATGGGTCTGACATTGAACGGATGGGTCTGGCATTGAACGGATGGTTCTGACATTGAACGGATGGATCTTGAATTGAACGGATGGGTCTGACATTCAACGGATGAGTCTGACATTCAACGGATGGGTCTGACATTCAACGGATGTGTCTGACATTGAACGGATGGGTCTGGCATTGAACGGATGTGTCTGGCATTGAACGGATGTGTCTGACATTCAACGGATGGGTCTGACATTGAACGGATGGGTCTGACATTGAACGGATGGGTCTGACATTGAATGGATGTGTCTGGCATTGAACGGATCTGTCTGGCATTGAACGGATGGGTCTGACATTGAATGGATGGGTCTGACATTGAATGGATGTGTCTGACATTGAATGGATGGGTCTGACATTGAACGGATGGGTCCGGCATTGAACGGATGGGTCTGACATTGAACGGATGGGTCCGACATTGAATGGATGGGTCTGGCATT
This sequence comes from Squalus acanthias, assembly GCA_030390025.1. Classification (NCBI taxonomy): domain Eukaryota; kingdom Metazoa; phylum Chordata; class Chondrichthyes; order Squaliformes; family Squalidae; genus Squalus; species Squalus acanthias. Next base: position 84,572 of record JASTWF010001194.1, read on the forward strand.
GAACGGATGGGTCTGACATTGAACAGATGGGTCTGATATTAAATCGATGGGTCTGACATTGAACGGATTGATCTGGAATTGAACGGATGGGTCTGACATTGAACGGATGGGTCTGACATTGAACGGATGGGTCTGACATTGAACGGATGGGTCTGACATTGAACGGATGGGTCCGACATTGAATGGATGGGTCTGGCATTCAACGGATGGGTCTGACATTGAACAGATGTGTCTGATATTAAATCGATGGGTCTGACATTGAACGGATTGATCTGGAATTGAACGGATGGGTCTGACATTGAACGGATGGGTCTGACATTGAACGGATGGGTCTGACATTGAACGGATGGGTCTGGCATTGAACGGATGGGTCTGACATTGAATGGATGGGTCTGATATTGAACGGATGGGTCTGACATTGAACGGATGGGTCTGACATTGAACGGATGGGTCTGGCATTGATCGGATGGGTCTGAAATTGAATGGATGGGTCTGACATTGAATGGATGGGTCTGACATTGAACGGATGGGTCTGGCATTGAACGGATGGGTCTGACATTGAATGGATGGGTCTGACATTGAACGGATGGGTCTGGCATTGAATGGATGGGTGTGACATTGAATGGATGGGTCTGGCATTGAACGGATGGGTCTGACATTGAACGGATGGGTCTGACATTGAACGGATGTGTCTGACAGTGAACGGATGGGTCTGACATTGAAGGGATGGGTCTGACATTGAATGGATGGGGCTGGCATTGAACAGATGGGTTTGGAATTCAGCGGATGGGTCTGGAATTGAACGGATAGGTCAGCAATTAAATGGATGGGTCTGGAATTGAACGCATGGGTCTGACATTGAATGGATGGGTCTGGCATCGAACGGATGGGTCTGACATTGAACGGATGGGTCTGGCATTGAACGGATGGGTGTGACATTGAATGGATGGGTCTGGCATTGAATGGATGTGTCTGACATTGAACGGATGGGTCTGGAATTGAACGGATGTGTCTGACATTGAATGGATGGGTCTGTAATTGAACGGATGGGTCTGACATTGAATGGCTGGGTCTGACATTGAACGGATGGGTCAGGAATTAAATGGATGGGTCTGGAATTGAATGGATGGGTCTGACATTGAATGGATGGGTCTGGCATTGAACGGATGGGTCTGACATTGAACGGATGGGTCTGACATGTGCAAAGATGGAACTGAGGTTCTCGGGGTAAATTTTGACAAAGCAGTTCGGGAGCATTTAAACTAGTATGGCAGGGGGCTAGAAACCCATGTAGTGAAATAGAGGAAAGTGAAAGGCAGACAGAAATAAATGGTAAAAAGGAGAGGAACAAAAAACAAAGGGCCAAACTAATTCATAAAAAATGTGAGCATAAAAAAAGCCTGAGGGTTTTATACCTTAATGCGAGAAGCATCAGGAACAAGGTAGATGAATTAGCTGTGGAAATAGAGGTTAATAATTATGATCTAATTGGGATTACGGAAACATGGTTGCAGGGTGAGCAGGGCTGGGAGCTTAACATACAGGGGTATTCAGTATTTAGGAAGGATCGACAAAAAAGAAAGGGAGGAGGGGTAGCATTGCTGGTAAAAGAGGGGATAAATGCAATTGAAAGGAAGGATATTAACTCAGTTAATACAGAATCTATATGGGTGGAGCTAAGAAATAGCGAGGGGCGAAAAACATTAATAGGAGTGGTATATAGGCCTCCAAATAGTAAAATAGAGGTTGGGGAGGGCATCACGAGGGAAATTAGAGAAGCGTGCAATAAGAGCACAGCTGTCATCATAGGTGACTTTAACTTACATATAGATTGGACTAGCCTAATCAGTAAAAATAATGAGGAGGAGGAATTCCTTGAGTGTTTAAGGGATGGTTATCTGGATCAATATGTCGAGGAACCAACTCGGGAACAGGCTATATTGGACTGGGTACTGTGCAATGAGAAGGGACTAATTAGTAATCTTGTTGTACGGGGACCCTTGGGTCAGAGCGATCATAACATGATCGATTTCTCACTCGAAATGGAGAGCGAAGAAATTGACTCAGAGACTCAGGTCCTGAATTTAAACAAGGGGAATTATGATGCCATTAGACGGGAACTGAGTAGGTCTGATTGGACAACGTTCCTGGGAGGACTGGAGGTAGATAAACAATGGCAAGCATTTAAAGATAGAATGACAAAATTGCAAAAATTGTTTATACCAATCTGGCATAAAAGGAAATCTAAAAAGGTGACTCAACCGTGGATAACAGGGGAAATTAGAGACAGCATAAAATCCAAAGATAGGGCGTATAAAATAGCCAAAAAACGCGCCAGAGCGGAAGATTGGGAACAGTTTAAGATAGAGCAAAGGAGGGCAAAGGGCTTAATCAAGAAGGGCAAAATAGCTTACGAAAGCAAGCTGGCGGAAAATATAAAAACTAACTCCAAAAGCTTTTATAAGTATATCAAGAGGAAAAGACTGGTGAAAACCAAAGTTGGTCCATTGCAGTCAGATACGGGGGAATATATAATGGGAAATAAGGAAATGGCAGACCAACTAAATGCATACTTTGGGTCAGTCTTTACGAAGGAAGACACAAAAAACCTCCCTGGGATATCGGGAAAAATAGGGACATTGGCAAAGGAGGAACTGACGCAAATCAATATCTCTAAGGATATGGTGTTAAGGAAGCTAAAGGGATTGAAGGCGGACAAATCCCCAGGGCCTGATAACATGCATCCTAGGGTACTGAAGGAGGTGGCCCTAGAGATAGCGGATGCACTAAGCATGATTTTTCAGAATTCATTAGACTCGGGAACAGTGCCCATGGATTGGAGGGTAGCTAACGTTACCCCACTATTCAAAAAGGGGGGTAGGGAAAAAGCAGGTAATTACAGACCTGTAAGCCTTACATCAGTTGTGGGCAAAATGCTGGAGTCCATCATTAAGGATGAAATAGCCGAGCACTTAGCAAATGGGGACAGGATAGGACAGAGTCAACATGGATTTACAAAGGGTAAATCGTGCTTGACTAATCTATTGGAATTTTTTGAGGGAGTAACTGGTAAAATAGATGGGGGAGAGCCAGTAGATGTGGTGTACCTGGACTTCCAAAAGGCCTTCGATAAGGTCCCACATAAAAGATTAGCATGGAAAATTGAAGCTCATGGGATAAAGGGGAAAGTATTGACGTGGATAGAGAACTGGCTGTCAGATAGAAAACAGAGAGTTGGAATAAACGGCTCATTTTCTGAATGGCAGGCAGTAACAAGTGGGGTACCACAGGGATCTGTCCTGGGTCCCCAGCTGTTCACAATTTATATTAATGACCTGGATCAGGGAGTCGAATGCAGCATTTCCAAATTTGCAGACGACACTAAACTAGGAGGGGGGGTGGGCTCAGAGGAGGAGACCAGGAAGCTCCAGAGCGATTTGGACAGACTGGGTGATTGGGCGGATAAATGGCAGATGCACTATAATGTGGACAAGTGCGAAGTTATCCACCTTGGGTGCAGGAACGGGAGGGCAAATTATTATTTAAATGGCAATAAATTGGGAGAGGGGGAAGTACAGAGAGACCTGGGTGTTCTTGTACACCAGTCACTGAAGGCGAGCATGCAGGTGCAACAGGCGGTCAAGAAGGCAAACGGTATGCTGGCCTTCATAGCAAAAGGGTTGGAATACAGGAACAGGGATACCTTGCTGCAGCTGTACAGGGCACTGGTGAGACCACACCTCGAGTACTGTGTACAGTTTTGGTCGCCTCATCTGAGGAAAGATGTTCTTGCCATGGAGGGGGTGCAGCGGCGATTCACCAGGCTGATACCAGGAATGGCGGGATTGACCTATGAGGAGAGACTATGTAGTTTAGGGATGTACACACTGGAGTTTAGAAGATTGAGAGGGGACCTCATAGAAGTGTATAAAATTCTGACAGGTCTAGACAGATTAGATGCAGAAGGAATGTTTCCCTTGGCGGGTGAGAACAGAACTAGAGGACATAATTTAAGGATAAGGGCTAAACCATTTAGGACAGAAATGAGGGGGAATTTCTTCACTCAGAGAGTGGTGAACCTGTGGAACTCATTGCCACAGAGGGCAGTGTACGCCAGCTCATTAAATATATTTAAGAGGGAATTAGATATATTTCTACAGGCAAAAGGGGTTAAGGGTTACGGAGAGAAGGCGGGGACGGGATACTGAATTGAAGGATCAGCCATGATCTCATTAAATGGCGGAGCAGGCTCGAAGGGCCGGATGGCCTACTCCTGCTCCTATCTTCTATGTATCTATGTATCTATGACATTGAACGGATGGGTCTGGCATTGAACGGATGGTTCTGGAATTGAACAGATGGGTCTGACATTGAACGGATGGGTCTGGCATTGAGCGGATGAGTCTGACATTCAACGGATGGGTCTGACATTGAACGGATGTGTCTGACATTGAATGGATGGGTCTGGCATTGAACGGATGGGTCTGATATTGAACGGATGGGTCTGACATTGAACGGATGGGTCTGACATTGAACGGATGGGTCTGGCATTGAACGGATGGGTCTGACATTGAATGGATGGGTCTGACATTGAATGGATGGGTCTGGCATTGAACGGATGGGTCTGACATTGAACGGATGGGTCTGACATTAAACGAATGGGTCTGACATTGAACGGATGGGTCTGACATTGAACGGATGGGTCTGACATTGAACGGATGGGTCTGGCATTGAACGCATGTGACTGGAATTGAATGGATGTGTCTGACATTGAACGGATGGGTCTGGCATTGAATGGATGGGTCTGACATTGAACGGATGGGTCTGGCATTGAATGGATGGGGCTGGCATTGAACAGATGCGTTTGGAATTCAGTGGATGGGTCTGGAATTGAACGGATAGGTCAGGAATTAAATGGATGGGTCTGGCATTGAACGGATGGGTCTGACATTGAACGGATGGGTCTGACATTGAACGGATGGGTCTGACATTGAACGGATGGGTCTGACATTGAACGGATGGGTCTGACATTGAACGGATGGGTCTGACATTGAATGGATGGGTCTGACATTGAATGGATGGGTCTGACATTGAATGGATTGGTCTGATATTAAATCGATGGGTCTGTCATTGAACGGATTGATCTGGAATTGAACGGATGGGTTTGGAATTCAGTGGATGGGTCTGGAATTGAACAGATGGGTCGGTCATTGAACGGATGGGTCTGGCATTGAACGGATGGGTCAGGAATTAAATGGACGGGTCTGGAATTGAACGGATGGGTCTAATGTTAAATGGATGGTTCTGACATTGAACGGATGTGTCTGACATTGAATGGATGGGTCTGGCATTGAATGGATGGGTCTGGCATTGAATGGATGGGTCTGGCATAGAACGGATGGGTCTGACATTGAACAGATGGGTCTGGAATTGAACGGATGGGTCTGACATTGAACGGATGGGTCTGGAATTGAACGGATGGGTCTGACATTGAACGGATGGGTCTGACATTGAACGGATGGCTCTGGAATTGAAAGGATGGGTCTGACATTGAACGGATGGGTCTGGAATTGAACGGATGGGTCTGACATTGAACGGATGGGTCTGACATTGAACGGATGGGTCAGGAATTAAATGGTTGGGTCTGGAATTGAGCGGATGGGTCTGACATTGAATGGATGGGTCTGACATTGAACGGATGGGTCTGACATTGAACGGATGGGTCTGGCATTGAATGGATGGGTCTGGCATTGAACGGATGGGTCTGACATTGAACGGATGGGTCTGGCATTGAATGGATGGGTCTGACATCGAATGGATGGGTCTGGCATTCAACGGATGGGTCTGGCATTGAACGAATGGGTCTGACATTGAACGGATGGGTCTGGAATTGAATGGATGGGTCTGACATCGAATGGATGGGTCTGGCATTGAATGGATGGGTCTGGCATCGAATGGATGGGTCTGACATCGAATGGATGGGTCTGACATTGAACGGATGGGTCTGACATCGAATGGATGGGTCTGACATCGAATGGATGGGTCTGTAATTGAACGGATGGGTCTGACATCGAATGGATGGGTCTGACATCGAATGGATGGGTCTGACATTGAACGGATGGGTCTGACATTGAACGGATGGGTCTGGAATTGAACGGATGGGTCTGACATTGAACGGATGGGTCTGGAATTGTACGGATGGGTCTGACATTGAACGGATGGGTCTGACATTGAACGGATGGGTCTGACATTGAATGGATGGGTATGACATTGAATGGATGCGTCTGATAATAAATCGATGGGTCTGACATTGAACGGATGGGTCTGGAATTGAACGGATGGGTCTGGAATTGAACGGATGGGTCTGGCATTGGGCGGATGAGTCTGACATTCAACGGATGGGTCTGACATTGAACGGATGGGTCTGACATTGAACGGATGGGTCTGACATTGAACGGATGGGTCAGGAATTGAACGGATGGGTCTGACATTGAATGGATGGGTCTGACATTGAACGGATGGGTCTGGAATTGAACGGATGGGTCTGACATTGTACGGATGGGTCTGACATTGAACGGATGGGTCTGGCATTGAACGGATGGGTCTGACATTGAATGGATGGGTCTGACATTGAACGGATGGGTCAGGAATTGAACGGATGGGTCTGACATTGAATGGATGGGTCTGACATTGAACGGATGGGTCAGGAATTGAACGGATGGGTTTGGAATTCAGTGGATGGGTCTGGAATTGAACGGATGGGTCTGACATTGAACGGATTGATCTGGAATTGAACGGATGGGTCTGGAATTGAACTAATGGGTCAGGAATTAAATGGATGGGTCTGGAATTGAACGGATGGGTCTGACATTGAACGGATGGGTCTGGCATTGAACGGATGGGTCTGACATTGAACGGATTGGTCTGACATTGAACGGATGGGTCTGGCATTGAACGGATGGGTCTGGAATTGAACAGATGGGTCTGACATTGAACGGATAGGTCTGGCATTGAACGGATGGATCTTGAATTGAACGGATGGGGCTGACATTCAACGGATGAGTCTGACATTCAACGGATGGGTCTGACAGTGAACGGATGTGTCTGACATTGAACGGATGGGACTGACATTGAACGGATGGGTCTGACATTGAATGGATGGGTCTGACATTGAACGGATGTGTCTGATATTGAACGGATGGGTCTGACATTGAACGGATGGGTCTGGCATTGAATGCATGTGACTGGAATTGAATGGATGTGTCTGACATTGAACGGATGGGTCTGGCATTGAATGGATGGGTCTGACATTGAACGGATGGGTCTGGCATTGAATGGATGGGGCTGGCATTGAACAGATGCGTTTGGAATTCAGTGGATGGGTCTGGAATTGAACGGATAGGTCAGGAATTAAATGGATGGGTCTGGCATTGAACGGATTGGTCTGACATTGAACGGATGGGTCTGGCATTGAACGGATAGGTCAGGAATTAAATGGATGGGTCTGACATTGAACGGATGGGTCTGACATTGAACGGATGGGTCTGACATTGAACGGATGGGTCTGACATTGAACGGATGGGTCTAACATTGAACGGATGGGTCTGACATTGAATGGATGGGTCTGACATTGAATGGATGGGTCTGACATTGAATGGATGGGTCTGATATTAAATCGATGGGTCTGTCATTGAACGGATTGATCTGGAATTGAACGGATGGGTTTGGAATTCAGTGGATGGGTCTGGAATTGAACAGATGGGTCGGTCATTGAACGGATGGGTCTGGCATTGAACGGATGGGTCAGGAATTAAATGGACGGGTCTGGAATTGAACGGATGGGTCTAATGTTAAATGGATGGTTCTGACATTGAACGGATGGGTCTGACATTGAATGGATGGGTCTGGCATTGAATGGATGGGTCTGGCATTGAATGGATGGGTCTGGCATAGAACGGATGGGTCTGACATTGACCAGATGGGTCTGGAATTGAACGGATGGGTCTGACATTGAACGGATGGGTCTGGAATTGAATGAATGGGTCTGACATTGAACGGATGGGTCTGGAATTGAACGGATGGGTCTGACATTGAACGGATGGGTCTGACATTGAACGGATGGGTCAGGAATTAAATGGTTGGGTCTGGAATTGAGCGGATGGGTCTGACATTGAATGGATGGGTCTGACATTGAACGGATGGGTCTGACATTGAACGGATGGGTCTGGCATTGAATGGATGGGTCTGGCATTGAACGGATGGGTCTGACATTGAACGGATGGGTCTGGCATTGAATGGATGGGTCTGACATCGAATGGATGGGTCTGGCATTCAACGGATGGGTCTGGCATTGAACGAATGGGTCTGACATTGAACGGATGGGTCTGGAATTGAATGGATGGGTCTGACATCGAATGGATGGGTCTGGCATTGAATGGATGGGTCTGGCATCGAATGGATGGGTCTGACATCGAATGGATGGGTCTGACATTGAACGGATGGGTCTGACATCGAATGGATGGGTCTGACATCGAATGGATGGGTCTGACATCGAATGGATGGGTCTGTAATTGAACGGATGGGTCTGACATCGAATGGATGGGTCTGACATCGAATGGATGGGTCTGACATTGAACGGATGGGTCTGACATTGAACGGATGGGTCTGGAATTGAACGGATGGGTCTGACATTGAACGGATGGGTCTGGAATTGAACGGATGGGTCTGACATTGAACGGATGGGTCTGACATTGAACGGATGGGTCTGACATTGAATGGATGGGTATGACATTGAATGGATGCGTCTGATATTAAATCGATGGGTCTGACATTGAACGGATGGGTCTGGAATTGAACGGATGGGTCTGGAATTGAACGGATGGGTCTGGCATTGAGCGGATGAGTCTGACATTCAACGGATGGGTCTGACATTGAACGGATGTGTCTGACATTGAATGGATGGGTCTGGAATTGAACGGATGGGTCTGACATTGAACGGATGGGTCTGACATTGAACGGATGGGTCTGGCATTGAACGGATGGGTCTGACATTGAATGGATGGGTCTGACATTGAACGGATGGGTCAGGAATTGAACGGATGGGTCTGACATTGAATGGATGGGTCTGACATTGAACGGATGGGTCAGGAATTGAACGGATGGGTTTGGAATTCAGTGGATGGGTCTGGAATTGAACGGATGGGTCTGACATTGAACGGATTGATCTGGAATTGAACGGATGGGTCTGGAATTGAACTAATGGGTCAGGAATTAAATGGATGGGTCTGGAATTGAACGGATGGGTCTGACATTGAACGGATGGGTCTGGCATTGAACGGATGGGTCTGACATTGAACGGATGGGTCTGACATTGAACGGATGGGTCTGGCATTGAACGGATGGGTCTGGAATTGAACAGATGGGTCTGACATTGAACGGATAGGTCTGGCATTGAACGGATGGATCTTGAATTGAACGGATGGGGCTGACATTCAACGGATGAGTCTGACATTCAACGGATGGGTCTGACAGTGAACGGATGTGTCTGACATTGAACGGATGGGACTGACATTGAACGGATGGGTCTGACATTGAATGGATGGGTCTGACATTGAACGGATGTGTCTGACATTGAACGGATGGGTCTGACATGAATGGATGGGTCTGGCATTGAACGGATCTGTCTGGCATTGAACGGATGGGTCTGACATTGAACGGATGGGTCTGACATTGAATGGATGGGTCTGACATTGAACGGATGGGTCTGACATTGAACGGATGGGTCCGACATTGAATGGATGAGTCTGGCATTGAACGGATGGGTCTGACATTGAACAGATGGGTCTGATATTAAATCGATGGGTCTGACATTGAACGGATTGATCTGGAATTGAACGGTTGGGTCTGACATTGAACGGATGGGTCTCACATTGAACGGATGTGTCTGACATTGAACGGATGGGTCTGACATTGAACGGATGGGTCTGACATTGCACGGATGGGTCTGGCATTGAACGGATGGGTCTGAAATTGAATGCATGGGTCTGACATTGAACGGATGGGTCTGACATTGAACGGATGGGTCTGGCATTGAACGGATGGGTCTGACATTGAATGGATGGGTCTGACATTGAACGGATGGGTCTGGCATTGAATGGATGGGTCTGACATTGAACGGATGGGTCTGGCATTGAATGGATGGGGCTGGCATTGAACAGATGCGTTTGGAATTCAGTGGATGGGTCTGGAATTGAACGGATAGGTCAGGAATTAAATGGATGGGTCTGGCATTGAACGGATGGGTCTGACATTGAACGGATGGGTCTGGCATTGAACGGATAGGTCAGGAATTAAATGGATGGGTCTGACATTGAACGGATGGGTCTGACATTGAACGGATGGGTCTGACATTGAACGGATGGGTCTGACATTGAACGGATGGGTCTAACATTGAACGGATGGGTCTGACATTGCATGGATGGGTCTGACATTGAATGGATGGGTCTGACATTGAATGGATGGGTCTGATATTAAATCGATGGGTCTGTCATTGAACGGATTGATCTGGAATTGAACGGATGGGTTTGGAATTCAGTGGATGGGTCTGGAATTGAACAGATGGGTCAGGAATTAAATGGACGGGTCTGGAATTGAACGGATGGGTCTGGCATTGAACGGATGGGTCAGGAATTAAATGGACGGGTCTGGAATTGAACGGATGGGTCTAATGTTAAATGGATGGTTCTGACATTGAACGGATGGGTCTGACATTGAATGGATGGGTCTGGCATTGAATGGATGGGTCTGGCATTGAATGGATGGGTCTGGCATAGAACGGATGGGTCTGACATTGAACAGATGGGTCTGGAATTGAACGGATGGGTCTGACATTGAACGGATGGGTCTGGAATTGAATGAATGGGTCTGACATTGAACGGATGGGTCTGGAATTGAACGGATGGGTCTGACATTGAACGGATGGGTCTGACATTGAACGGATGGGTCAGGAATTAAATGGTTGGGTCTGGAATTGAGCGGATGGGTCTGACATTGAATGGATGGGTCTGACATTGAACGGATGGGTCTGACATTGAACGGATGGGTCTGGCATTGAATGGATGGGTCTGGCATTGAACGGATGGGTCTGACATTGAACGGATGGGTCTGGCATTGAATGGATGGGTCTGACATCGAATGGATGGGTCTGGCATTCAACGGATGGGTCTGGCATTGAACGAATGGGTCTGACATTGAACGGATGGGTCTGGAATTGAATGGATGGGTCTGACATCGAATGGATGGGTCTGGCATTGAATGGATGGGTCTGGCATCGAATGGATGGGTCTGACATCGAATGGATGGGTCTGACATTGAACGGATGGGTCTGACATCGAATGGATGGGTCTGACATCGAATGGATGGGTCTGTAATTGAACGGATGGGTCTGACATCGAATGGATGGGTCTGACATCGAATGGATGGGTCTGACATTGAACGGATGGGTCTGACATTGAACGGATGGGTCTGGAATTGAACGGATGGGTCTGACATTGAACGGATGGGTCTGGAATTGAACGGATGGGTCTGACATTGAACGGATGGGTCTGACATTGAACGGATGGGTCTGACATTGAATGGATGGGTATGACATTGAATGGATGCGTCTGATATTAAATCGATGGGTCTGACATTGAACGGATGGGTCTGGAATTGAACGGATGGGTCTGGAATTGAACGGATGGGTCTGGCATTGAGCGGATGAGTCTGACATTCAACGGATGGGTCTGACATTGAACGGATGTGTCTGACATTGAATGGATGGGTCTGGAATTGAACGGATGGGTCTGACATTGAACGGATGGGTCTGACATTGAACGGATGGGTCTGGCATTGAACGGATGGGTCTGACATTGAATGGATGGGTCTGACATTGAACGGATGGGTCAGGAATTGAACGGATGGGTCTGACATTGAATGGATGGGTCTGACATTGAACGGATGGGTCAGGAATTGAACGGATGGGTTTGGAATTCAGTGGATGGGTCTGGAATTGAACGGATGGGTCTGACATTGAACGGATTGATCTGGAATTGAACGGATGGGTCTGGAATTGAACTAATGGGTCAGGAATTAAATGGATGGGTCTGGAATTGAACGGATGGGTCTGACATTGAACGGATGGGTCTGGCATTGAACGGATGGGTCTGACATTGAACGGATGGGTCTGACATTGAACGGATGGGTCTGGCATTGAACGGATGGGTCTGGAATTGAACAGATGGGTCTGACATTGAACGGATAGGTCTGGCATTGAACGGATGGATCTTGAATTGAACGGATGGGGCTGACATTCAACGGATGAGTCTGACATTCAACGGATGGGTCTGACAGTGAACGGATGTGTCTGACATTGAACGGATGGGACTGACATTGAACGGATGGGTCTGACATTGAACGGATGGGTCTGACATTGAATGGATGGGTCTGACATTGAACGGATGGGTCTGACATTGAACGGATGGGTCCGACATTGAATGGATGAGTCTGGCATTGAACGGATGGGTCTGACATTGAACAGATGGGTCTGATATTAAATCGATGGGTCTGACATTGAACGGATTGATCTGGAATTGAACGGTTGGGTCTGACATTGAACGGATGGGTCTCACATTGAACGGATGTGTCTGACATTGAACGGATGGGTCTGACATTGAACGGATGGGTCTGACATTGCACGGATGGGTCTGGCATTGAACGGATGGGTCTGAAATTGAATGCATGGGTCTGACATTGAACGGATGGGTCTGACATTGAACGGATGGGTCTGGCATTGAACGGATGGGTCTGACATTGAATGGATGGGTCTGACATTGAACGGATGGGTCTGGCATTGAATGGATGGGTGTGACATTGAATGGATGGGTCTGGCATTGAACGGATGGGTCTGACATTGAACGGATGGGTCTGACATTGAACGGATGGGTCTGACAGTGAACGGATGGGTCTGACATTGAAGGGATGGGTCTGACATTGAATGGATGGGGCTGGCATTGAACAGATGGGTTTGGAATTCAGTGGATGGGTCTGGAATTGAACGGATAGGTCAGGAATTAAATGGATGGGTCTGGCATGGAACGGATGGGTCTGACATTGAACGGATGGGTCTGGCATTGAATGGATGGGTGTGACATTGAATGGATGGGTCTGGCATTGAATGGATGGGTCTGACATTGAATGGATGGGTCTGGAATTGAAGGGATGGGTCTGACATTGAATGGATGGGTCTGTAATTGAACGGATGGGTCTGACATTGAATGGCTGGGTCTGACATTGAACGGATGGGTCAGGAATTAAATGGATGGGTCTGGAATTGAACGGATGGGTCTGACATTGAATGGATGGGTCTGGCATTGAACGGATGGGTCTGACATTGAACGGATGAGTCTGACATTGAACGGATGGGTCTGGCATTGAACGGATGGTTCTGGAATTGAACAGATGGGTCAGACATTGAACGGATGGGTCTGGCATTGAGCGGATGAGTCTGACATTCAACGGATGGGTCTGACATTGAACGGATGTGTCTGACATTGAATGGATGGGTCTGGCATTCAACGGATGGGTCTGACATTGAATGGATGTGTCTGACATTGAAAGGATGGGTCTGACATTGAACGGATGGGTCTGGCATTGAACGGATGGGTCTGACATTGAATGGATGGGTCTGACATTGAATGGATGGGTCTGGCATTGAACGGATGGGTCTGACATTGAACGGATGGGTCTGACATTGAACGGATGGGTCTGACATTGAACGGATGGGTCTGGCATTGAACGGATGGGTCTGACATTGAACGGATGGGTCTGGCATTGAACGGATGGGTCTGGAATTGAATGGATGTGTCTGACATTGAACGGATGGGTCTGACATTGAATGGATGGGTCTGACATTGAACGGATGGGTCTGGCATTGAATGGATGGGGCTGGCATTGAACAGATGCGTTTGGAATTCAGTGGATGGGTCTGGAATTGAACGCATAGGTCAGGAATTAAATGGATGGGTCTGGAATTGAACGCTTGGGTCTGACATTGAACGGATGGGTCTGACATTGAACGGATGGGTCTGACATTGAATGGATGGGTCTGACATTGAATGGATGGGTCTGGAATTGAACGGATGGGTCTGACATTGAATGGATGGGTCTGGAATTGAACGGATGGGTCTGACATTGAAAAGATGGGTCTGGAATTGAACGGATGGGTCTGACATTGAACGGATGGGTTTGGAATTGAAAGGATGGGTCTGGAATTGAAAGGATGGGTCTGACATTGAATGGATGGGTCTGTAATTGAACGGATGGGTCTGACATTGAACGGATGGGTCTGACATTGAACGGATGGGTCTGGAATTGAAAGGATGGGTCTGACATTGAATGGATGGGTCTGTAATTGAACGGATGGGTCTGGCATTGAATGGACTGGTCTGACATTGAACGGATGGGTCTGGCATTGAACGGATGGGTCTGACATTGAATGGATGGGTCTGACATTGAACGGATGGGTCTGGAATTGAACGGATGGGTCTGACATTGAATGGATGGGTCTGGCATTGAACGGATGGGTCTGACATTGAACGGATGGGTCTGACATTGAACGGATGGGTCTGGAATTGAACAGATGGGTCTGACATTGAATGGATGGGTCTGACATTGAATGGATGGGTATGACATTGAATGGATGGGTCTGACATTGAATGGATGGGTCTGACATTGAATGGATGGGTATGATATTAAATCGATGGGTCTGACATTGAACGGATGGGTCTGGAATTGAACGGATGGGTCTGACATTGAATGGATGGGTCTGACATTGAATGGATGGGTATGACATTGAATGGATGGGTCTGACATTGAATGGATGGGTCTGACATTGAATGGATGGGTATGATATTAAATCGATGGGTCTGACATTGAACGGATGGGTCTGGCATTGAACGGATGGGTCTGACATTGAATGGATGGGTCTGACATTGAAGGGATGAGTCTGACATTCAACGGATGGGTCTGACATTGAATGGATGGGTCTGGAATTGAACGGATGGGTCTGACATTGAACGGATGGGTCTGACATTGAACGGATGGGTCAGGAATTGAACGGATGGGTCTGACATTGAACGGATGGGTCTGACATTGAACGGATGGGTCAGGAATTGAACGGATGGGTTTGGAATTCAGTGGATGGGTCTGGAATTGAACGGATGGGTCTGACATTGAACGGATTGATCTGGAATTGAACGGATGGGTCTGGAATTGAACGGATGGGTCAGGAATTAAATGGATGGGTCTGGAATTGAACGGATGGGTCTGGCATTGAACGGATGGGTCTGACATTGAACGGATGGGTCTGACATTGAACGGATGGGTCTGGCATTGAACGGATGGGTCTGGAATTGAACAGATGGGTCTGACATTGAACGGATAGGTCTGGCATTGAACGGATGGATCTTGAATTGAACGGATGGGGCTGACATTCAACGGATGAGTCTGACATTCAACGGATGGGTCTGACAGTGAACGGATGTGTCTGACATTGAACGGATGGGACTGACATTGAACGGATGGGTCTGACATTGAATGGATGGGTCTGACATTGAACGGATGTGTCTGACATTGAACGGATGGGTCTGACATGAATGGATGGGTCTGGCATTGAACGGATCTGTCTGGCATTGAACGGATGGGTCTGACATTGAACGGATGGGTCTGACATTGAATGGATGGGTCTGACATTGAACGGATGGGTCTGACATTGAACGGATGGGTCCGACATTGAATGGATGAGTCTGGCATTGAACGGATGGGTCTGACATTGAACAGATGGGTCTGATATTAAATCGATGGGTCTGACATTGAACGGATTGATCTGGAATTGAACGGTTGGGTCTGACATTGAACGGATGGGTCTCACATTGAACGGATGTGTCTGACATTGAACGGATGGGTCTGACATTGAACGGATGGGTCTGACATTGCACGGATGGGTCTGGCATTGAACGGATGGGTCTGAAATTGAATGCATGGGTCTGACATTGAACGGATGGGTCTGACATTGAACGGATGGGTCTGGCATTGAACGGATGGGTCTGACATTGAATGGATGGGTCTGACATTGAACGGATGGGTCTGGCATTGAATGGATGGGTGTGACATTGAATGGATGGGTCTGGCATTGAACGGATGGGTCTGACATTGAACGGATGGGTCTGACATTGAACGGATGGGTCTGACAGTGAACGGATGGGTCTGACATTGAAGGGATGGGTCTGACATTGAATGGATGGGGCTGGCATTGAACAGATGGGTTTGGAATTCAGTGGATGGGTCTGGAATTGAACGGATAGGTCAGGAATTAAATGGATGGGTCTGGCATGGAACGGATGGGTCTGACATTGAACGGATGGGTCTGGCATTGAATGGATGGGTGTGACATTGAATGGATGGGTCTGGCATTGAATGGATGGGTCTGACATTGAATGGATGGGTCTGGAATTGAAGGGATGGGTCTGACATTGAATGGATTGGGTCTGTAATTGAACGGATGGGTCTGACATTGAATGGCTGGGTCTGACATTGAACGGATGGGTCCGGAATTAAATGGATGGGTCTGGAATTGAACGGATGGGTCTGACATTGAATGGATGGGTCTGGCATTGAACGGATGGGTCTGACATTGAACGGATGAGTCTGACATTGAACGGATGGGTCTGGCATTGAACGGATGGTTCTGGAATTGAACAGATGGGTCAGACATTGAACGGATGGGTCTGGCATTGAGCGGATGAGTCTGACATTCAACGGATGGGTCTGACATTGAACGGATGTGTCTGACATTGAATGGATGGGTCTGGCATTCAACGGATGGGTCTGACATTGAATGGATGTGTCTGACATTGAACGGATGGGTCTGACATTGAATGGATGGGTCTGGCATTGAACGGATGGGTCTGACATTGAATGGATGGGTCTGACATTGAATGGATGGGTCTGGCATTGAACGGATGGGTCTGACATTGAACGGATGGGTCTGACATTGAACGGATGGGTCTGACATTGAACGGATGGGTCTGGCATTGAACGGATGGGTCTGACATTGAACGGATGGGTCTGGCATTGAACGGATGGGTCTGGAATTGAATGGATCAGTCTGACATTGAACGGATGGGTCTGACATTGAATGGATGGGTCTGACATTGAACGGATGGGTCTGGCATTGAATGGATGGGGCTGGCATTGAACAGATGCGTTTGGAATTCAGTGGATGGGTCTGGAATTGAACGGATAGGTCAGGAATTAAATGGATGGGTCTGGAATTGAACGCTTGGGTCTGACATTGAATGGATGGGTCTGGCATTGAACGGATGGGTCTGACATTGAACGGATGGGTCTGACATTGAACGGATGGGTCTGACATTGAACGGATGGGTCTGACATTGAATGGATGGGTCTGACATTGAACGGATGGGTCTGACATTGAATGGATGGGTCTGGAATTGAACGGATGGGTCTGACATTGAAAAGATGGGTCTGGAATTGAACGGATGGATCTGACATTGAACGGATGGGTTTGGAATTGAAAGGATGGGTCTGGAATTGAAAGGATGGGTCTGACATTGAATGGATGGGTCTGTAATTGAACGGATGGGTCTGGCATTGAATGGATGGGTCTGTAATTGAACGGATGGGTCTGACATTGAATGGATGGGTCTGGCATTGAACGGATGGGTCTGACATTGAACGGATGGGTCTGACATTGAACGGATGGGTCTGGAATTGAACGGATTGGTCTGACATTGAATGGATGGGTCTGGCATTGAACGGATGGGTCTGACATTGAACGGATGGGTCTGACATTGAACGGATGGGTCTGGAATTGAACAGATGGGTCTGACATTGAACGGATGGTTCTGGCATTGAGCGGATGGGTCTGGAATTGAACAGATGGGTCTGACATTGAACGGATGGGTCTGACATTGAATGGATGGGTCTGGCATTGAACGGATGGGTCTGACATTGAACGGATGGGTCTGGCATTGAATGGATGGGTCTGACATTGAATGGATGGGTCTGGCATTGAATGGATGGGTCTGTAATTGAACGGATGGGTCTGACATACAACGGTGGGTCTGGAATTGAACGGATGGGTCTGACATTGAATGGATGGGTCTGACATTGAACGGATGATCTGACATTGAACGGATGGGTCTGACATTGAATGGATGTGTCTGTAATTGAACGGATGGGTCTGACATTGAATGGCTGGGTCTGACATTGAACTGATGGGTCAGGAATTAAATGGATGGGTCTGGAATTGAACGGATGGGTCTGACATTGAATGGATGGGTCTGGCATTGAACGGATGGGTCTGACATTGAACGGATGGGTCTGACATTGAACGGATGGGTCTGGCATTGAACGGATGGGTCTGGAATTGAACAGATGGGTCTGACATTGAACGGATGGTTCTGGCATTGAGCGGATGAGTCTGACATTCAACGGATGGGTCTGACATTGAACGGATGTGTCTGAGATTGAATGGATGAGTCTGGCATTGAACGGATGGGTCTGACATTGAATGGATGGGTCTGACATTGAATGGATGGGTCTGACATTGAACAGATGGGTCTGACATTGAACAGATGGGTCTGGCATTGAACGGATGGGTCTGACATTGAACGGATGGGTCCGACATTGAATGGATGGGTCTGGCATTGAACGGATGTGTCTGACATTGAATGGATGGGTCTGACATTGAACGGATGGGTCCGACATTGAATGGATGGGTCTGGCATTGAACGGATGGGTCTGGCATTGAACGGATGGGTCTGACATTGAACGGATGGGTCCGACATTGAATGGATGGGTCTGGCATTGAACGGATGTGTCTGACATTGAATGGATGGGTCTGACATTGAATGGATGGGTCTGACATTGAACAGATTGGTCTGGCATTGAACGGATGGGTCTGACATTGAATGGATGGGTCTGACATTGAATGGATGGGTCTGACATTGAACAGATGGGTCTGACATTGAACAGATGGGTCTGGCATTGAACGGATGGGTCTGACATTGAACGGATGGGTCCGACATTGAATGGATGGGTCTGGCATTGAACGGATGTGTCTGACATTGAATGGATGGGTCTGACATTGAACGGATGGGTCCGACATTGAATGGATGGGTCTGGCATTGAACGGATGTGTCTGACATTGAACGGATGGGTCTGGCATTGAACGGATGGGTCTGACATTGAACAGATGGGTCTGGCATTGAACGGATGGGTCTGGCATTGAACGGATGTGTCTGACATTGAATGGATGGGTCTGACATTGAATGGATGGGTCTGACATTGAACAGATTGGTCTGGCATTGAACGGATGGGTCTGACATTGAACGGATGGGTCCGACATTGAATGGATGCGTCTGGCATTGAACGGATGGGTCTGACATTGAACAGATGATTCTGATATTAAATCGATGGGCCTGACATTGAACGGATTGAACTGGAATTGAACGGATGGGTCTGACATTGAATGGATGGGTCTGGCATTGAACGGATGGGTCTGACATTGAACGGATGGGTCTGACATTGAATGGATGGGTCTGACATTGAATGGATGGGTCTGACATTGAATGGATGGGTCTGTCATTGAACGGATTGATCTAGAATTGAACGGATTGGTTTGGAATTCAGTGGATGGGTCTGGAATTGAACAGATGGGTCTGGAATTGAACGGATGGGTCTGGAATTGAACGGATGGGTCTGGAATTGAACGGATGGGTCTGGAATTGAACAGATGGGTCTGACATTGAATGGATGGGTCTGGAATTGAACGGATGGGTCTGATGTTAAATCGATGGGTCTGACATTGAACGGATGGGTCTGATATTAAATCGATGGGTCTGTCATTGAACGGATGGGTCTGATATTAAATCGATGGGTCTGACATTGAACGGATGGGTCTGATTTTAAATCGATGGGTCTGACATTGAACGGATGGGTCTGATATTAAATCGATGGGTCTGACATTGAACGGATGGGTCTGATGTTAAATCGATGGGTCTGACATTGAACGGATGGGTCTGATATTAAATCGATGGGTCTGACATTGAACGGATGGGTCTGATATTAAATCGATGGGTCTGACATTGAACGGATGGGTCTGATGTTAAATCGATGGGTCTGACATTGAACGGATGGGTCTGATTTTAAATCGATGGGTCTGACATTGAACGGATGGGTCTGATATTAAATCGATGGGTCTGACATTGAACGGATGGGTCTGATATTAAATCGATGGGTCTGACATTGAACGGATGGGTCTGATGTTAAATCGATGGGTCTGACATTGAACGGATGGGTCTGATATTAAATCGATGGGTCTGACATTGAACGGATGGGTCTGATATTAAATCGATGGGTCTGACATTGAACGGATGGGTCTGATATTAAATCGATGGGTCTGTCATTGAATGGATGGGTCTGGAATTGAACGGATGGGTCTGACATTGAACGGATTGGTCTGGCATTGAACGGATGGGTCTGGCATAGAACGGATGGGTCTGACATTGAACAGATGGGTCTGGAATTGAACGGATGGGTCTGGCATTGAACAGATGGGTCTGGAATTGAACGGATGGGTCTGACATTGAACGGATGGGTCTGACATTGAACAGATGGGTCTGGAATTGAACGGATGGGTCTGACATTGAAAAGATGGGTCTGACATTGAACGGATGGGTCTGACATTGAACGGATGGGTCTGGCATTGAACGGATGGGTCTGACATTGAATGGATGGGTCTGACATTGAATGGATGGGTCTGAAATTGAACGGATGGGTCTGACATTGAACGGATGGGTCTGACATTGAACGGATGGGTCTGGAATTGAACGGATGGGTCTGACATTGAATGGATGGGTCTGACATGGAACGGATGGGTCAGGAATTAAATGGATGGGTCTGGAATTGAACGGATGGGTCTGACATTGACCGGATGGGTCTGACATTGAACGGATGGGTCTGGCATTGAACGGATGGGTCTGGAATTCAGTGGATGGGTCTGGCATTGAATGGATGGGTCTGACATGGAATGGATGGGTCTGGAATTGAACGGATGGGTCAGGAATTAAATGGATGGGTCTGACATTGAACGGATGGGTCTGGCATTGAATGAATGGGTCTGGAATTGAACGGATGGGTCTGACATTGAACGGATGGGTCTGACATTGAACGGATGGGTCTGGAATTGAACGGATGGGTCTGACATTGAATGGATGGGTCTGACATTCAACGGATGTGTCTGACATTGAACGGATGGGTCTGACATTGAATGGATTGGTCTTTAATTGAACGGATGGGTCTGACATAGAATGGCTGGGTCTGACATTGAACGGATGGGTCAGGAATTAAATGGATGGGTCTGGAATTGAACGGATGGGTCTGACATTGAACGGATGGGTCTGACATTGAACGGATGGGTCTGGAATTGAACGGATGCGTCAGGAATTAAATGGATGGGTCTGGAATTGAACGGATGGGTCTGACATTGAACGGATGGGTCTGACATTGAACGGATTGATCTGGAATTGAACGGATGGGTCTGACATTGAACGGATGGGTCTGACATTGAACGGATGGGTCTGACATTGAATGGATGGGTCTGACATTGAACGGATGGGTCTGGCATTGAACGGATGGGTCTGACATTGAAGGGATGGGTCTGACATTGAACGGATGGGTCTGGCATTGAACGGATGGGTCTGACATTGAACGGATGGGACTGATATTGAACGGATGGGTCTGGCATTGAACGGATGGGTCTGACATTG
>JASTWF010001195.1:0-33284 GCA_030390025.1 Squalus acanthias
TACCCACCCATTTAATCTCCTCCCACAGCCCGAGTACACTCTCCCCTATCATGGGCTCCACCCACCCATTTAATCTCCTCCCACAGCCCGTGTACTCTCTCCCCTATCATGGATTCCATCCACCCATTTAATCTCCTCCCACAGCCCGTGTACACTCTCCCCTATCATGGACTTAACCCACGCATTTAATCTCCTCCCACAGCCCGTGTACACTCACCCCTATCATGGACTCTACTCACCCATTCAATCTCCTCCCACAGCCCGTGTACACTCACCCCTATCATGGACTCTACCCACCCATTCAATCTCCTCCCACAGCCCGTGTACACTCTCCCCTATCATGGACTCCATCCACCCATTCAATCTCCTCCCACAGCCCATGGACACTCTCCCCCATCAAGGACTCCATCCACCCATTTAATCTCCTCCCACAGCCCATTTACACTCTACCCTATCATGGACTCTACCCACCCATTTAATCTCCTCCCACAGCCCGTGTACACTCACCCCTATCAAGGACTACATCCACCCACTTAATCTCCTCCCACAGCCCGTGTACACTCTCCCCTATCATGGGTTCTACCCACCCATTTAATCTCCTCCCACAGCCCGTGTACTCTCTCCCCTATCATGGATTCCATCCACCCATTTAATCTCCTCCCACAGCCCGTGTACACTCTCCCCTATCATGGACTACATCCACCCATTTAATCTCCTCCCACTGCCCGTGTACACTCGCCCCTATCATGAACTCTCCCCTCCCATTTAATCTCCTCCCACAGCCCGTGTACACTCTCCCCTATCATGGACTCTACCCACCCATTCAACGTCCTCCCACAGCCCGTGTACACTCTCCCCTATCATGGACTCTACCCACTCATTTAATCTCCTCCCACAGCCCGTGTACACTCTCCCCTATCATGGACTCTACCCACACATTTAATCTCCTCCCATAATCGTGTACACTCTCCCCTATCATGGACTCTACCCACCCATTCAATCTCCTCCCACAGTCCATGAACACTCTCCCCTATCATGGACTCTCCCCACACATTCAATCTCCTCCCACAGTCCGTGTACACTCTCCCCTATCATGGACTCTCCCCACACATTCAATCTCCTCTCACAGTCCGCGTACACTCACCCCTATCATGGACTCCATCCACCCATTTAATCTCCTCCCACAGTCCATGAACACTCTCCCTCATCATGGACTCTACCCACCCATTCAATCTGTTCCCGTAGCCCATGAAATCTCTCCCCCATCATTGACTCTACCCACCCATTTAATCTCCTCCCACAGCCCGTGTACACTCTCCTCTATCATGGACTCCATCCACCCATTTAATCTCCTCCCACAGCCCGTGTACACTCACCCCTATCAAGGACTCCATCCACCCATTTAATCTCCTCCCACAGCCCGTGTACACTCTCCCCTATCAAGGACTCCATCCACCCATTTAATCTCCTCCCACAGCCCGTGTACACTCACCCCTATCAAGGACTCCATCCACCCAATCAATCTCCTCCCACAGCCCATGGACACACTACCCTGTCATGGACTCTACCCACCCATTCAATCTCTTCCCACAGCCCGTGTACACTCTCCCCTACAATGGACTCTACCCACCCATTCAATCTCCTCCCACAGCCCGTGTACACTCTCCCCTATCATGGACTCTACCCACCCATTTAATCTCCTCCCACAGCCCGTGTACACTCTCCCCTATCATGGATTCCATCCACCCATTTAATCTCCTCCCACAGCCCGTGTACACTCTCCCCGATCAGGGACTATACCCACCCATTTAATCTCCTCCCACAGCCCATGTACACTCACCCCTATCAAGGACTCCACCCACCCATTTAATCTCCTCCCACAGCCCGTGTACACTCACCCCTATCATGGACTCCATCCACCCATTCAATCTCCTCCCGCAGCCCGTGTACACTCTCCCCTATCATGAACTCTACTCACCCATTCAATCTCCTCCCACAGCCCATGGACACTCTCCCCTTTCATGGACTCTACCCACCCATTCAGTCTCCTCCCACTGTCCATGAACACTCTCCCCTATCATGGACTCTACCCACCCATTTAATCTCCTCCCACAGCCCGTGTACACTCACCCCTATCATGGACTCTACTCATCCATTTAATATCCTCCCACAGCCCGTGTACACTCTCCCCTATCATGGACTCTACCCACCCATTCAATCTCCTCCCACAGCCCGTGTACACTCTCCCCTATCAAGGACTCTACCCACCCATTCAATCTCCTCCCACAGCCCGTGTACACTCTCCCCTATCATGGACTCTACCCACCCATTCAATCTCCTCCCATAGCCCGTGAACACTCTCCCCTATCATGGACTCTACCCACCCATTTAATCTCCTCCCACAGCCCATGTACACTCTACCCTATCATGGACTCTACCCACCCATTTAATATCCTCCCACAGCCCGTGTACACTCACCCCTATCGAGGACTCTACCCACCCATTTAATCTCCTCCCACAGCCCGTGTACACTCTCCCCTATCATGGACTCCATCCACCCATTCAATCTCCTCCCACAGCCCATGTACACTCTCCCCTATCGTGGACTCCATCCACCCATTCAATCTCCTCCCACAGCCCGTGTACACTCTCCCCTATCATGGACTCTACCCACCCATTCAATCTCCTCCCACAGCCCGTGTACACTCTCCCCTATCATGGACTCTACCCACCCATTCAATCTCCTCCCACAGCCCGTGTACACTCTCCCCTATCATGGACTCCATCCACCCATTCAATCTCCTCCCACAGCCCGTGTACACTCGCCCCTATCATGGACTCTACGCCTCCCTGTTGACCTGCTGACCTCTAAACTCTGGTACCATTGATGACCTCCGATTGGCGGTTACCTGAGAGCGAGGACTTCGCCAGTGCCCCTATCCCATAAGCGTTGGAATTTCGCTTCATTGACGGAAGGATTGAGGTTGTGTCTTCCATGGAGAGCTGAGTCAAGGGGGAAAAGAGTTGTTTAGAAGCATCGCAGCTCGGGTAGATAACCGGGCCTGTCTCTCCTAGGCCCAGACACTGACCTTTTGACTCCTCTAGGAAGCTGGAGTTAAATGCCAGCCCCCAGACAGAGCGGTCGAAGGTCTCCCCTCTCTCTGATGGGGGAACTGGGTGGGTCAGGAGGTCAGAGACTGACCTTTCACCCCTCTGCGGACTGTGCGTTCAATGCGCTCGCCGTTACTCACATTGATTCCGTCCCAGGACATCTCGGTCCGTGTCTGCTGCAGAAAAGAGACAAACAGGGTTAGTGAGAGATGGAGAGAGTTAGAGAGAGAGAGGGACAGACAGACAGAGTTAGAGAGAGAGAGAGACAGTGAGAGAGA
Organism: Squalus acanthias; assembly: GCA_030390025.1. Taxonomy (NCBI): domain Eukaryota; kingdom Metazoa; phylum Chordata; class Chondrichthyes; order Squaliformes; family Squalidae; genus Squalus; species Squalus acanthias. The sequence continues at coordinate 3,390 of JASTWF010001195.1, forward strand.
GAGTGAGAGACAGAGAGATTGAGAGAGAGACAGAGACAGAGTGACAGTGAAAGAGAGACAGTTAGAGAGAGAGAGACAGAGCGAGAGAGACACAGAGAGAGACAGAGAGAGTGAGAGTGAGAGAGAGAGAGAGACAGAGAGAGACAGACAGACAGAGTTAGAGAGAGAGAGACAGAGAGAGACAGTGAAAGAGAGACAGTGAGAGAGAGAGAGAGAGACAGAGAGAGAGAGAGACAGACAGAGAGAGAGACAGAGAGAGAGAGAGACACAGAGAGAGAGAGGGACAGAGAGACAGTGAAAGAGAGACAGTAAGAGAGAGAGACAGAGAGAGAGAGAGAGAGACAGAGATAGACAGTGAAAGAGAGAGAGTGAGAGAGAGAGAGAGAGACAGAGACAGTGAAAGAGAGACAGTAAGAGAGAGACAGAGAGAGAGAGAGAGACAGAGATAGACAGTGAAAGAGAGAGAGTGAGAGAGAGAGAGAGAGAGAGAGTGAGAGAGAGTGAGAGAGAGAGAGAGAGAGTGAGAGACAGATAGACAGAAAGAGACAGTGAGAGAGAGACAGAGAGAGAGACAGAGAGAGAGAGAGAGAGAAAGAGAGACAGTGAGAGAGAGAGAGAGAGACAGAGCGAGAGAGACACAGAGAGAGACAGAGAGAGTGAGAGTGAGAGAGAGAGAGAGACAGAGAGAGACAGACAGACAGAGTTAGAGAGAGAGAGACAGAGAGAGACAGTGAAAGAGAGACAGTGAGAGAGAGAGAGAGAGACAGAGAGAGAGAGAGACAGACAGAGAGAGAGACAGAGAGAGAGAGAGACACAGAGAGAGAGAGGGACAGAGAGACAGTGAAAGAGAGACAGTAAGAGAGAGAGACAGAGAGAGAGAGAGAGAGACAGAGATAGACAGTGAAAGAGAGAGAGTGAGAGAGAGAGAGAGAGACAGAGACAGTGAAAGAGAGACAGTAAGAGAGAGACAGAGAGAGAGAGAGAGACAGAGATAGACAGTGAAAGAGAGAGAGTGAGAGAGAGAGAGAGAGAGAGAGTGAGAGAGAGTGAGAGAGAGAGAGAGAGAGTGAGAGACAGATAGACAGAAAGAGACAGTGAGAGAGAGACAGAGAGAGAGACAGAGAGAGAGAGAGAGAGAAACAGGGAGTGCGACAGTGATAGAGAGACAGTGAAAGAGAGACACAGAGAGAGAGAGAGACAGAGAGAGAGAGACAGTGAAAGAAAGACAGTGAAAGAGAGAGTTGGCGAGAGTGAGAGAGAGACAGACAGACAGAGAGAGAGAGACAGAGAGAGAGAGAGAGAGTGAGAGAGAGAGGCAGACAGACAGACAGAGAGAGAGAGAGAGAGACAGTGAGAGAAAGACAGAGCAGGAGAGACAGTGAGAGACAGAGAGAGACAGTGAGAGAAAGACAGAGAGAGACAGTGAGCACGAGACAGAGAGAGACAGAGAGAGAGAGAGAGAGAGACAGAGAGAGAGAGGGAGAGAGACAGAGAGAGAGAAACAGGGAGTGAGACAGAGAGAGAGTGAGAGACAGACAGAGAGAGGGACAGAGAGTCAGAGAGAGAGAGACAGTGAAAGAGAGAGAGACAGAGAGAGAAAGAGACAGAGAGAGAGAGAGACAGTGAAAGAGAGACAGAGAGAGAGAGAGACAGAGAGAGAGACAGAGAGAGAGGGAGAAACAGAGAGAGAGAGAGAGTGAGCGAGAGTGAGAGACAGACAGAGAGAGAAAGAGAGAGAATCATAGAAAGTTACGACACAGAAGGAGGCCATTCGGCCCATCGTGTCCGTGCCGGCCGACAAAGAGCTATCCAGCCTAATCCCACTTCCCAGCTCTTGGTCCGTAGCCCTGTAGGTTACAGCACTTCAAGTGCACATCCAAATACTTTTTAAATGTGATGAGGGTCTCTGCCTCTACCGCCCTTTCAGGCAGTGAGTTCCAGACCCCCACCACCCTCTGGGTGAAGAAATTTCCTCTCAAAACCCCTCTAATCCTTCTACCAATTACTTTACGTCTATGCCCCCTGGTTACTGACCCTTCTGCTAAGGGAAATAGGTCCTTCCTATCCACTCTATCTAGGCCCCTCATAATTTTATACACCTCATCCTCTTCTGTTCCAAAGAAAACAACCCCAGCCTATCCAATCTTTCCTCATAGCTAAAATTCCCCAGCCCAGGCTACACCCTCGTAAATCTCCTCTGTACCCTCTCTAGTGCAATCAGATCCTTCCTGTAATGTGGTGACCAGAACTGCACGCAGTACTCTAGCTGAGGCCTAACTAGTGCTTTATACAGTTCAAGCATAACCTCCCTGCTCTTGTATTCTATGCCTCGGCTAATAAAGGCAAGTGTCCCGTATGCCTTCTTAACCAACTTATATACCTGTCCTGCTACCTTCAGGGATCTGTGGACATGCACTCCAAGGTCCCTTTGTTCCTCTACACTACTCAGTGTCCTACCATTTAATGTGTATTCCCTTGCCTTGTTAGCCCTCCCCAAATGCATTACCTCACACTTCACTGGATTGAATTCCATTTGCCACTTTTCTGCCCACCTGACCAATTTATTGATATCTTCCTGCAGTCTACAGCTTTCTTCCTCACTATCAAAGAGGAGAAGTCGCACAACACCAGGTTATAGTCCAACAGTTTTATTTGAAATCACGAGCTTTCGGAGGTGAAGTCGAAGGAGCAGCGCTCCGAAAGCTTGTGATTTCAAATAAAACTGTTGGACTACAACCTGGTGTTGTGCGACTTCTCATTTTTGTCCACCCCAGTCCAACACTGGCATCTCCGCATCACTATCAAAGAGAGAGAGGGAGACAGACAGAGAGAGAGAGAGAGAGAGAGAGAGAGAGGGAGAGAGTCACAGAGAGAGAGAGATAGAGACAGAGAGAGAGAGAGAGAGAGAGACAGACAGGCAGACATGTGATGTGTCCAACAGTTTGGGGGGTGCAAAGTCCCACAGTTTGGGAGTGAGGAGTCCCACAGTTTGGTTGAGAGGTGTCCCACAGTTTGGGGGGTGAGGAGTCCCACAGTTTGGGAGTGAGGAGTCCCACAATTTGTGGGGGATGTGAGGTCCCACAGTTTGCGGGTGAGGAGTCCCACAGTTTATGGGGGTGAAGAGTCCCACAGTCTGGGGGAGGGTGAGGAGTCTCATAGTTTGGGGGTGAGGAGACCCACAGTTTGGTGGGTGAGGAGACCCACAGTTTGGGGGGTGAGGAGTCCCACAGTTTGGGGGGTGAGGAGTCCCACAGTTTGGGGGGTGAGGAGTCCCACAGTTTGGGAGGTGAGGAGTCCCACAGTTTGGGAGGTGAGGAGTCCCACAGTTTGGGGGGTGAGGAGTCTCACAGTTTGGGGGGTGAGGAGCGCAGTTTGAGGGGTGAGGAGTCCCACAGTTTGTGGGGTGAGGAGATCACAGTTTGGGAGGTGAGGAGTCCCACAGTTTGGGGGGTGAGGAGTCCCACAGTTTGAGGGGTGAGGAGTCCCACAGTTTGGGGGGTGAGGAGTCCCACAGTTTGGGGGGTGAGGAGTCCCACAGTTTGGGGGGAGGGTGAGGAGTCCCACAGTTTGGGGGGTGAGGAGTCCCACAGTTTGGGGGGAGGGTGAGGAGTCCCACAGTTTGGGGGGTGACGAGTCCCACAGTTTGGGGGGTGGGTGTGAGGAGTCCCACAGTTTGGGGGGGTGAGGAGTCTCACAGTTTGGGGGGTGACGAGTCCCACAGTTTGGGGGGTGGGTGTGAGGAGTCCCACAGTTTGGGGGGTGAGGAGTCCCACAGTTTGGGGGGCGAGGAGTCTCACAGTTTGGGGGGTGAGGAGTCCCACAGTTTGAGGGGTGAGGAGTCCCACAGTTTGAGGGGTGAGGAGTCCCACAGTTTGGGGGTGAGGAGTCTCACAGTTTGGGGGGTGAGAAGATCAGAGTTTGGGGAGTGAGGAGCGCACAGTTTGAGGGGTGAGGAGTCCCACAGTTTAGGGGGTGAGGAGTCCCACAGTTTGTGGGGTGAGGAGTATCACAGTTTGGGAGGAGGGTGAGGAGTCCCACAGTTTGGGGGGTGTGGAGTCCCACAGTTTGGGGGGTGAGGAGTACCACAGTTTGAGGGGTGAGGAGACTCACAGTTTGGGGGGTGAAGAGATCACAGTTTGGGAGGTGAGGAGTCTCACAGTTTGGGGGTGAGGAGTCTCACTGTTTGGGAGGTGAGGAGTCTCACAGTTTGGGTGGTGAGGAGTCCCACAGTTTGTGGGGTGAGGAGTCCCACAGTTTGGGGGGTGAGGAGTCTCACAGTTTGGGGGTGAGGAGTCTCACTGTTTGGGAGGTGAGGTGTCCCACAGTTTGGGAGGTGAGGAGATCACAGTTTGGGGGGTGTGGAGTCCCACAGTTTGGGGGGTGAGGAGTCCCACAGTTTGGGGGGTGAGGAGTCCCACAGTTTAGGGGGTGAGGAGTCCCACAGTTTGGAGGAGTGAGGAGTCCCACAGTTTGGGAGGTGAGGAGTCCCACAGTTTGGGGGGTGAGGAGTCTCACAGTTTTGGGGGTGAGAAGATCAGAGTTTGAGGAGTGAGGAGCCCACAGTTTGCAGGATGAGCAGTCCCACAGTTTGGGAAGTGTGGAATCCCATAGTTTTGGCAGTGAGGAGACCCACAGTTTGTGGGGGGAGGGGGGGGCGGGGCTGGGGCTGGGGGTGGGGGGTGTGAGGAGTCCTGCAGTTTGGAGGGTGAGGAATCCCACGATTTGGTTGGTGAGGATTCCCACAGTTTGCCGAGTGAGGAGATCACGGTACGGGGGTGCGGAGATCACAATTCAGGGGTGAGGAGATCACAGTTTGGGGGGTGAGGAGATCACAGTTTGGGGGGTGAGGATGATGAGTTTGAGGGGTGAGGTGATCACAGTTTGGGGAATGAGGAGATCACAGTTTGGGGAATGAGGTGATTACAGTTTGGGGAGTGAGGTGATCACAGTTTGGGAAATGAGGAGATCACAGTTTGGGGAATGAGGTGATTACAGTTTGGGGAGTGAGGTGATCACAGTTTGGGGAATGAGGAGATCACAGTTTGGGGGATGAGGTGATCACAGTTTTGGGTGTGAGGTGATCACAGTTTGGGGAATGAGGAGATCACAGTTTGGGGAATGAGGTGATCACAGTTTGGGGAGTGAGGTGATCACAGTTTGCGGGGTGAGGAGATCACAGTTTGGGGGATGAGGAGATCACAGTTTGGGGGATGAGGTGATCACAGTTTGGGGGATGAGGAGATCACAGTTTGGGGGGTGAGGAGATCACAGTTTGGGGGATGAGGAGATCACAGTTTGGGGGATGAGGAGATCACAGTTTGGGGGATGAGGTGATCACAGTTTGGGGGATGAGGTGATCACAGTTTGGGGGGTGAGGTGATCACAGTTTGGGGAATGAGGAGATCACAGTTTGGGGGATGAGGTGATCACAGTTTGGGGGATGAGGTGATCACAGTTTGGGGAGTGAGGTGATCACAGTTTGGGGAATGAGGAGATCACAGTTTGGGGGATGAGGTGATCACAGTTTGGGGAGTGAGGAGATCACAGTTTGCGGGGTGAGGAAGGAGTGCGTGGGAGGGGAGACTTGAAGCCTCTGAAAGCCAGACCCTCTCTCTCTGAACCCCATCGAACGTTCCGTGGACCTCTGTGAGGAAGGGCTTGCTGGATGAATGTACCTCGGTCGAAGATTGGTGCGTGTTGCTTCCTTGCAGCGAGTTGGCACCATCCAGGTTGACATTCTCCAGCTCTTTCGATTCCTTCCAGTCCACAGGAACTGACTCAGCCGCTAATGGGAAGGAGAGCTCAGGTTAGACTCGCGACCAGGGTAGACACAAGAGGTTAGACAAGAGGAACAATAAACAATGCTAAAGCTCCCTCCACAGAGTCCCAGCAAACACTTAGAGACCCCCAAGTCTCTCCATCTCTAGTCCATTTTTTTTATTCGTTCCTGGGATATGGGCGTCGCTGGCAAGGCCAGAATTTATCGCCCAATCCTCATTGCCCATGAGAAGACGGTGGTGAGCCAACTTCTTCAACCGCAGAGGACAGTTAAAGAGTCAATCACAATGCTGTGAGTCTGGATTCACATATAGACCAGACCGGGTAAGGACGGCAGATTTCCTTCCCTAAATTACATTAGCGAACCAGACGGGTTTTTACGACAATCCGGTATAAAATTCTAACAGGACTAGACAGACTAGATGCAGGAAGGATGTTCCCGATGGTCGGGGGAGTCCAGAACCAGGGGTCACAGTCTAAGGATAAGGGGTAAGCCATTTAGGACTGAGATGAGGAGGAATTTCTTCACCCAGAGAGTGGTGAACCTGTGGAATTCTCTACCACAGAAGGCAGTTGAGGCCAATTCAGTAAATATATTCAAGAAGGAGTTAGATATATTTCTTAAGGCTAAAGTAATCAAGGGATATGGGGAGAAAGCAGGGACAGGGTACTGAGTTTGGATGATCAGCCATGATCTCATTGAATGGCGGAGCAGGCTCGAGGGGCCGAATGGCCTACTCCTGCTCCTATCTTCTATGTTTCTATGTTGCATGGTACTAGCTTTTATGACATCAATTAATTCCACATCTGCCACGGTGGGATTATGAACTCACGTCTCTGGATCATTAGTCCAGGCCTTTGAATTACTCGTCCAGTAACATAACCACCATGCTACTGCCTCACAGGCCCCAGTCTCCAGTCCCCAGTCTCCAGTCCCCAGTCCTCAGTCCCCAGTCCCCAGTCTCCAGTCCCCAGTCTCCAGTCTCCAGTCCCCAGTCTCCCGTCTCCCATCTCCAGTCCCCAGTCTCCAGTCCCCAGTCTCCCATCTCCAGTCCCCAGTCTCCAGTCCCCAGTCTCCCATCTCCAGTCCCCAGTCTCCAGTCTCCAGTCCCCAGTCCCCAGTCTCCAGTCTCCAGTCTCCAGTCGCCAGTCCCCATTCTCCAGTCCCCAGTCTCCAGTCTTCTGTCCGCAGTCTCCAATCCCCAGTCTCCAGTCCTCAGTCTCCAGTCTCCAATCCCCAGTCTCCAGTTTCCAGTCCCCAGTCCACAGTCTCCATTCTCCAGTCTCCAGTCTCCAGTCTCCAGTCCGCAGTCTCCAGTCTCCAGTCCCCAGTCTCCAGTCTCCAGTTAAACTCACTTTCGTGGGCTTTTTACAGAGGCCAGTATCGGGAAAGGGCCCTTGAGTGTATCATTTAATTGAAGTGAAATTGGTGGGATTCATTTAATTTAATTTAAATTAATTAATTAAAGGATAAGTCATGGCAGGAGAGCTCCGCCCCGTGATATGCTCCTCCTGCTATATGTGGGAAATCAGGGACGCTTCCTGTGTCCCTGATGACCATGTGTGTGGGAAGTGTATCCAGCTGCAGCTACTGATAGACCGCATTGCGGTGCTGGAGCTGCGGATGGATGCATATTGGAGCATTCGCAACGCTGAGAATGTCGTGGATAGCACGTTTAGCAAGTTGGTCACACCGCAGGTAAAGGGTGTACAGGCAGGAAGTGAATGGGTGACCACCAGGCAGAGTAAGAGGGAAAGGCAGGTAGTGTAGGGGTCCCCTGTGGCCATCCCCCTCTCAAACAGATATACCACTTTGGATACTGTTGGGGGGGATGACTTATCAGGGGAAGGCGGCAGCAGCGAACTTCCTGGCACCATGGGTAGCTCTGCTGCACAGACTGGGAGGAAAAAGTGTGGAAGAGCTATATTGATAGGGGATTCAATTGTAAGGGGAATAGATAGGCGTTTCTGCGGCCGCAAACGAGACTCCAGGATGGTGTGTTGCCTCCCTGGTGCAAGGGTTAAGGACGTCTCGGAGCGGGTACAGAACATTTTGGAGGGGGAGGGCGAACAGCCAGTTGTCGTGGTGCACATAGGCATCAACGATATAGGTAAAAAATTGGATGAGGTCTTAATAGCAGAATATCGGGTGTTAGGAGGTAAATTAAAAAATAGGACCTCAAAGGTAGTAATCTCAGGATTGCTACCAGTGCCACGTGCTAGTCAGAGTAGAAATAGGAGGATATTTCAAATGAATACGTGGCTAGAGAAATGGTCCAAGGGGGAGGGATTCAAATTCCTTGGACATTGGAACCGGTTCTGGGGGAGGTGGGACCAGTACAAACGGGACGGTCTGCACCTGGGCAGGGCTGGGACCGATGTCCTAGGGGGAGTGTTTGCTAGTGCTGTTGGGGAGGGTTTAAACTAAAGTGGCAGGGGGTTGGGAACCTGAGCAGGGAGACAGAGGAAAGGGAAACAAGGATAAAAGCAAAAGACAGGAAGGAGAAAAACAGAAGTAGAAGGCAAAGAACTCAACGGTTTAAATCAAACATGGTCACAGTAAATAATAATTCATATAGGTCTGAGAGCGTTAAAAAAACAAGCCTGAAGGCTTTGTGTCTTAATGCAAGGAGCATTCGGAACAAGGTGGATGAATTAGCTGCGCAAATAGAGGTAAATGAATACGATTTGATTGGGATTACAGAAACATGGCTCCAGGGTGGCCAAGGCTGGGAACTCAACATCCAGGGGTATTCAATATTTAGGAAAGATAGACAAAAAAGAAAGGGAGGTGGGGTAGCATTGCTGGTTAAAGAGGGGATTAACACAATTGAAAGGAAGGATATTAGCTCTGATGATGCGGAATCTGTATGGGTAGAACTGAGAAATAACAAGGGGCAGAAAACGTTAGTGGGAGTGGTATATAGACCTCCAAACAGTAATACGGAGGTTGGGGACGGCATTAAAAGGGAAATTAGAGAAGCATGCAGTAAGGGCACAGCAGTCATCATGGGTGACTTAATTTACATATAGATTGGGCTAACCAAATTAGTAAAAATACTGTGGAGGAGGAATTCCTAGAATAATTACGGGATGGTTTTCTGGAACAATATGTCGAGGAACCAACCAGAGATCAGGCCATCTTAGACTGGGTATTATGTAACGAGAAAGGATTAATTAGAAATCTTGTTGTACGAGGCCCCTTGGGTCAGAGTGATCATAATATGATAGAATTCTTCATTAGGATGGAGAGTGAAGTAGTTGAATCAGAGACTAGGGTCCTGAACTTAAATAAAGGAAACTATGATGGTATGAGGCGCGAATTGGGTTGGATTGATTGGGGAATGTCACTCAAAGGGTTGACGATGGATAGGCAATGGCAAACATTCAAGGACTGCATGGATGAACTACAGAATTTGTTCATCCCAGTGTGGCATAAGAATAAAACAAAAAGGGTGACTCAACCGTGGCTAACAAGGGAAATTAGGGATAGCATAAGATCCAAGGAGAGGGCATATAAATTGGCCAGAAAAAGCGGTAACCCTGAGGATTGGGAGCAGTTTAGGATTCAACTAAGGAGGACAAAGGGATTAATTAAGAAGGGGAAAATAGAATATGAAAGTAAGCTTGCAGGGAACATAAAAACTGACTGTAAGAGCTTTTATAGATATGTGAAGAGAAAAAGATTAGTGAAATCAAGTGTAGGTCCCTTGCAGTCAGAAGCGGGGGAAGTTATAATGGGGAACAAAGAAATGGCAGACCAATTAAATGCATATTTTGGTTCTGTCTTCACAAAGGAGGACACAAATAACCTCCCAGAGATGTTGGAGAACATAGGGTCTGATGAAAGGGAGGAACTGAAAGAAATCAGTATTTGCAGGGAAATGGTGTTAGGGAAATTGACGGGATTGAAGGCCGATAAATCCCCAGGGCCTGATAATCTACATCCTAGGGTACTTAAGGAAGTGGCCCTAGAAATAATAGATGCATTGCTGATCATCTTCCAACATTCGATGGAATCTGGAACTGTAGCCATGGATTGGAGGGTAGCTAATGTTACCCCACTATTGAAAAAGGGTGGTAGAGAGAAAGCGGGGAATTACGGACCAGTAAGCCTGACATCGGCAGTGGGGAAAATGCTAGAGTCCATTATAAAGGATGTAATAGCTGAGCACTTGAAAAACAGTGACAGGATCGGACAAAGTCAACATGGATTTACAAAAGGTAAATCGTGCTTGACTAATCTACTGGAATTTTTTGAGGATGTAATGGGGAAAATAGATAAGGGAGAACCAGTAGATGTGGTGTATTTGGACTTTCAAAAGGCTTTCGATAAGGTCCCGCATAAGAGATTAGCGTGTAAAGTTAAGGAACATGGGATTGGGGGCAAGGTATTGACTTGGATAGAGAACTGGTTGGCGGACAGAAAGTAGAGAGTAGGAATTAATGGTTTTTTTTCCGAGTGGCAGGCAGTGACTAGTGGGGTACCGTAGGGTTTGGTCCTTGGACCCCAGATATTCACAATATACATTAATGATCTAGATAAGGGAACTAAATGTAATATCTCCAAGTTTGCAGATGACACAAAGCTGGGTGGGCGTGTGTGCTGCGAGGAGGATACTGAGAAACTCCAGGATGATTTGGACAGGTTGGGTGAGTGGGCAGAAGCGTGGCAGATGCAATATAATATGGGTAAATGCGAGGTTATCCACTTTGGTGTCAAAAACAGAAAGGCAGACTATTATCTGAATGGCAATAGATTGGGAGAAGGGGAAGTGCAACGTGACGTGGGTGTCCTTGTGCACCAGTCGCTGAAGGTAAGCATGCAGGTGCAGCAAGCGGTGAAGAAGGCAAATGGTATGTTGGCCTTCATAGCGAAAGGGTTTGAGTATAGGAACAGGGATGTCCTGCTGCAGTTGTACAGTGCCTCGGTGAGACCACACATTGAGTACTGTGTGCACTTTTGGTCGCCTTATCTGAGGAAGGATGTTCTTGCCATGGAAGGAGTTCAGCGAAGATTCACAAGGCTGATACCTGGGATGGCAGGAATGACATATGAGGAGAGATTGGGTCGATTGGGCTTATACTCGCTGGAGTATAGAAGAATGAGAGGGGATCTCATTGAAACATATAAAATTCTGACAGCTCTGGACAAACTAGATGAAGGAAGAATGTTCCCGATGGTCGGAGTGTCCAGAACCAGGGGTCATAATCTAAGGATAAGGGGTAAGCCATTTAGGACAGAAATGAGGAAGAATTTCTTCACCCAGAGAGTGGTGAACCTGTGGAATTCTCTGCCACAGAAGGTAGTTGAGGCCAAGTTATTAAATATATTCAAGAATGAGTTAGATATATTTCTTAAAGCTAAAGGTATCAAGGGATATGGGGAGAAGGCAGGGACAGGGTACTGAGTTTGGATGATCAGCCATGATCTCATCGAATGGCGGAGCAGGCTCGAGGGGCCGAATGGCCTACTCCTGCTCCTATCTTCTATGTTTCTATGTAATCCACAGACATTTCGGGGAGGGAATGACAAAGATTCACAATCCTCTGAGGGAAGAAATTTCTCTTCATCTAATATCAGTCTTGTACTCCAACCCCTTCCCACCCATTCCAGACTCCCATCACCCAGTCTCCAGTCTCTAGTCTTCCCTCCCCCAGTCTCCAGTCTCCCGTCTCCAGACCGCAGTCTCCAGTCCTTTGTCTCCAAGCCACAGTCTCCAGTCCCCAGTCTCCAGTCTCGCGTCCCCCCAGTCCCTAGTCCACCCTCCACCAGTCTCCCATCCCCAGTCCCCAGTCTTCGATCTCCAGTCTCGCCACCCCCTTTTTCCTCAGTAACTCAGTCTCTGGACCCTCAGGCTCACAGTCCCATACTCTCCAGTCCAGCAGACCCTAACTGTCCAGCAGCTCAGTATCGTGGCACCCAAAGTCTCCCAGTCACTTAGTCTCCCAGTCGCTCACAGTCCAGTCCCTCAGTCTCCCATATCCCGCCACCTGTCTCCAGTCTCTCGCCTCCAGTCCCCAGAACCTAAGTCCCCAGTCCCCATTCTCCAGTCTCCAGTCCCCAGTCTCCTGCCTCCAGTCTTCTATCTCCCGTCTCCCATCTCCAGTCACCAGTCACCAGTCACCAGTCTCCAGTCTCCAGTCTCCAGTCTCCAGTCTCCAGTCTCCAGTCTCCAGTCTCCAGTCTCCATTCCTCAGTCCCCAGTGCCCAGTCCCCAGTCTCCAGTCCCCAGTCCACAGGCTCCAGTCTCCAGTCCGCAGTCTCCAGTCCGCAGTCTCCAGTCCGCAGTCCCCAGTCTCCAGTCTCCAGTCTCCAGTCCCCAGTCTCCAGTGCCCAGTCCCCAGTCTCCAGTCCCCAGTCTCCAGTCTCCAGTCTCCAGTCTCCAGTCTCCAGTCTCCAGTCTCCAATCCCCAATCTCCAGTCTCCAGTCCACAGTCGCCAGTCCCCAGTCACCAGACCCAATCCCCAATCTCCAATCCCCAGTCTCCAGTCTCCAGTCTCCAATCTCCAGTCCCCAGTCTCCAGTTCCCAGTCTCCAGTCTCCACTCCCCAGTCTCCAGTCCCCAGTCCCCATTCTGCAGTCTCCAGTCCCCAGTCTCCAGTCTCCAGTATCCAGTCCCCAGTCTCCAGACTCCAGTCCCCAGTCTCCAGTCCCCAGTCTCCAGTCCCCAGTCTCCAGTCCCCAGTTCCCAGTCTCCAGTCCCCAGTTCCCAGTCTCCAGTCTCCAGTCCCCAGTCTCCAGTCCCCAGTCTCCAGTCTCCAGTCCCCAGTCTCCAGTCTCCAGTCTCTAGTCCACAGTCCCCAGTCCCCAGTCTCCAGTCTCCAGTCTCCAGTCTCCAGTCTCCAGTCTCCAGTCTCCAGTCTCCAATCCCCAATCTCCAGTCTCCAGTCCACAGTCGCCAGTCCCCAGTCACCAGACCCAATCCCCAATCTCCAATCCCCAGTCTCCAGTCTCCAGTCTCCAATCTCCAGTCCCCAGTCTCCAGTTCCCAGTCTCCAGTCTCCACTCCCCAGTCTCCAGTCCCCAGTCCCCATTCTGCAGTCTCCAGTCTCCAGTCTCCAGTATCCAGTCCCCAGTCTCCAGACTCCAGTCCCCAGTCTCCAGTCCCCAGTCTCCAGTCCCCAGTCTCCAGTCCCCAGTTCCCAGTCTCCAGTCCCCAGTTCCCAGTCTCCAGTCTCCAGTCCCAAGCCACAGTCTCCAATCTCCAGTCCCAAGTCTCCAGTTCCCAGTCTCCAGTCCCCAGTCTCCAGTCTCCAGTCCCAAGCCACAGTCTCCAATCTCCAGTCACCAGTCCCCAGTCTCAAGTCTCCAGTCCCAGGTCTCCAGTCCCCAGTCCCCAGTCGCCAGTCCCCAGACTCCAGTCTCCAGTCTTCAGTCCCCAGTCCCCAGTCTCTAGTCAGCAATCTCCAGTCCCCAGTCCCCAGTCTCCAGTCTCCAGTCTCCAGTCTCCAGTCTCTAGTCTGCAGTCTCCAGTCTCCAGACTCAATCCCCAGTCTCCAGTCTCCAGTCTCCAGTCTCCAGTCTCCAGTCCCCAGTCACCAGTCTCCAGTCTTCAGTCTCCAATCTCCAGTCCCCAGTCTCCAGTCTCCAGTCTCCAGTCCCCAGACTCCAGTAAACCATCTCCAATCCCCAGTCTCCAGTCTCCAGTCTCCAGTCCCCAGTCTCCAGTCCCCAGTCCCCAGTCTCCAGTCTCCAGTCCTCAGTCTCCAGTCCTCAGTCTTCAGTCTCCAGTCCCCAGTCTCCAGTCCCCAGTATCCAGTCTCCAGTATCCAGTCTCCAGTCTCCAGCCTCCATTCCCCAGTCTCCAGTCTCCAGTCCCCAGTCTCCAGTTCCCAGTCTCCAGTCCCCAGTCTCCAGTCCCCAGTCTCCAGTCCCCAGTCTCCAGTCCCCAGTCTCCTGTCGCCAGTCCCCAGTCCCCAGTCCCCAGTCCCCAGTCTCCAGTCTCCAGTCTCCAGTCTCCAGTCTCCAGTCCCCGGTCTCCGGTCACCATTCTCCAGTCCCCAGTCTCCAATCTCCAGTCTCCAGTCTCCAATCCCTAGTTCCCAGTCTCCAGACTCCAGTCCCCAGTCCCCAGTCTCCAGAATCCAGTCCGCAGACCCCAGTCCCCAGTCCCCAGTCTCCAGTCTCCAGTCCCCAGTTCCCAGTCTCCAGTCTCCAGTTCCCAGTCTCCAGTCCCAAGCCACAGTCTCCAATCTCCAGTCACCAGTCCCCAGTCCCCAGTCTCAAGTCTCCAGTTCCCAGTCTCCAGTCTCCAGTCTCCAGTCCCCAGTCTCCAGTCCCCAGTCTCCAGTCTCCAGTCTCCAGTCTCCAGTCTCCAGTCCCCAGTCTCCAGTCTCCAGTCTCCAGTCTCCAGTTAAACTCACTTTCGTGGGCTTTTTACAGAGGCCAGTATCGGGAAAGGGCCCTTGAGTGTATCATTTAATTGAAGTGAAATTGGTGGGATTCATTTAATTTAATTTTAATTAATTAATTAAAGGGTAAGTCATGGCAGTAGAGCTCCGCCCCGTGATATGCTCCTCCTGCTATATGTGGGAAATCAGGGACGCTTCCTGTGTCCCTGATGACCATGTGTGTGGGAAGTGTATCCAGCTGCAGCTACTGATAGACCGCATTGCGGCGCTGGAGCTGCGGATGGATGCATATTGGAGCATTCGCAACGCTGAGAATGTCGTGGATAGCACGTTTAGCAAGTTGGTCACACCGCAGGTAAAGGGTGTACAGGCAGGAAGTGAATGGGTGACCACCAGGCAGAGTAAGAGGGAAAGGCAGGGAGTGTAGGGGTCCCCTGTGGCCATCCCCCTCTCAAACAGATATACCACTTTGGATACTGTTGGGGGGGATGACTTATCAGGGGAAGGCGGCAGCAGCGAACTTCCTGGCACCATGGGTGGCTCTGCTGCACAGGCTGGGAGGAAAAAGTGTGGAAGAGCTATATTGATAGGGGATTCAATTGTAAGGGGAATAGATAGGCGTTTCTGTGGCCGCAAACGAGACTCCAGGATGGTGTGTTGCCTCCCTGGTGCAAGGGTTAAGGACGTCTCGGAGCGGGTACAGAACATTTTGGAGGGGGAGGGTGAACAGCCAGTTGTCGTCGTGCACATAGGCATCAACGATATAGGTAAAAAATTGGATGAGGTCTTAATAGCAGAATATCGGGAGTTAGGAGGTAAATTAAAAAATAGGACCTCATTAAAGGTAGTAATCTCAGGATTGCTATCAGTGCCACGTGCTAGTCAGAGTAGAAATAGGAGGATATTTCAAATGAATACGTGGCTAGAGAAATGGTCCAAGGGGGAGGGATTCAAATTCCTTGGACATTGGAACCGGTTCTGGGGGAGGTGGGACCAGTACAAACGGGACGGTCTGCACCTGGGCAGGGCTGGGACCGATGTCCTAGGGGGAGTGTTTGCTAGTGCTGTTGGGGAGGGTTTAAACTAAAGTGGCAGGGGGTTGGGAACCTGAGCAGGGAGACAGAGGAAAGGGAAACAAGGATAAAAGCAAAAGACAGGAAGGAGAAAAACAGAAGTAGAAGGCAAAGAACTCAACGGTTTAAATCAAACATGGTCACAGTAAATAATAATTCATATAGGTCTGAGAGCGTTAAAAAAACAAGCCTGAAGGCTTTGTGTCTTAATGCAAGGAGCATTCGGAACAAGGTGGATGAATTAGCTGCGCAAATAGAGGTAAATGAATACGATTTGATTGGGATTACAGAAACATGGCTCCAGGGTGGCCAAGGCTGGGAACTCAACATCCAGGGGTATTCAATATTTAGGAAAGATAGACAAAAAAGAAAGGGAGGTGGGGTAGCATTGCTGGTTAAAGAGGGGATTAACACAATTGAAAGGAAGGATATTAGCTCTGATGATGCGGAATCTGTATGGGTAGAACTGAGAAATAACAAGGGGCAGAAAACGTTAGTGGGAGTGGTATATAGACCTCCAAACAGTAATACGGAGGTTGGGGACGGCATTAAAAGTGAAATTAGAGAAGCATGCAGTAAGGGCACAGCAGTCATCATGGGTGACTTAATTTACATATAGATTGGGCTAACCAAATTAGTAAAAATACTGTGGAGGAGGAATTCCTAGAATGTTTACGGGATGGTTTCCTGGACCAATATGTCGAGGAACCAACCAGAGATCAGGCCATCTTAGACTGGGTATTATGTAACGAGAAAGGATTAATTAGAAATCTTGTTGTACGAGGCCCCTTGGGTCAGAGTGATCATAATATGATAGAATTCTTCATTAGGATGGAGAGTGAAGTAGTTGAATCAGAGACTCAGGTCCTGAATTTAAATAAAGGAAACTATGATGGTATGAGGCGCGAATTGGGTTGGATTGATTGGGGAATGTCACTCAAAGGGTTGACGATGGATAGGCAATGGCAAACATTCAAAGACTGCATGGATGAACGACAGAATTTGTTCATCCCAGTGTGGCATAAGAATAAAACAAAAAGGGTGACTCAACCGTGGCTAACAAGGGAAATTAGGGATAGCATAAGATCCAAGGAGAGGGCATATAAATTGGCCAGAAAAAGTGGTAACCCTGAGGATTGGGAGCAGTTTAGGATTCAACAAAGGAGGACAAAGGGATTAATTAAGAAGGGGAAAATAGAATATGAAAGCAAGCTTGCAGGGAACATAAAAACTGACTGTAAGAGCTTTTATAGATATGTGAAGAGAAAAAGATTAGTGAAATCAAGTGTAGGTCCCTTGCAGTCAGAAGCGGGGGAAGTTATAATGGGGAACAAAGAAATGGCAGACCAATTAAATGCATATTTTGGTTCTGTCTTCACAAAGGAGGACACAAATAACCTCCCAGAGATGTTGGAGAACATAGGGTCTGATGAAAGGGAGGAACTGAAAGAAATCAGTATTTGCAGGGAAATGGTGTTAGGGAAATTGACGGGATTGAAGGCCGATAAATCCCCAGGGCCTGATAATCTACATCCTAGGGTACTTAAGGAAGTGGCCCTAGAAATAATAGATGCATTGCTGATCATCTTCCAACATTCGATGGAATCTGGAACTGTAGCCATGGATTGGAGGGTAGCTAATGTTACCCCACTATTGAAAAAGGGTGGTAGAGAGAAAGCGGGGAATTACGGACCCGTAAGCCTGACATCGGCAGTGGGGAAAATGCTAGAGTCCATTATAAAGGATGTAATAGCTGAGCACTTGAAAAACAGTGACAGGATCGGACAAAGTCAACATGGATTTACAAAAGGTAAATCATGCTTGACTAATCTACTGGAATTTTTTGAGGATGTAACGGGGAAAATAGATAAGGGAGAACCAGTAGATGTGGTGTATTTGGACTTTCAAAAGGCTTTCGATAAGGTCCCGCATAAGAGATTAGCGTGTAAAGTTAAGGCACATGGGATTGGGGGCAAGGTATTGACTTGGATAGAGAACTGGTTGGCGGACAGAAAGTAGAGAGTAGGAATTAATGGGTCTTTTTCCGAGTGGCAGGCAGTGACTAGTGGGGTACCGTAGGGTTTGGTCCTTGGACCCCAGCTATTCACAATATACATTAATGATCTAGATAAGGGAACTAAATGTAATATCTCCAAGTTTGCAGATGACACAAAGCTGGGTGGGCGTGTGTGCTGCGAGGAGGATACTGAGAAACTCCAGGATGATTTGGACAGGTTGGGTGAGTGGGCAGAAGCGTGGCAGATGCAATATAATATGGGTAAATGCGAGGTTATCCACTTTGGTGTCAAAAACAGAAAGGCAGACTATTATCTGAATGGCAATAGATTGGGAGAAGGGGAAGTGCAACGTGACGTGGGTGTCCTTGTGCACCAGTCGCTGAAGGTAAGCATGCAGGTGCAGCAAGCGGTGAAGAAGGCAAATGGTATGTTGGCCTTCATAGCGAAAGGGTTTGAGTATAGGAACAGGGATGTCCTGCTGCAGTTGTACAGTGCCTTGGTGAGACCACACATTGAGTACTGTGTGCACTTTTGGTCGCCTTATCTGAGGAAGGATGTTCTTGCCATGGAAGGAGTTCAGCGAAGATTCACAAGGCTGATACCTGGGATGGCAGGAATGACATATGAGGAGAGATTGGGTCGATTGGGCTTATACTCGCTGGAGTATAGAAGAATGAGAGGGGATCTCATTGAAACATATAAAATTCTGACAGGTCTGGACAAACTAGATGAAGGAAGAATGTTCCCGATGGTCGGAGAGTCCAGAACCAGGGGTCATAATCTAAGGATAAGGGGTAAGCCATTTAGGACAGAAATGAGGAAGAATTTCTTCACCCAGAGAGTGGTGAACCTGTGGAATTCAATACCACAGAAGGCAGTTGAGGCCAAGTTATTAAATATATTCAAGAATGAGTTAGATATATTTCTTAAAGCTAAAAGTATCAAGGGATATGGGGAGAAGGCAGGTACAGGGTACTGAGTTTGGATGATCAGCCATGATCTCATCGAATGGCGGAGCAGGCTCGAGGGGCCAAATGGCCTACTCCTGCTCCTATCTTCTATGTTTCTATGTAATCCACAGATATTTCGGGGAGGGAATGACAAAGATTCACAATCCTCTGAGGGAAGAAATTTCTCTTCATCTAATATCAGTCTTGTACTCCAACCCCTTCCCACCCATTCCAGACTCCCATCACCCAGTCTCCAGTCTCTAGTCTTCCCTCCCCCAGTCTCCAGTCTCCCGTCTCCAGACCGCAGTCTCCAGTCCTTTGTCTCCAAGCCACAGTCTCCAGTCCCCAGTCTCCAGTCTCGCGTCCCCCCAGTCCCTAGTCCACCCTCCCCCAGTCTCCCGTCCCCAGTCCCCAGTCTTCGATCTCCAGTCTCGCCACCCCCTTTTTCCTCAGTAACTCAGTCTCTGGACCCTCAGGCTCACAGTCCCATACTCTCCAGTCCAGCAGACCCTAACTGTCCAGCAGCTCAGTATCGTGGCACCCAAAGTCTCCCAGTCACTTAGTCTCCCAGTCGCTCACAGTCCAGTCCCTCAGTCTCCCATATCCCGCCACCTGTCTCCAGTCTCTCGCCTCCAGTCCCCAGAACCTAAGTCCCCAGTCCCCATTCTCCAGTCTCCAGTCCCCAGTCTCCTGCCTCCAGTCTTCTATCTCCAGTCTCCCATCTCCAGTCACAAGTCACCAGTCACCAGTCACCAGTCACCAGTCACCAGTCACCAGTCACCAGTCACCAGTCACCAGTCTCCAGTCTCCAGTCTCCAGTGTCCAGTCTCCAGTCTCCATTCCCCAGTCCCCAGTGCCCAGTCTCCAGTCCCCAGTCCCCAGTCCGCAGGCTCCAGTCTCCAGTCCGCAGGCTCCAGTCCCCAGTCTCCAGTCCGCAGTCCCCAGTCTCCAGTCCCCAGTCTCCAGTGCCCAGTCTCCAGTGCCCAGTCTCCAGTCCCCAGTCCCCAGTCTCCAGTCTCCAGTCTCCAGTCCCCAGTCTCCAGTCCCCAGTCTCCAGTCCCCAGTCTCCAGTCCCCAGTCTCCAGTCCCCAGTCTCCAGTCTCCAGTCCCCAGTCTCCAGTCTCCAGTCCCCAGTCGCCAGTCTCTAGTCCCCAGTCCCCAGTCTCCAGTCTCCAGTCTCCAGTCTCCAGTCTCCAATCCCCAATCTCCAGTCTCCAGTCCACAGTCGCCAGTCCCCAGTCACCAATCCCCAGTCTCCAGTCTCCAGTCTCCAGTCTCCAGTCTCCAGTCCCCAGTCTCCAGTCTCCAGTCCCCAGTCTCCAGTTCCCAGTCTCCAGTCTCCACTCCCCAGTCTCCAGTCCCCAGTCCCCATTCTGCAGTCTCCAGTCCCCAGTCTCCAGTCTGCAGCCTCCAGTATCCAGTCCCCAGTCTCCAGACTCCAGTCCCCAGTCCCCAGTCTCCAGTCCCCAGTCTCCAGTCCCCAGTTCCCAGTCTCCAGTCTCCAGTCCCCAGTTCCCAGTCTCCAGTCTCCAGTCCCAAGCCACAGTCTCCAATCTCCAGTCACCAGTCCCCAGTCCCCAGTCTCAAGTCTCCAGTTCCCAGTCTCCAGTACCCAGTCTCCAGTCCCCAGTCTCCAGTCCCCAGTCTCCAGTCTCCAGTCCGCAGTCTCCAGTCCCCAGTCTCCAGTCTCCAGTTAAACTCACTTTCGTGGGCTTTTTACAGAGGCCAGTATCGGGAAAGGGCCCTTGAGTGTATCATTTAATTGAAGTGAAATTGGTGGGATTCATTTAATTTAATTTTAATTAATTAATTAAAGGGTAAGTCATGGCAGGAGAGCTCCGCCCCGTGATATGCTCCTCCTGCTATATGTGGGAAATCAGGGACGCTTCCTGTGTCCCTGATGAGCATGTGTGTGGGATGTGTATCCAGCTGCAGCTACTGATAGACCGCATTGCGGCGCTGGAGCTGCGGATGGATGCATATTGGAGCATTCGCAACGCTGAGAATGTCATGGATAGCACGTTTAGCAAGTTGGTCACACCGCAGGTAAAGGGTGTACAGGCAGGAAGTGAATGGGTGACCACCAGGCAGAGTAAGAGGGAAAGGTAGGTAGTGTAGGGGTCCCCTGTGGCCACCCCCCTCTCAAACAGATATACCACTTTGGATACTGTTGGGGGGGATGACTTATCAGGGGAAGGCGGCAGCAGCGAACTTCCTGGCACCATGGGTGGCTCTGCTGCACAGGCTGGGAGGAAAAAGTGTGGAAGAGCTATATTGATAGGGGATTCAATTGTAAGGGGAATAGATAGGCGTTTCTGCGGCCGCAAACGAGACTCCAGGATGGTGTGTTGCCTCCCTGGTGCAAGGGTTAAGGACGTCTCGGAGCGGGTACAGAACATTTTGGAGGGGGAGGGCGAACAGCCAGTTGTCGTGGTGCACATAGGCATCAACGATATAGGTAAAAAATTGGATGAGGTCTTAATAGCAGAATATCGGGAGTTAGGAGGTAAATTAAAAAATAGGACCTCAAAAGGTAGTAATCTCAGGATTGCTACCAGTGCCACGTGCTAGTCAGAGTAGAAATAGGAGGATATTTCAAATCAATACGTGGCTAGAGAAATGGTCCAAGGGGGAGGGATTCAAATTCCTTGGACATTGGAACCGGTTCTGGGGGAGGTGGGACCAGTACAAACGGGACGGTCTGCACCTGGGCAGGGCTGGGACCGATGTCCTAGGGGGAGTGTTTGCTAGTGCTGTTGGGGAGGGTTTAAACTAAAGTGGCAGGGGGTTGGGAACCTGAGCAGGGAGACAGAGGAAAGGGAAACAAGGATAAAAGCAAAAGACAGGAAGGAGAAAAACAGAAGTAGAAGGCAAAGAACTCAACGGTTTAAATCAAACATGGTCACAGTAAATAATAATTCATATAGGTCTGAGAGCGTTAAAAAAACAAGCCTGAAGGCTTTGTGTCTTAATGCAAGGAGCATTCGGAACAAGGTGGATGAATTAGCTGCGCAAATAGAGGTAAATGAATACGATTTGATTGGGATTACAGAAACATGGCTCCAGGGTGGCCAAGGCTGGGAACTCAACATCCAGGGGTATTCAATATTTAGGAAAGATAGACAAAAAAGAAAGGGAGGTGGGGTAGCATTGCTGGTTAAAGAGGGGATTAACACAATTGAAAGGAAGGATATTAGCTCTGATGATGCAGAATCTGTATGGGTAGAACTGAGAAATAACAAGGGGCAGAAAACGTTAGTGGGAGTGGTATATAGACCTCCAAACAGTAATACGGAGGTTGGGGACGGCATTAAAAGGGAAATTAGAGAAGCATGCAGTAAGGGCACAGCAGTCATCATGGGTGACTTAATTTACATATAGATTGGGCTAACCAAATTAGTAAAAATACTGTGGAGGAGGAATTCCTAGAATAATTACGGGATGGTTTTCTGGAACAATATGTCGAGGAACCAACCAGAGATCAGGCCATCTTAGACTGGGTATTATGTAACGAGAAAGGATTAATTAGAAATCTTGTTGTACGAGGCCCCTTGGGTCAGAGTGATCATAATATGATAGAATTCTTCATTAGGATGGAGAGTGAAGTAGTTGAATCAGAGACTAGGGTCCTGAACTTAAATAAAGGAAACTATGATGGTATGAGGCGCGAATTGGGTTGGATTGATTGGGGAATGTCACTCAAAGGGTTGACGATGGATAGGCAATGGCAAACATTCAAGGACTGCATGGATGAACTACAGAATTTGTTCATCCCAGTGTGGCATAAGAATAAAACAAAAAGGGTGACTCAACCGTGGCTAACAAGGGAAATTAGGGATAGCATAAGATCCAAGGAGAGGGCATATAAATTGGCCAGAAAAAGCGGTAACCCTGAGGATTGGGAGCAGTTTAGGATTCAACTAAGGAGGACAAAGGGATTAATTAAGAAGGGGAAAATAGAATATGAAAGTAAGCTTGCAGGGAACATAAAAACTGACTGTAAGAGCTTTTATAGATATGTGAAGAGAAAAAGATTAGTGAAATCAAGTGTAGGTCCCTTGCAGTCAGAAGCGGGGGAAGTTATAATGGGGAACAAAGAAATGGCAGACCAATTAAATGCATATTTTGGTTCTGTCTTCACAAAGGAGGACACAAATAACCTCCCAGAGATGTTGGAGAACATAGGGTCTGATGAAAGGGAGGAACTGAAAGAAATCAGTATTTGCAGGGAAATGGTGTTAGGGAAATTGACGGGATTGAAGGCCGATAAATCCCCAGGGCCTGATAATCTACATCCTAGGGTACTTAAGGAAGTGGCCCTAGAAATAATAGATGCATTGCTGATCATCTTCCAACATTCGATGGAATCTGGAACTGTAGCCATGGATTGGAGGGTAGCTAATGTTACCCCACTATTGAAAAAGGGTGGTAGAGAGAAAGCGGGGAATTACGGACCAGTAAGCCTGACATCGGCAGTGGGGAAAATGCTAGAGTCCATTATAAAGGATGTAATAGCTGAGCACTTGAAAAACAGTGACAGGATCGGACAAAGTCAACATGGATTTACAAAAGGTAAATCGTGCTTGACTAATCTACTGGAATTTTTTGAGGATGTAATGGGGAAAATAGATAAGGGAGAACCAGTAGATGTGGTGTATTTGGACTTTCAAAAGGCTTTCGATAAGGTCCCGCATAAGAGATTAGCGTGTAAAGTTAAGGAACATGGGATTGGGGGCAAGGTATTGACTTGGATAGAGAACTGGTTGGCGGACAGAAAGTAGAGAGTAGGAATTAATGGTTTTTTTCCGAGTGGCAGGCAGTGACTAGTGGGGTACCGTAGGGTTTGGTCCTTGGACCCCAGATATTCACAATATACATTAATGATCTAGATAAGGGAACTAAATGTAATATCTCCAAGTTTGCAGATGACACAAAGCTGGGTGGGCGTGTGTGCTGCGAGGAGGATACTGAGAAACTCCAGGATGATTTGGACAGGTTGGGTGAGTGGGCAGAAGCGTGGCAGATGCAATATAATATGGGTAAATGCGAGGTTATCCACTTTGGTGTCAAAAACAGAAAGGCAGACTATTATCTGAATGGCAATAGATTGGGAGAAGGGGAAGTGCAACGTGACGTGGGTGTCCTTGTGCACCAGTCGCTGAAGGTAAGCATGCAGGTGCAGCAAGCGGTGAAGAAGGCAAATGGTATGTTGGCCTTCATAGCGAAAGGGTTTGAGTATAGGAACAGGGATGTCCTGCTGCAGTTGTACAGTGCCTTGGTGAGACCACACATTGAGTACTGTGTGCACTTTTGGTCGCCTTATCTGAGGAAGGATGTTCTTGCCATGGAAGGAGTTCAGCGAAGATTCACAAGGCTGATACCTGGGATGGCAGGAATGACATATGAGGAGAGATTGGGTCGATTGGGCTTATACTCGCTGGAGTATAGAAGAATGAGAGGGGATCTCATTGAAACATATAAAATTCTGACAGCTCTGGACAAACTAGATGAAGGAAGAATGTTCCCGATGGTCGGAGAGTCCAGAACCAGGGGTCATAATCTAAGGATAAGGGGTAAGCCATTTAGGACAGAAATGAGGAAGAATTTCTTCACCCAGAGAGTGGTGAACCTGTGGAATTCTCTGCCACAGAAGGTAGTTGAGGCCAAGTTATTAAATATATTCAAGAATGAGTTAGATATATTTCTTAAAGCTAAAGGTATCAAGGGATATGGGGAGAAGGCAGGGACAGGGTACTGAGTTTGGATGATCAGCCATGATCTCATCGAATGGCGGAGCAGGCTCGAGGGGCCGAATGGCCTACTCCTGCTCCTATCTTCTATGTTTCTATGTAATCCACAGACATTTCGGGGAGGGAATGACAAAGATTCACAATCCTCTGAGGGAAGAAATTTCTCTTCATCTAATATCAGTCTTGTACTCCAACCCCTTCCCACCCATTCCAGACTCCCATCACCCAGTCTCCAGTCTCTAGTCTTCCCTCCCCCAGTCTCCAGTCTCCCGTCTCCAGACCGCAGTCTCCAGTCCTTTGTCTCCAAGCCACAGTCTCCAGTCCCCAGTCTCCAGTCTCGCGTCCCCCCAGTCTCCAGTCCCTAGTCCACCCTCCACCAGTCTCCAGTCCCCAGTCCCCAGTCTTCGATCTCCAGTCTCGCCACCCCCTTTTTCCTCAGTAACTCAGTCTCTGGACCCTCAGGCTCACAGTCCATACTCTCCAGTCCAGCAGACCCTAACTGTCCAGCAGCTCAGTATCGTGGCACCCAAAGTCTCCCAGTCACTTAGTCTCCCAGTCGCTCACAGTCCAGTCCCTCAGTCTCCCATATCCCGCCACCTGTCTCCAGTCTCTCGCCTCCAGTCCCCAGAACCTAAGTCCCCAGTCCCCATTCTCCAGTCTCCAGTCCCCAGTCTCCTGCCTCCAGTCTTCAATCTCCCGTCTCCCATCTCCAGTCACCAGTCACCAGTCACCAGTCTCCAGTCTCCAGTCTCCAGTCTCCAGTCCTCCAGTCTCCAGTCTCCAGTCTCCAGTCTCCATTCCTCAGTCCACAGTGCCCAGTCCCCAGTCTCCAGTCCCCAGTCCGCAGGCTCCAGTCCTCCAGTCCGCAGTCTCCAGTCCGCAGTCTCCAGTCCGCAGTCCCCAGTCTCCAGTCTCCAGTCTCCAGTCCCCAGTCTCCAGTGCCCAGTCCCCAGTCTCCAGTCCCCAGTCTCCAGTCTCCAGTCTCCAGTCTCCAGTCTCCAATCCCCAATCTCCAGTCTCCAGTCCACAGTCGCCAGTCCCCAGTCACCAGACCCAATCCCCAATCTCCAATCCCCAGTCTCCCAGTCTCCAGTCTCCATCTCCAGTCCCCAGTCTCCAGTTCCCAGTCTCCAGTCTCCACTCCCCAGTCTCCTGTCCCCAGTCCCCATTCTGCAGTCTGCCAGTCCCCAGTCTCCAGTCTCCAGTATCCAGGTCCCCAGTCTCCAGACTCCAGTCCCCAGTCTCCAGTCCCCAGTCTCCAGTCCCCAGTCTCCAGTCCCCAGTCTCCAGTCCCCAGTTCCCAGTCTCCAGTCCCCAGTTCCCAGTCTCCAGTCTCCAGTCCCATTCCACAGTCTCCAATCTCCAGTCCCAAGTCTCCAGTTCCCAGTCTCCAGTCTCCAGTCTCCAGTCCCAAGCCACAGTCTCCAATCTCCAGTCACCAGTCCCCAGTCTCAAGTCTCCAGTCCCAGGTCTCCAGTCCCCAGTCCCCAGACTCCAGTCTCCAGTCTCCAGTCTTCAGTCCCCAGTCCCCAGTCTCTAGTCAGCAATCTCCAGTCCCCAGTCCCCAGTCTCCAGTCTCCAGTCTCCAGTCTCCAGTCTCCAGTCTCTAGTCTGCAGTCTCCAGTCTCCAGACTCCAATCCCCAGTCTCCAGTCTCCAGTCTCCAGTCTCCAGTCTCCAGTCCCCAGTCACCAGTCTCCAGTCTTCAGTCTCCAATCTCCAGTCCCCAGTCTCCAGTCTCCAGTCTCCAGTCCCCAGACTCCAGTAAACCATCTCCAATCCCCAGTCTCCAGTCTCCAGTCCCCAGTCTCCAGTCCCCAGTCTCCAGTCTCCAGTCCTCAGTCTCCAGTCCTCAGTCTCCAGTCCCCAGTCCTCAGATTCCAGTCCCCAGTCCTCAGTCTCCAGTCCCCAGTCTCCAGTCCCCAGTCTCCAGTCCCCAGTATCCAGTCTCCAGTATCCAGTCTCCAGCCTCCATTCCCCAGTCTCCAGTCTCCAGTCCCCAGTCTCCAGTTCCCAGTCTCCAGTCCCCAGTCTCCAGTCCCCAGTCTCCAGTCCCCAGTCTCCAGTCCCCAGTCTCCTGTCGCCAGTCCCCAGTCCCCAGTCCCCAGTCTCCAGTCCCCAGTCTCCAGTCTCCAGTCCCCAGTCTCCAGTCCCCGGTCTCCGGTCACCATTCTCCAGTCCCCAGTCTCCAATCTCCAGTCTCCAGTCTCCAGTCCCTAGTTCCCAGTCTCCAGTCTCCAGTCCCCAGTCCCCAGTCTCCAGAATCCAGTCCCCAGACCCCAGTCCCCAGTCCCCAGTCTCCAGTATCCAGTCCCCAGTCCCCAGTCCCCAGTCTCCAGTCTCCAGTCTCCAGTCTCAGTCCCCAGTCCCTAGTCTCCAGTCCCCAGTCTCCAGTCTCTAGTCTGCAGTCTCCAGTCTCCAGTCTCCAGTCCCCTGTTTCCAGTCCCCAGTCTCCAGTCCCCAGTCTCCAGTCTCCAGTCCCCAGTCTCCAGTCTCTAGTCTGCAGTCTCCAGTCTCCAGTTTCCAGTCACCAGTCTGCAGTCTCCAGTCCCCAATCTCCAGTCTCCAGTCTTCAGTCTCCAGTCTGCAGGCTCCAATCCTCAGTCTCCAGTCTCCAGTCACCAGTCTCCAGTCCCCAGTCTTCAGTCTCCAATCCCCAGTCTCCAGTCCCCAAATACCAGTCTCCAGTCTCCAATCCGCAGTCTCCAGTCTCCAGTCCCCAGTCCCAGTCCCCAGTCCCCAGTCCCCAGTCCCCAGTCCCAGTCCCAGTCCCCAGTCTCCAGTCTCCAGTCTCCAGTCTCCAGTCTCCAGTCTCCAGTCTCAGTCTCAGTCCACAGTCCCCAGTTTCCAGTCCACAGTCTCTAGTCCCAGTTTCCAGTCTCCAGTCCCCAGGCACCAGTCCCCAATCTCCAGTCTCCAGTCTCCAGTCTCCAGTCTCCAGTCTCCAGTCTCCAGTCTCCAGTCTCCAGTCTCCAGTTCAGTCCCCAGTCTCCAATCCCCAGTCTCCAGTCTCCAGTCTCCAGTCTCCAGTCTCCAGTCCCAGTCTCCAGTCTCCAGTCTCCAGTCTCCAGTCTCCAGTTTTCAGTCCCCAGTCTCCAATCCCCAGTCTCCAGTCTCCAGTCTCCAGTCTCCAGTCACCAGACCCAATCCCCAATCTCCAATCCCCAGTCTCCAGTCTCCAGTTCCCAGTCTCCAGTCCCCAGTCCCCATTCTGCAGTCTCCAGTCCCCAGTCTCCAGTATCCAGTCCCCAGTCTCCAGAATCCAGTCCCCAGTCTCCAGTCCCCAGTCTCCAATCCCCAGTTCCCAGTCTCCAGTCACCAGTCCCCAGTTCCCAGTCTCCAGTTCCAAGCCACAGTCTCCAATCTCCAGTCCCAGTCCCCAGTCCCCAGTCCCCAGTCCCCAGTCCCCAGTCTCAAGTCTCAAGTCTCCAGTTCCCAGTCTCCAGTCCCCAGTCTCCAGTCTCGAGTCTCGAGTCTCGAGTCTCCAGTCTCCAGTCTCCAGTCTCCAGTCTCCAGTCTCCAGTCCCCAGTCGCCAGTCTCCAGTCGCCAGTCTCCAGTCTCCAGTCTCCAATCCCCAGTCTCCAGTCTCCAGTCAACAGTCTCCAGTCTCCAGTCCCCAGTCCTCAGTCCCCAGTCTCCAGTCTCCAATCCCCAGTCTCCAGTCTCCAGTCAACAATCTCCAGTCTCCAGTCCCCAGTCTCCAGTCCCCAGTCCCCAGTCTCCAGTCAACAGGCTCCAGTCTCCAGTCCCCAGTCCTCAGTCCCCAGTCTCCAGTCTCCAATCCCCAGTCTCCAGTCTCCAGTCCTCAGTCTCCAGTCTCCAGTCCTCAGTCCTCAGTCCCCAGTCCCCAGTCTCCAGTCTCCAATCCCCAATCTCCAGTCTCCAGTCCACAGTCGCCAGTCCCCAGTCACCAGACCCAATCCCCAATCTCCAATCCCCAGTCTCCAGTCTCCAGTCTCCAATCTCCAGTCCCCAGTCTCCAGTTCCCAGTCTCCAGTCTCCACTCCCCAGTCTCCTGTCCCCAGTCCCCATTCTGCAGTCTCCAGTCCCCAGTCTCCAGTCTCCAGTATCCAGTCCCCAGTCTCCAGACTCCAGTCCCCAGTCTCCAGTCCCCAGTCTCCAGTCCCCAGTCTCCAGTCCCCAGTTCCCAGTCTCCAGTCCCCAGTTCCCAGTCTCCAGTCTCCAGTCCCAAGCCACAGTCTCCAATCTCCAGTCCCAAGTCTCCAGTTCCCAGTCTCCAGTCCCCAGTCTCCAGTCTCCAGTCCCAAGCCACAGTCTCCAATCTCCAGTCACCAGTCCCCAGTCTCAAGTCTCCAGTCCCAGGTCTCCAGTCCCCAGTCCCCAGTCGCCAGTCCCCAGACTCCAGTCTCCAGTCTCCAGTCTTCAGTCCCCAGTCTCTAGTCAGCAATCTCCAGTCCCCAGTCCCCAGTCTCCAGTCTCCAGTCTCCAGTCTCCAGTCTCCAGTCTCTAGTCTGCAGTCTCCAGTCTGCAGTCTCCAGTCTCCAGACTCAATCCCCAGTCTCCAGTCTCCAGTCTCCAGTCTCCAGTCTCCAGTCCCCAGTCACCAGTCTCCAGTCTTCAGTCTCCAATCTCCAGTCCCCAGTCTCCAGTCCCCAGACTCCAGTAAACCATCTCCAATCCCCAGTCTCCAGTCTCCAGTCCCCAGTCTCCAGTCCCCAGTCCCCAGTCTCCAGTCTCCAGTCCTCAGTCTCCAGTCCTCAGTCTCCAGTCCCCAGTCCTCAGATTCCAGTCTCCAGTCTCCAGTCTCCAGTCTCCAGTCTCCAGTCCCCAGTCTCCAGTCCCCAGTCTCCAGTCTCCAGTCCCCAGTCTCCAGTCCCCAGTCTCCAGTCTCCAGTCTCCAGTCTCCAGTCTCAGTCTCCAGTCAACAGTCTCCAGTCCCAGTCTCCAGTCTCCAGTCTCCAGTCTCCAGTCTCCAGTCCCCAGTCTCCAGTCCCCAGTCCCCAGTCTCCAGTCTCCAGTCCTCCAGTCTCCAGTCTCCAGTCTCCAGTCTCCAGTCTCCAGTCTCCAGTCTCCAGTCACCAGTCTCCAGTCACCAGTCTCCAGTCTCCAGTCCCCAGTCTCCAGTCTCCAGTCTCCAGTCTCCAGTCTCCAGTCTCCAGTCTCCAGTCTCCAGTCTCCAGTCCCCAGTCTCCAGTCTCCAGTCCCCAGTCTCCAGTCCCCAGTCTCCAGTCCCCAGTCTCCAGTCTCCAGTCTCAGTCACCAGTCTCCAGTCCCCGGTCTCCAGTCTCTAGTCTGCAGTCTCCAGTCTCCAGTCTCCAGTCCCCTGTCTCCAGTCCCCAGTCTCCAGTCCCCAGTCTCCAGTCTCCAGTCCCCAGTCTCCAGTCTCTAGTCTGCAGTCTCCAGTCTCCAGTTTCCAGTCACCAGTCTGCAGTCTCCAGTCCCCAATCTCCAGTCTCCAGTCTTCAGTCTCCAGTCTGCAGTCTCCAATCCTCAGTCTCCAGTCTCCAGTCACCAGTCTCCAGTCCCCAGTCTTCAGTCTCCAATCCCCAGTCTCCAGTCTCCAGTCACCAGTCTCCAGTCTCCAATCCGCAGTCCCCAGTCTCCAGTCCCCAGTCCCCAGTCCCCAGTCCCCAGTCCCCAGTCTCCAGTCCCCAGTCTCCAGTCTCCAGTCTCCAGTCTCCAGTCTCCAGTCTCCAGTCTCCAGTCCACAGTCCCCAGTTTCCAGTCCACAGTCTCTAGTCCCCAGTTTCCAGTCTCCAGTCCCCAGGCACCAGTCCCCAATCTCCAGTCTCCAGTCTCCAGTCTCCAGTCTCCAGTCCCCAGTCTCCAGTCTCCAGTCTCCAGTTTCAGTCCCCAGTCTCCAATCCCCAGTCTCCAGTCTCCAGTCTCCAGTCTCCAGTCTCCAGTCCCCAGTCTCCAGTCTCCAGTCTCCAGTCTCCAGTCTCCAGTTTTCAGTCCCCAGTCTCCAATCCCCAGTCTCCAGTCTCCAGTCTCCAGTCTCCAGTCACC
>JASTWF010001195.1:33484-60984 GCA_030390025.1 Squalus acanthias
CAGTCTCCAGTCTCCAGTCTCCAGTCCCCAGTCTCCAGTCCCCAGTCTCCAGTCTCCAGTCCCCAGTCTCCAGTCCCCAGTCTCCAGTCCCCAGTCTCCAGTCTCCAGTCTCCAGTCCCCGGTCTCCAGTCTTCAGTCTCCAGTCCCCAGTCCCCAGTCTCTAGTCAGCAATCTCCTGTCCCCAGTCCCCAGTCCCCAGTCTCCAGTCTCCAGTCTCCAGTCTCCAGTCTCCAGTCTCCAGTCTCCAGTCTCCAGTCTCTAGTCAGCAGTCTCCAGTCCCCAGTCCCCAGTCTCCAGTCTCCAGTCTCCAGTCTCCAGTCTCCAGTCTCTAGTCTCTAGTCTCTAGTCTCTAGTCTCTAGTCTCTAGTCTCTAGTCTCTAGTCTCTAGTCTCTAGTCTCTAGTCTCCAGTCTCCAGTCTCCAGTCTCCAGTCTCCAGTCTCCAGTCTCCAGTCTCCAGTCTCCAGTCTCCAGTCCCCAGTCCCCAGTCCCCAGTCTCAAGTCTCCAGTCCCCAGTCCCCAGTCTCCAGTCCCCAGTATCCAGCCCCAGTTTCCAGTCTCCCGTCCCCAGTCTCCAGTCCCCAGTCCCCAGTCCCCAGTCTCCAGTCCCCTGTCTCCAGTCTCCAGTCCACAGTCCGCAGTTTCCAGTCTCCAGGCACCAGTTTCCAGTCCCCAGGCACCAGTCCCCAATATCCAGTCCCCAGTCTCCAGTCCCCAGTCCCCAGTCCCCAGTTTCCAGTCCCCAGTCCCCAGTCTCCAGTCCACAGTCCCCAGTTTCCAGTCTCCAGTCTCCAGTCTCCAAACCCCGTCTCCAGTCTCCAGTCCCCAGTCCCCAGTCCGCAATCTCCAGTCTCCAGTCCCCGGTCTCCATCCCCAGTCCCCAGTCTCCAGTCTCCAGTCTCCAGTCTCCAGTCCCCAGTCTCCAGTCCCCAGTCGACATTCTCCAGTCCCTAGTCTCCAGTCCCCAGTCTCCAGTCCCCAGTCCCCAGTCCCCAGTCTCCAGTCCCCAGTCTCCAGTCTCCAGTCTCCAGTCTCCAGTCCCCAGTCTCCAGTCCCCAGTCCCCAGTCCCCAGTCCCCAGTCTCCAGTCTCCAGTCTCCAGTCTCCAGTTTTCAGTCCCCAGTCTCCAGTCCCCAGTCTCGAATCCCCAGTCTCCAGTCCCCAGACTCCAGTCCCCAGTCCCCAGTCTCCAGTCTCCAGTCCCCGGTCTCCAGTCTCCAGTCTTCAGTCTCCAGTCCCCAGTCCCCAGTCCCCAGTCTCTAGTCAGCAATCTCCTGTCCCCAGTCTCCAGTCTCTAGTCTCTAGTCTCTAGTCTCTAGTCTCTAGTCGCTAGTCGCTAGTCGCTAGTCGCTAGTCGCTAGTCTCTAGTCTCTAGTCTCTAGTCTCTAGTCTCTAGTCTCTAGTCTCTAGTCTCTAGTCTCTAGTCTCTAGTCTCTAGTCTCTAGTCTCTAGTCTCTAGTCTCTAGTCTCTAGTCTCTAGTCTCTAGTCTCTAGTCTCCAGTCTCCAGTCTCCAGTCTCCAGTCTCCAGTCTCCAGTCCCAGTCCCAGTCTCAAGTCCCCAGTCTCCAGTCCCCAGTTTCCAGTCTCCAGTCCCCAGTCTCCAGTCTCCAGTCCCCAGTCGCCAGTCTCCAGTCCCCTGTCTCCAGTCTCCAGTCCCCAGTCTCCAGTCTCCAGTCCCCAGTCTCCAGTCCCAGTCTCCAGTCCCCAGTCTCCAGTCTCCAGTCTCCAGTCAACAGTCTCCAGTCAACAGTCTCCAGTCTCCAGTCCCCAGTCTCCAATCCCCAGTCTCCAGTCTCCAGTTTCCAGTCTCCAGTCTCCAGTCTCCAGTCCCCAGTCTCCAGTCCCCAGTCTCCAGTCTCCAGTCCCCAGTCTCCAGTCCCCAGTCTCCAGTCCCCAGTCTCCAGTCTCCAGTCTCCAGTCCCCGGTCTCCAGTCTTCAGTCTCCAGTCCCCAGTCTCTAGTCAGCAATCTCCTGTCCCCAGTCCCCAGTCCCCAGTCTCCAGTCTCCAGTCTCCAGTCTCCAGTCTCCAGTCTCCAGTCTCCAGTCTCCAGTCTCCAGTCAGCAATCTCCAGTCCCCAGTCCCCAGTCTCCAGTCTCCAGTCTCCAGTCTCCAGTCTCCAGTCTCTAGTCTCTAGTCTCTAGTCTCCTAGTCTCTAGTCTCTAGTCTCTAGTCTCTAGTCTCTAGTCTCTAGTCTCTAGTCTCTAGTCTCTAGTCTCTAGTCTCTAGTCTCCAGTCTCCAGTCTCCAGTCTCCAGTCTCCAGTCTCCAGTCTCCAGTCTCCAGTCTCCAGTCTCCAGTCTCCAGTCTCCAGTCTCCAGTCCCCAGTCCCCAGTCCCCAGTCTCCAGTCTCCAGTCCCCAGTCCCCAGTCTCCAGTCCCCAGTATCCAGCCCAGTTTCCAGTCTCCCGTCCCCAGTCTCCAGTCCCCAGTCCCCAGTCCCCAGTCTCCAGTCCCCTGTCTCCAGTCTCCAGTCCACAGTCCGCAGTTTCCAGTCTCCAGGCACCAGTTTCCAGTCCCCAGGCACCAGTCCCCAATATCCAGTCCCCAGTCTCCAGTCCCCAGTCCCAGTCTCCAGTCTCCAGTCCCAGTCCCAGTCTCCAGTCCCCAGTCCCCAGTCTCCAGTCTCCAGTCTCCAGTCTCCAGTCCCAGTCTCCAGTCTCCAGTCCCAGTCCCCAGTCCCCAGTCTCCAGTCTCCAGTCCCAGTCTCCAGTCCCAGTCTCCAGTCTCCAGTCTCCAGTCTCCAGTCTCCAGTCCCCAGTCTCCAGTCCCAGTCGCCAGTCTCCAGTCCCAGTCTCCAGTCCCCAGTCTCCAGTCCCCAGTCCCAGTCCCCAGTCTCCAGTCCCAGTCTCCAGTCTCCAGTCTCCAGTCTCCAGTCCCCAGTCTCCAGTCTCCAGTCCCCAGTCCCCAGTCCCCAGTCTCCAGTCTCCAGTCTCCAGTCTCCAGTCTCCAGTCCCCAGTCTCCAGTCCCCAGTCTCCAGTCTCCAGTCTCCAGTCCCCAGTCTCCAGTCCCAGTCCCAGTCTCCAGTCTCCAGTCCCCGTCTCCAGTCTCCAGTCTTCAGTCTCCAGTCCCCAGTCCCCAGTCCCCAGTCTCTAGTCAGCAATCTCCTGTCCCAGTCTCCAGTCTCTAGTCTCTAGTCTCTAGTCTCTAGTCTCTAGTCGCTAGTCGCTAGTCGCTAGTCGCTAGTCGCTAGTCTCTAGTCTCTAGTCTCTAGTCTCTAGTCTCTAGTCTCTAGTCTCTAGTCTCTAGTCTCTAGTCTCTAGTCTCTAGTCTCTAGTCTCTAGTCTCCAGTCTCCAGTCTCCAGTCTCCAGTCTCCAGTCTCCAGTCCCCAGTCCCCAGTCTCAAGTCCCCAGTCTCCAGTCCCCAGTTTCCAGTCTCCAGTCCCCAGTCTCCAGTCTCCAGTCCCCAGTCCCCAGTATCCAGCCCCAGTTTCCAGTCTCCCGTCCCCAGTCTCCAGTCCCCAGTCTCCAGTCCCCAGTCTCCAGTCCCCAGTCCCCAGTCCCCAGTCTCCAGTCCCCTGTCTCCAGTCTCCAGTCCACAGTCCGCAGTTTCCAGTCTCTAGTCCCCAGTTTCCAGTCCCCAGGCACCAGTCCCCAATATCCAGTCCCCAGTCTCCAGTCCCCAGTCCCCAGTCCCCAGTCTCCAGTCCACAGTCCCCAGTTTCCAGTCTCCAGTCTCCAGTCTCCAAACCCCGTCTCCAGTCTCCAGTCCCCAGTCCCCAGTCCGCAATCTCCAGTCTCCAGTCCCCGGTCTCCATCCCCAGTCCCCAGTCTCCAGTCTCCAGTCTCCAGTCCCCAGTCTCCAGTCCCCAGTCGACATTCTCCAGTCCCTAGTCTCCAGTCCCCAGTCTCCAGTCCCCAGTCCCCAGTCTCCAGTCTCCAGTCTCCAGTCTCCAGTCCCCAGTCCCCAGTCTCCACCCCCAGTCTCCAGTCACCAGTCCCCAGTCACCAGTCTCCAGTCCCCAGTCTCCAGTCGCCAGTCCCCAGTCTCCAGTCCCCACCCCCAGTCTCCAGTCACCAGTCCCCAGTCACCAGTCTCCAGTCTCCAGTCTCCAGTCCCCAGTCCCCAGTCTCCAGTCACCAGTCCCCAGTCACCAGTCTCCAGTCTCCAGTCTCCAGTCTCCAGTCTCCGGCCTCCAGTCCCCAGTCCCAGTCTCCAATCTCCAGTCTCCAGCCCCCAGTCTCCAGTCTCCAGTCTGTAGTCTCCAGTCCCCAGTCTCCTGTCCCCAGTTTCCAGTGTCCAGTCCCCAGTCTCCAGTCTCCAGTCTCCAGTCTCCAGTCTCCAGTCTCCAGTCTCCAGTCTCCAGTCTCCAGTCTCCAGTCTCCAGTCTCCAGTCTCCAGTCTCCAGTCTCCAGTCTCCAGTCTCCTGTCCCCAGTTTCCAGTCTCCAGTCTCCAGTCTCCAGTCTCCAGTCTCCAGTCTCCAGTCTCCAGTCTCCAGTCCCCAGTCTCCAGTCTCCAGTCTCCAGTCTCCAGTCTCCAGTCTCCAGACCCCAGTCTCCAGTCCCCAGTCCCCAGTCTCCAGATCCAGTCCCCAGTCTCCAGTCCCCAGTCACCAATCCCCAGTCCCCGTCTCCAGACTCCAGTCCCAGTCTCCAGTCTCCAGTCCCCAGACCCCAGTCCCCAGTCTCCAGTCCCCAGTCTCCAGCTCCAGTCCCCAGTCACCAGTCCCCAGTCTCCAGTCCCCTGTCTCCAGCTCCAGTCCCCAGTCCCCAGTCACCAGTCCCCAGTCTCCAGTCTCCAGACTCCAGTCTCCAGTCTCCAGTCTCCCAGACCGTCATCCCTCAGTCCCTCAGTCCCTCAGTCTCCCAGCTCCCTCAGTCTCTGAGTCCGTCAGTGTCCAACTCCCTCAGTCTCCAAGTCCCTCAGTCCCTCAGTCTCCCAGTCCCTCAGTCTCCATTCCCCATCCCCAGTCTCCACCCCCAGTCTCCAGTCACCAGTCCCCAGTCTCCAGTCTCCAGCCTCCAGTCCCCAGTCCCCAGTCTCCAGTCCCCAGTCCCCAGTCTCCAGTCCCCAGTCTCCAGTCCCCAGTCTCCAGTCCCCAGTCTCCAGTCCCCAGTCTCCAGTCCCCAGTCTCCAGTCCCCAGTCTCCAGTCCCCAGTCTCCAGTCTCCAGGCCCCAGTCTCCAGTTTCCAGTCCCCAGTCCCCAGTCTCCATTCTCCAGTCCCCAGCCCCAGTCTCCACCCCAGTCTCCAGTCTCCAGTCTCCGGCCTCCAGTCCCCAGTCTCCAGTCCCCAGTCTCCAATCTCCAGTCCCCAGTCCCCAGTCTTCAGTCTCCTGTCCCCAGTTCCAGTCTCCAGTCTCCAGTCTCCAGTCCCCAGTCTCCAGTCTCCAGTCTCCAGTCCCCAGTCTCCAGTCTCCAGACCCCAGTCTCCAGTCTCCAGTCCCCAGTCTCCAGATCCAGTCCCAGTCTCCAGTCTCCAGTCCCCAGTCTTCAGTCTCCTGTCCCCAGTTTCCAGTCTCCAGTCTTCAGTCTCCTGTCCCCAGTTTCCAGTCTCCAGTCTCCAGTCCCCAGTCTCCAGTCTCCAGTCTCCAGTCCCCAGTCTCCAGTCTCCAGTCCCCAGTCTCCAGATCCAGTCCCCAGTCTCCAGTCCCCAGTCACCAATCCCCAGTCCCCAGTCTCCAGACTCCAGTCCTCAGTCTCCAGTCTCCAGTCTCCAGTCCCCAGTCTCCAGTCCCCAGTCTCCAGTCTCCAGTCTCCAGACCCCAGTCCCAGTCTCCAGGCTCCAGTCCCCAGTCTCCAGTCCCCAGTCTCCAGTCTCCAGGCCCCAGTCTCCAGTTTCCAGTCCCCAGTCCCCAGTCTCCATTCTCCAGTCCCCAGCCCCAGTCTCCACCCCCAGTCTCCAGTCTCCAGTCTCCAGTCTCCAGTCCCCAGTCTCCAGTCTCCAGTCCCCAGTCTCCAGATCCAGTCCCCAGTCTCCAGTCCCCAGTCACCAATCCCCAGTCCCCAGTCTCCAGACTCCAGTCCTCAGTCTCCAGTCTCCAGTCTCCAGTCCCCAGTCTCCAGTCCCCAGTCTCCAGTCTCCAGTCTCCAGACCCCAGTCCCCAGTCTCCAGGCTCCAGTCCCCAGTCTCCAGTCCCCAGTCTCCAGTCTCCAGGCCCCAGTCTCCAGTTTCCAGTCCCCAGTCCCCAGTCTCCATTCTCCAGTCCCCAGCCCCAGTCTCCACCCCCAGTTTCCAGTCTCCAGTCTTCAGTCTCCTGTCCCCAGTTTCCAGTCTCCAGTCTCCAGTCCCCAGTCTCCAGTCTCCAGTCTCCAGTCCCCAGTCTCCAGTCTCCAGTCCCCAGTCTCCAGATCCAGTCCCCAGTCTCCAGTCCCCAGTCACCAATCCCCAGTCCCCAGTCTCCAGACTCCAGTCCTCAGTCTCCAGTCTCCAGTCTCCAGTCCCCAGTCTCCAGTCCCCAGTCTCCAGTCTCCAGTCTCCAGACCCCAGTTTCCAGTCTCCAGTCTCCAGTCTCCAAACCCCGTCTCCAGTCTCCAGTCCCCAGTCCCCAGTCCGCAATCTCCAGTCTCCAGTCCCCGGTCTCCATCCCCAGTCCCCAGTCTCCAGTCTCCAGTCTCCAGTCCCCAGTCTCCAGTCCCCAGTCGACATTCTCCAGTCCCTAGTCTCCAGTCCCCAGTCTCCAGTCCCCAGTCCCCAGTCTCCAGTCTCCAGTCTCCAGTCTCCAGTCCCCAGTCCCCAGTCTCCACCCCCAGTCTCCAGTCACCAGTCCCCAGTCACCAGTCTCCAGTCCCCAGTCTCCAGTCGCCAGTCCCCAGTCTCCAGTCCCCACCCCCAGTCTCCAGTCACCAGTCCCCAGTCACCAGTCTCCAGTCTCCAGCCTCCAGTCCCCAGTCCCCAGTCTCCAGTCACCAGTCCCCAGTCACCAGTCTCCAGTCTCCAGTCTCCAGTCTCCAGTCTCCGGCCTCCAGTCCCCAGTCCCCAGTCTCCAATCTCCAGTCTCCAGCCCCCAGTCTCCAGTCTCCAGTCTGTAGTCTCCAGTCCCCAGTCTCCTGTCCCCAGTTTCCAGTGTCCAGTCCCCAGTCTCCAGTCTCCAGTCTCCA
Source organism: Squalus acanthias (assembly GCA_030390025.1). Taxonomy (NCBI): domain Eukaryota; kingdom Metazoa; phylum Chordata; class Chondrichthyes; order Squaliformes; family Squalidae; genus Squalus; species Squalus acanthias. The sequence goes on from JASTWF010001195.1 coordinate 40,520, forward strand.
GTCTCCAGTCTCCAGTCTCCAGTCTCCAGTCTCCAGTCTCCAGTCTCCAGTCTCCAGTCTCCAGTCTCCAGTCTCCAGTCTCCAGTCTCCAGTCTCCTGTCCCCAGTTTCCAGTCTCCAGTCTCCAGTCTCCAGTCTCCAGTCTCCAGTCTCCAGTCTCCAGTCTCCAGTCCCCAGTCTCCAGTCTCCAGTCTCCAGTCTCCAGTCTCCAGTCTCCAGACCCCAGTCTCCAGTCCCCAGTCCCCAGTCTCCAGATCCAGTCCCCAGTCTCCAGTCCCCAGTCACCAATCCCCAGTCCCCCGTCTCCAGACTCCAGTCCCCAGTCTCCAGTCTCCAGTCCCCAGACCCCAGTCCCCAGTCTCCAGTCCCCAGTCTCCAGCTCCAGTCCCCAGTCACCAGTCCCCAGTCTCCAGTCCCCTGTCTCCAGCTCCAGTCCCCAGTCCCCAGTCACCAGTCCCCAGTCTCCAGTCTCCAGACTCCAGTCTCCAGTCTCCAGTCTCCCAGACCGTCATCCCTCAGTCCCTCAGTCCCTCAGTCTCCCAGCTCCCTCAGTCTCTGAGTCCGTCAGTGTCCAACTCCCTCAGTCTCCAAGTCCCTCAGTCCCTCAGTCTCCCAGTCCCTCAGTCTCCATTCCCCATCCCCAGTCTCCACCCCCAGTCTCCAGTCACCAGTCCCCAGTCTCCAGTCTCCAGCCTCCAGTCCCCAGTCCCCAGTCTCCAGTCCCCAGTCCCCAGTCTCCAGTCCCCAGTCTCCAGTCCCCAGTCTCCAGTCCCCAGTCTCCAGTCCCCAGTCTCCAGTCCCCAGTCTCCAGTCCCCAGTCTCCAGTCCCCAGTCTCCAGTCTCCAGGCCCCAGTCTCCAGTTTCCAGTCCCCAGTCCCCAGTCTCCATTCTCCAGTCCCCAGCCCCAGTCTCCACCCCCAGTCTCCAGTCTCCAGTCTCCGGCCTCCAGTCCCCAGTCTCCAGTCCCCAGTCTCCAATCTCCAGTCCCCAGTCCCCAGTCTTCAGTCTCCTGTCCCCAGTTTCCAGTCTCCAGTCTCCAGTCTCCAGTCCCCAGTCTCCAGTCTCCAGTCTCCAGTCCCCAGTCTCCAGTCTCCAGACCCCAGTCTCCAGTCTCCAGTCCCCAGTCTCCAGATCCAGTCCCCAGTCTCCAGTCTCCAGTCCCCAGTCTTCAGTCTCCTGTCCCCAGTTTCCAGTCTCCAGTCTTCAGTCTCCTGTCCCCAGTTTCCAGTCTCCAGTCTCCAGTCCCCAGTCTCCAGTCTCCAGTCTCCAGTCCCCAGTCTCCAGTCTCCAGTCCCCAGTCTCCAGATCCAGTCCCCAGTCTCCAGTCCCCAGTCACCAATCCCCAGTCCCCAGTCTCCAGACTCCAGTCCTCAGTCTCCAGTCTCCAGTCTCCAGTCCCCAGTCTCCAGTCCCCAGTCTCCAGTCTCCAGTCTCCAGACCCCAGTCCCCAGTCTCCAGGCTCCAGTCCCCAGTCACCAGTCCCCAGTTCCCAGTCTCCAGTCTCCAGTCTCCAGTCTCCAGACTCCAGTCCCCAGTCTCCAGTCCCCAGTCTCCAGTCTCCCAGACCGTCATCCCTCAGTCCCTCAGTCCCTCAGTCTCCCAGCTCTCTCAGTCTCTGAGTCTGTCAGTGTCCAACTCCCTCAGTCTCCAAGTCCCTCAGTCCCTCAGTCTCCCAGTCCCTCAGTCCCTCAGTCCCCAGTCTCTCAGTCTCCCAATCCCTCAGTGTCCCAGATCCTCAGTCTCCCAGCTCCCTCAGTCTCAGGGCCCCTTATTCCCTCAGTGGCCCAGTCCCTCAATCTCCCAGTCCCTCAGTCTCCCAATCCCTCCATCTCCCAGTCCCTCAGTCACCCAGTCTCCCAGTCTCCCAATCCCTCAGTCTCCCAATCTCCCAGTCCCTCCGTCTCTCAGGCCCTTAGTCTCCCACTCCCTCAGTCTCCCCCTCTCCAAAACCCTCAGTCTCCCAATCCCTCAGTCCTTCAATCTGCCAATCGCTCAGTCTCCCAGTCTCTCATTCTCCCAGTCCCTCAGTCCCTCTGTCTCCCAGGCCCTCAGTCTCCCATTCCCTCAGTCTCCCAGTCCATCAATTTCCCATTCCATCTGTCTCCTAGTCTCCCAGTCCCTCAGTCTCCCAGTCCCTCACTCTGCAAGCTCCTTCAGTCTCTCAGTCTCCTAGTCCCTGAGTTGCCCAGTCTCTCAATCTCCAGTCCCTCAGTCTCCCAGTCTGCCAGTCCCTCAGTCTCCCAGTCCATCATTCACACAGTCCCTCAGTCCCTCATTCTCCAGTCCCTCAGTCTCCCTGTCTCCCAGTCCCTCAGTCTTCCAGTCCTTCAGTCACCCAGTCCCTCATTCTCCCAGTCCCTCAGTGTCCCAGTCCCTCAGTCCCTCATTCTCCCAGTCCCTCAGTGTCCCAGTCCCTCATTCTCCCAGTCCCTCAGTGTCTTAGTCCCTCAGTGTCCCAGTCCCTCATCCCTCAGTGTTCCAGTCCCTCAGTCTCCCAGTCATTCAGTCTCCCAGTCTCCCAGTCCCTCAAACTCCCAGTCCCTCAGTCTCCCAGCCCTCAGTCTCCCAGTCCCTCAGTCTCCCAGACCCTCAATCTCCCAGTTCCTCAGTCTCCCAGTCCCTCAATCTCCCAGTCCCTCAATCTCCAAGTCCCTCAGTCTCCCAGTCACTCAGCCCTCAGTGTCCCAGTCCCTCATTCTCCCAGTCACTCAGTGTCCCAGTACCTCAGTCCCTCAGTCTCCCAGTTCCTCAGTCACCCAGTCCCTCATTCTCCCAGTCCCTCAGTGTCCCAGTCCCTCAGTCTCCCAGTCCCTCAGTCCCCCAGTCCCTCAGTCTCCCAGTCCCTCAGTCACCCAGTCCCTCAGTCCCCCAGTCCCTCAGTCTCCCAGTCCCTCAGTCACCCAGACCCTCATTCTCCTAGTCCCTCAGTCACCCGTCCCTCATTGTCCCAGTCCCTCAGTCTCCCAGTCCCTCAGTCTCCCAGTACCTCAGTCCCCCAGTCCCTTATTCTCCCAGACCCTCAGTCCACCAGTCCCTCAGTCTCCCAGTCCCTCAGTCTCCCAGTCCCTCAGTCTCACAGTCCCTCAGTCTCCCAGTCCCTCAGTCCCTCATTCTCCAGTCCCTCAGTCTCCCTGTCTCCCAGTCCCTCAGTCTTCCAGTCCTTCAGTAACCCAGTCCCTCATTCTCCCAGTCCCTCAGTGTCCCAGTCCCTCATTCTCCCAGTCCCTCAGTGTCCCAGTCCCTCAGTCTCCCAGTCCCTCAGTCTCCCAGTCCCTCAATCTCCCAGTCCCTCAATCTCCCAGTCCCTCAATCTCCCAGTCCCTCAATCTCCCAGTCCCTCAGTCCCTCAGTCTCCCAGACCCTCAATCTCCCAGTTCCTCAGTCTCCCAGTCCCTCAATCTCCCAGTCCCTCAATCTCCAAGTCCCTCAGTCTCCCAGTCCCTCAGCCCTCAGTGTCCCAGTCCCTCAGCCCTCAGTGTCCCAGTCCCTCAGTGTCCCAGTCATTGTCTCCCAGTCTCTTAGTCCCTCAGTCTCCCAGTCCCTCAGTCTCCCAGTCCCTCAGTCTCCCAGTCCCTCAATCTCCCAGTCCCTCAGTCCCTCAGTGTCCCAGTCCCTCATTCTCCCAATCCCTCAGTGTCCCAGTCCCTCAGTCGCCCAGTCCCTTATTCTTCCAGTCCCTCAGTCCCCCAGTCCCTCAGTCTCCCAGTCCCTCAGTCACCCAGTCCCTCATTCTCCCAGTCCCTCAGTCTCCCAGTCCCACAGTCACCCAGTCCCTCAGTCCCTCAGTCTCCCAGTCCCTCAGTCCCCCATCCCTCAGTCTCCCAGTCCCTCAGTCACCCAGTCCCTCAGTCTCCCAGTCCCTCAGTCACCCAGTCCCTCATTCTCCCTGTCCTTCAGTCACCCAGTCCCTCATTCTCCCAGTCCCTCAGTGTCCCAGCCCCTCAGTCTCCCAGTCCCTCAGTCTCCCAGACCCTCAGTCTCCCAGTCCCTCAGTCTCCCAGTCCCTCATTCACCCAGTCCCTCAGTGTCCCATTCCCTCAGTCCCTCAGTGTCCAAGTCCCTCAGTGTCCCTATCCCTCAGTCGCTCAATCTCCCAGTCCCTCAATCTCCCAGTCTCCCAGTCCCTCAATCTCCCAGTTTCCAGACCCTGAATCTCCCAGTTCCTCAGTCTCCCAGTCCCTCAATCTCACAGTCTCTCAGTCTCCCAGTCCCTCAGCCCTCAGTCTCCCAGTCCTTCAGTCCCTCAGTCACCCGTCCCTCATTCTCCCAGTCCCACAGTGTCCCAGTCCCTCAGTCTCCCAGTCCCCCAGCCCCTTATTCTCCCAGTCCCTCAGTCCCCCAGTCCCTCATTCTCCCATTCCTCAGTGTCCCAGTCCCTCAGTCCCTCAGACCTCAGTGTCCCAGTCCCTCAGTGTCCCAGTCCCTCAGTCACCCAGTCCCTCATTCTCCCAGTCCCTCATTCTCCCAGTCCCTCATTCTCCCAGTCCCTCAGTGTCCCAGTCCCCCAGTCCTCAGTCTCCCAGTCCTTCAGTCCCTCAGTCACCCGTCCCTCATTCTCCCAGTCCCACAGTGTCCCAGTCCCTCAGTCTCCCAGTCCCCCAGACCCTTATTCTCCCAGTCCCTCAGTCCCCCAGTCCCTCATTCTCCCATTCCTCAGTGTCCCAGTCCCTCAGTGTCCCAGTTCCTCAGTCCCCCAGTCCCTCAGTCTCCCAGTCCCTCAGTCTCCCAGTCCCTCATTCTCCCAGTCCCTCAGTCCCACAGACTCCCAGTCCATCAGTCTCCCAGTCCCTCAGTCTCCCAGTCCCCCATTCTCCCAGTCCCTCAGTCTCCCAGTCCCTCAGTCTCCCAGTCCCTCAGTCTCCCAGTCCCTCAGTCTCTCAGTCTCCCAGTCCCTCAGTCTCCCAGTCCCTCAGTCTCCCAGTCCCGCAGTCTCCCTGTCCCTAAGTCTCCCAGTCCCGCAGTCTCCCCGTCCCGCAGTCTCCCCGTCCCTCAGTCTCCCAGACCCGCAGTCTTCCAGTTCCGCAGTCTCCGAGTCCCTCAGTCTCCCAGTCCCTCAGTCTCCCAGTCCCTCAGTCCCTCAGTCCCTCAGTCCTCAGACCTCAGTCTCCCAGTCCCTCAGTGTCCCAGTCCCTCATTCTCCCAGTCCCTCATTCTCCCAGTCCCTCATTCTCCCAGTCCCTCAGTGTCCCAGTCCTTCCGTCCCCCAGTCCCTCAGTCCCCCATCCCTCAGTCTCCTAGTCCCTCAGTCACCCAGTCCCTCAGTCTCCCAGTCCCTCATTCTCCCAGTCCCTTAGTGTCCCAGTCCCTCAGTCTCCCAGTCCCTCAGTCACCCAGTCCCTCATTCTCCCAGTCCCTCAGTGTCCCATTCCCACAGTCTCCCAGTCCTTCAGTCTTCCATCCCTCAGTCTCCCAGTCGTCAGTCTCCCAGTCCCTCAGTCTCCCAGTCCCTCAGTCTCCCAATCCCTCATTCTCCCAGTCCCTCAGTCTTCCAGTCCCTCAGTCTCCCAGTCCCTCAGTCTCCCAGTCCCTCAATCTCCCAGTCCCTCAGTCTCCCAGTCCCTCAGTCTCCCAGTCCCTCAGTCCCTCAGTCTCCCAGTCTCTCAGCATCCCAGTCTCTTAGCCTCCCAGTCCCTCAGTCTCCCAGTCTCTCAGTCTCCCCGACCCTCAGTCTCCTCGTCCCTCAGGCTCCCAGTCCCTCAGCCTCCCAGTCCCTGAGCCTCCTAGTCCCTCAGTCTCCCAGACCCTCAGTCTCCCAGTCCCTCAGTCTCCCAGTCCCTCAGCCTCCCAGTCCCTCAGTCTCACAGTCCCTCAGTCTCACAGTCCCTCAGTCTCACAGTCCCTCAGGCTCCCAGTCCCTCCGTCTCCCTGTCCTTCAGTCACCCAGTCCCTCATTCTCCCAGTCCCTCAGTGTCCCAGCCCCTCAGTCTCCCAGTCCCTCAGTCTCCCAGACCCTCAGTCTCCCTGTCCCTCAGTCTCCCAGTCCCTCATTCACCCAGTCCCTCAGTGTCCCATTCCCTCAGTCCCTCAGTGTCCAAGTCCCTCAGTCCCTCAGTGTCCCTGTCCCTCAGTCGCTCAATCTCCCAGTCCCTCAATCTCCCAGTCTCCCAGTCCCTCAATCTCCCAGTTTCCAGACCCTGAATCTCCCAGTTCCTCAGTCTCCCAGTCCCTCAATCTCCCAGTCCCTCAATCTCACAGTCTCTCAGTCTCCCAGTCCCTCAGCCCTCAGTCTCCCAGTCCTTCAGTCCCTCAGTCACCCATCCCTCATTCTCCCAGTCCCACAGTGTCCCAGTCCCCCAGACCCTTATTCTCCCAGTCCCTCAGTCCCCCAGTCCCTTATTCTCCCATTCCTCAGTGTCCCAGTCTCTCAGTCCCTCAGTCCCTCAGACCTCAGTGTCCCAGTCCCTCAGTGTCCCAGTCCCTCAGTGTCCCAGTCCCTCAGTGTCCCAGTCCCTCAGTCACCCAGTCCCTCATTCTCCCACTCCCTCAGTGTCCCAGTCCCTCAGTCCCCCAGTCCTCAGTCTCCCAGTCCTTCAGTGTCCCAGTCCCTCAGTCACCCAGTCCCTCAGTCACCCAGTCCCTCATTCTCCCAGTCCCTCATTCTCCCAGTCCCTCAGTGTCCCAGTCCCTCAGTGTCCCAGTTCCTCAGTCTCCCAGTCCCTCATTCTCCCACTCCCTCAGTGTCCCAGTCCCTCAGTCCCCCAGTCCTCAGTGTCCCAGTCCCTCAGTGTCCCACTCCCTCAGTGTCCCAGTCCCTCAGTCCCCCAGTCCTCAGTCTCCCAGTCCCTCAGTGTCCCAGTCCCTCAGTCACCCAGTCCCTCAGTCACCCAGTTCCTCAGTCTCCCAGTCCCTCAATCACCCAGTCCCTCATTCTCCCAGTCCCTCAGTGTCCCAGCCCCTCAGTCTCCCAGTCCCTCAGTCTCCCAGACCCTCAGTCTCCCTGTCCCTCAGTCTCCCAGTCCCTCATTCACCCAGTCCCTCAGTGTCCCATTCCCTCAGTCCCTCAGTGTCCAAGTCCCTCAGTCCCTCAGTGTCCCTGTCCCTCAGTCGCTCAATCTCCCAGTCCCTCAATCTCCCAGTCTCCCAGTCCCTCAATCTCCCAGTTTCCAGACCCTGAATCTCCCAGTTCCTCAGTCTCCCAGTCCCTCAATCTCCCAGTCCCTCAATCTCACAGTCTCTCAGTCTCCCAGTCCCTCAGCCCTCAGTCTCCCAGTCCTTCAGTCCCTCAGTCACCCATCCCTCATTCTCCCAGTCCCACAGTCCCCCAGTCCCCCAGACCCTTATTCTCCCAGTCCCTCAGTCCCCCAGTCCCTTATTCTCCCATTCCTCAGTGTCCCAGTCCCTCAGTCCCTCAGTCCCTCAGACCTCAGTGTCCCAGTCCCTCAGTGTCCCAGTCCCTCAGTGTCCCAGTCCCTCAGTGTCCCAGTCCCTCAGTCACCCAGTCCCTCATTCTCCCACTCCCTCAGTGTCCCAGTCCCTCAGTCCCCCAGTCCTCAGTCTCCCAGTCCTTCAGTGTCCCAGTCCCTCAGTCACCCAGTCCCTCAGTCACCCAGTCCCTCATTCTCCCAGTCCCTCATTCTCCCAGTCCCTCAGTGTCCCAGTCCCTCAGTGTCCCAGTTCCTCAGTCTCCCAGTCCCTCATTCTCCCACTCCCTCAGTGTCCCAGTCCCTCAGTCCCCCAGTCCTCAGTGTCCCAGTCCCTCAGTGTCCCACTCCCTCAGTGTCCCAGTCCCTCAGTCCCCCAGTCCTCAGTCTCCCAGTCCCTCAGTGTCCCAGTCCCTCAGTCACCCAGTCCCTCAGTCACCCAGTTCCTCAGTCTCCCAGTCCCTCAATCTCCCAGTCCCTCAATCTCACAGTCTCTCAGTCTCCCAGTCCCTCAGCCCTCAGTCTCCCAGTCCTTCAGTCCCTCAGTCACCCGTCCCTCATTCTCCCAGTCCCACAGTGTCCCAGTCCCTCAGTCTCCCAGTCCCCCAGACCCTTATTCTCCCAGTCCCTCAGTCCCCCAGTCCCTTATTCTCCCATTCCTCAGTGTCCCAGTCTCTCAGTCCCTCAGTCCCTCAGACCTCAGTGTCCCAGTCCCTCAGTGTCCCAGTCCCTCAGTGTCCCAGTCCCTCAGTGTCCCAGTCCCTCAGTGTCCCAGTCCCTCAGTCACCCAGTCCCTCATTCTCCCACTCCCTCAGTGTCCCAGTCCCTCAGTCCCCCAATCCTCAGTGTCCCAGTCCCTCAGTGTCCCAGTCCCTCAGTGTCCCAGTCCCTCAGTCACCCAGTCCCTCATTCTCCCACTCCCTCAGTGTCCCAGTCCCTCAGTCCCCCAGTCCTCAGTCTCCCAGTCCCTCAGTGTCCCAGTCCCTCAGTGACCCAGTCCCTCAGTCCCCCAGTCCCTCATTCTCCCAGTCCCTCATTCTCCCAGTCCCTCAGTGTCCCAGTCCCTCAGTGTCCCAGTTCCTCAGTCCCTCAGTCTCCCAGTCCCTCAGTCTCCCAGTCCCTCAGTCTCCCAGTCCCACAGTCTACCAGTCCCTCAGTCTCCCAGTCCCTCAGTCTCCCAGTCCCTCAGTCTCCCAGTCCCTCAGTCTCCCAGTCCCACAGTCTACCAGTCCCTCAGTCTCCCAGTCCCTCAGTCTCCCAGTCTCCCAGTCCCTCAGTCCCTCAGTCTCTCAGTCTCTCAGTCTCCCAGTTCCTCAGTCTCCCAGTCCCTCAGTCTCCCAGTCCCGCAGTCTCCCTGTCCCTAAGTCTCCCAGTCCCTCAGTCTCCCCGTCCCGCAGTCTCCCTGTCCCTCAGTCTCCCAGACCCGCAGTCTCCCAGTCCCGCAGTCTCCCAGTCCCTCAGTCTCCCAGTCCCTCAGTCTCCCAGTCCCTCAGTCTCCCAGTCCCTCAGTCTCCCAGTCCCTCAGTCACCCAGTCCCTCAGTCTCCCCGTCCCTCAGCCTCCCAGTCCCTCAGTCTCCCAGTCCCTCAGTCTCCCAGTCCCTCAGTCTCCCAGTCTCCCAGTCCCTCAGTCTCCCAGTCCTTCAGTCTCCCAGTCCCTCCGTCTCCCAGTCCCTCCGTCTCCCAGTCCCTCAGTCTCCGGGCCCCTCAGTCCCTCAGTTCCACTGTCTCCCAGTCCCACAGTCACACAGACCCTCAGTCTCCCAGTCCCTCATTCTCCCAGTCCCTCAGTCCCCCAGTAACACAGACCCGCAGTCCATCAGTCCCTCAATCTCCCAGTCCCTCAGTCCCTCAGTCCATCAGTCCCTCAATCTCTCAGACCCTCAGTCACTCAGTCCCTCAATCTCCCAGTCCCTCAGTCTCCCAGTCCCTCAGTCTCCCAGTCCCTCAGTCTCCCAGTCCCTCAGTCTCCCAGTCCCTCAGTCTCCCATTCCCTCAGTCTCCCAGTCCCTCAGTCTCCCAGTCCCTCAGTCTCCCAGTCCCTCAGTCCCTCAGTCCCTCAGTCTCTCAGTCTATCAATCTCCCAGTACCTCAGTCTCTCAGTCTTCCAGTCCCTCAGTCACCCAGTCTCCCAGTCCCTCAGTCACCCAGTCCCTCAGTGTCCCAGTCCCTCAATCTCCCAGTCCCTCAATCTCCCAGTCCCTCAATCTCCCAGTCTCCCAGTCCCTCAGTCTCCCAGTCCCTCAGTGTCCCAGTCCCTCAGTCCCCCAGTCCCTCAGTCACCCAGTCTCCCAGTCCCTCAGTCACCCAGTCCCTCAGTCTCCCAGTCCCTCAGTCTCCCATTCCCTCAGTCTCCCAGTCCCTCAGTCTCCCAGTCCCTCAGTCTCCCAGTCCCTCAGTCCCTCAGTCTCTCAGTCTATCAATCTCCCAGTACCTCAGTCTCTCAGTCTTCCAGTCCCTCAGTCCCTCAGACACCATGTCCCCAAGCCCCTCAGTCTCCAGTCCACAGTCCCCAGCCTCCTGTCATCAGTCTCCAGTCTCCAGTCCCCGGTCTCCGGTCCCCGGTCCCCGGTCTCCGGTCTCTGGTCTCCGGTCTCCGGTCTCCGGTCCCCAGTCTCCAGTCCCCAGTCCCCAGTCTCCAGTCTCCAGTCCCCAGTCCCCAGTCTCCAGTCTCCACTCTCCAGTCTCCAGTCCGCAGTCCCCAGTCTCCAGTCTCCAGTCTCCAGTCTCCAGTCCCCAGTCCCCAGTCCCCAGTCCCCAGTCCCCAGTCACCAGTCCCCAGTCTCCAGTCTCCAGTCTCCCAGTCATTCTGTATCCCAGTCCCTCAGTCGCACTGTCCCTCAGTCCCTCAGACCCTCAGTCCCTCAGTCACATAGTACCTCAATCTCCCAGTCCCTCAGTCTCCCAGTCCCTCAGTCTCCCAGTCCCTCAGTCCCTCAGTCTCCCATGACCTCAGTCTCCCAGTCCCTCAGTCTCCCAGTCTCCCAGGCCCTCAGTCTCCCAGTCCCTCAGTCTCCCAGTCCCTCTGTCTCCCAGTCCCTCTGTCTCCCAGTCCCTCAGTCTCACAGTCCCTCATTCTCCCAGTCCCTCAGTCTCACAGTCCCTCATTCTCCCAGTACCTCAGTCGCCCAGTCCCTTATTCTCCCAGACCCTCAGTCCACCAGTCCCTCAGTCTCCCAGTCCCTCAGTCACCCAGTCCCTCATTCTCCCAGTCCCTCAGTGTCCCATTCCCTCAGTCTCCCAGTCCCTCAGTCTCCCAGTCCCTCAGTCTTCCATTCCTTCAGTCACCCAGTCCCTCAGTCTCCCAGTCCCTCAGTGTCCCGTTCCCTCAGTCCCTCATTCTCCCAGTCCCTCAGTGTCCCAGTCCCTCATTCTCCCAGTCCCTCAGTGTCTCTGTCCCTCAGTCCCTCAGTGTCCCAGTCCCTCATCCCTCAGTGTCCCTGTCCCTCAGTCTCCCAGTCATTCAGTCTCCCAGTCTCTTAGTCCCTCAGTCTCCCAGTCCCTCAAACTCCCAGTCCCTCAGTCTCCCAGTACCCCAGCCCTCAGTCTCCCAGTCACTCAGTCTCCCAGTCCCTCAGTCTCCCAGACCCTCAATCTCCCAGTTCCTCAGTCTCCCAGTCCCTCAATCTCCCAGTCCCTCAGTCTCCAAGTCCCTCAATCTCCCAGTGTCCCAGTCCCTCAATCTCCCAGTCCCTCAATCTCCCAGTCCCTCAATCTCCCAGTCTCCCAGTCCCTCAGTCTCCCAGTCCCTCAGTGTCCCAGTCCCTCAGTCCCCCAGTCCCTCAGTCACCCAGTCTCCCAGTCCCTCAGTCACCCAGTCCCTCATTCTCCCAGTCCCTCAGTCCCCCAGTCCCTTATTCTCCCAGACCCTCAGTCCACCAGTCCCTCAGTCTCCCAGTCCCTCAGTGTCCCATTCCCTCAGTCTCCCAGTCCTTCAGTCTCCCAGTCCCTCAGTCTCCCAGTCACCTCGACCCTCAGTCTCCCAGTTGCTCAGTCTCCCAGTCCCTCAGTCCCCCAATCCCTCATTCTCCCAGTCTCTCAGTCTCCCAGTCCCTCAGTCTCCCAGTCCCTCAGTCTCCCAATCCCTCATTCTCCCAATCCCTCAGTCCCTCTGTCCCTCAGTATCCCAGTCCTTCAGTCTCCCCGTCCCTCAGTCTCCTCGTCCCTCAGGCTCCCAGTCCCTCAGCCTCCCAGTCCCTCAGCCTCCTAGTCCCTCAGTCTCCCAGTCCCTCAGTCTCCCAGTCCCTCAGCCTCCCAGTCCCTCAGTCTCCCAGTCCCTCAGGCTCCCAGTCCCTCAGGCTCCCAGTCCCTCAGCCTCTCAGTCCCTTAGCCTCCCAGTCCCTCAGTCTCACAGTCCCTCAGTCCCTCAGTCCCCCAGTCCCTCAGTCCCTCAGTCTCACAGTCCCTCAGTCTCCTAGTCCCTCAGTCCCTCAGTCTCACAGTCCCTCAGTCTCCCAGTCCCTCAGTCTCCCAGTCCCTCCGTCTCCCTCTCCTTCAGTCACACAGTCCCTCATTCTCCCAGTCCCTCAGTGTCCCAGTCCCTCAGTCTCCGGGCCACTCAGTCCCTCAGTTCCACTGTCGTCCAGTCCCACAGTCACACAGTCCCTCAGTCTCCCAGTCCCTCATTCTCACAATCCCTCAGTCCCCCATTAACACAGACCCGCAGTCCATCAGTCCCTCAATCTCCCAGTCCCTCAGTCCCTCAGTCTCCCATGACCTCAGTCTCCCAGTCCCTCAGTCTCTCAATCCCTCAGTCCCTCTGTCTCCCAGTCCCTCAATCCCTCAGTCCCTCAGTCTCCCAGTCCCTCAGTCTCCCAGTCTCCCAGTCCCTCTGTCTCCCAGTCCCTCAGTCTCACAGTCCCTCATTCTCCCAGTCCCTCAGTCTCCCAGTACCTCAGTCCCCCAGTCCCTTATTCTCCCCTCAGTCCACCAGTCCCTCAGTCTCCCAGTCCCTCAGTCACCCAGTCCCTCATTTACCAGTCCCTCAGTGTCCCATTCCCTCAGTCTCCCAGTCCTTCAGTCTCCCAGTCCTTCAGTCTCCCAGTCCTTCAGTCCCTCAGTCTCACAGTCCCTCAGTCTCACAGTCCCTCAGTCTCACAGTCCCTCAGTCTCACAGTCCCTCAGTCCCTCAGTCTTCCAGTCCTTCAGTCACCCAGTCCCTCATTCTCCCAGTCCCTCAGTGTCCCAGTCCCTCAGTCCCTCATTCTCCCAGTCTCCCAGTCTCCCAGTCCCTCAGTGTCCCAGTCCCACAATCTCCCAGTTCCACTGTCTCCCAGTCCCTCAGTCTCCCAGTCCCTCAGTCTCCCAGTCCCTCAGTCTCCCAGTCCCTCAGTCTCCCAGTCCCTCAGTCTCCCAGTCCCTCAGTCTCCCAGTCCCTCAGTCTCCCAGTCCCTGAGTCCCTCCGTCTCCCAGCTCCCTCAGTCTCCGGGCCCCTCAGTCCCTCAGTTCCACTGTCTCCCAGTCCCACAGTCACACAGTCCCTCAGTCTCCCAGTCCCTCATTCTCCCAGTCCCTCAGTCCCCCAGTCACACAGTCCCTCAGTCTCCCAGTCCCTCAGTCTCCCAGTCCCACAGTCACACAGTCCCTCAGTCTCCCAGTCCCTCAGTCTCCCAGTCCCTCAGTCTCCCAGTCCCTCAGTCTCCCAGTCCCTCAGTCTCCCAGTCCCTGAGTCCCTCCGTCTCCCAGCTCCCTCAGTCTCTGGGCCCCTCAGTTCCTCAGTTCCACTGTCTCCCAGTCCCACAATCTCCCAGTCCCTCAGTCTCCCAGTCCCTCATTCTCCCAGTCCCTCATTCTCCCAGTCCCACAGTCACACAGTCCCTCAGTCTCCCAGTCCCACAGTCACACAGTCCCTCAGTCTCCCAGTCCCTCATTCTCCCCGTCCCTCAGTCTCTAGTCCCTGAGTCCCTCAGTCTCCCAGTCCCTCACTCTGCCAGCTCCCTCAGTCTCCCAGCTCCCTCAGTCTCCGGGCCCCTCAGTCCCTCAGTTCCACTGTCTCCCAGTCACACAGACCCTCAGTCTCCCAGTCCCTCATTCTCCCAGTCCCTCAGTCCCCCAGTCACACAGACCCGCAGTCCATCAGTCCCTCAATCTCCCAGTCCCTCAGTCCCTCAGTCTCCCAGTCCCTCAGTGTCCCAGTCCCTCAGTCCCACAGTCCCACAGTCACACAGTCCCTCAGTCTCCCAGTCCCTCAGTCTCCCAGTTCCTCAGTCTCCCAGTCCCTCAGTCTATCAATCACCCAGTCCCTCAGTCCCTCATTCTCCCAGTCTCTCAGTCTTCCAGTCCCTCAGTCCCTCAGACACCATGTCCCCGAGCCCCTCAGTCTCCAGTCCACAGTCCCCAGTCCCCAGTCCCCAGTCTCCAGCCTCCTGTCACCAGTCTCCAGTCTCCAGTCCCCGGTCTCCGGTTCCCGGTCTCCATTCTCCGGTCTCCATTCTCCGGTCTCCGGTCCCCGGTCCCCGGTCCCCAGTCCCCAGTCCCCAGTCTCCGGTCCCCAGTCCCCAGTCCCCAGTCCCCAGTCTCCAGTCTCCAGTCTCCAGTCTCCAGTCTCCAGTCTCCAGTCTCCAGTCTCCAGTCCGCAGTCCCCAGTCCCTCAGTCTCCCATAACCTCAGGCTCCCAGTCCCTCAGTCTCCCAGTCCCTCAGTCCCTCAATCCCTCAGTCCCTCAATCCCTCTGTCTCCCAGTCCCTCAATCCCTCAGTCCCTCAGTCCCCCAGTCACACAGACCCGCAGTCCATCAGTCCCTCAATCTCCCAGTCCCTCAGTCTCCCAGTCCCTCAGTCCCTCAGTCCATCAGTCCCTCAATCTCCCAGTCCCTCAGTCCCTCAGTCCATCAGTCCCTCAGTCCAGTCCCTCAGTCTCCCAGTCCCTCAGTCTCCCAGTCCCTCAGTCTCCCAGTCCATCAGTCTCCCAGTCCCTCAGTCCCTCAGTCCCTCAGTCTATCAATCTCCCAGTCCATCAGTCCCTCAGTCTCCCAGTCCCTCAGTCTCCCAGACCCTCAGTCTCCCAGTCCCTCAGTCTCCCAGTCCCTCAGTCTCCCAGTCCCTCATTCCCTCAGTCTCCCAGTCCCTCATTCCCTCAGTCTCCCAGTCCCTCATTCCCTCAGTCTCCCAGTCCCTCAGTCCCTCAGTCTCCTAGTCCCTCAGTCCCTCAGTCTATCAATCTCCCAGTACCTCAGTCCCTCATTCTCCCAGTCTCTCAATCTTCCAGTCCCTCAGTCCCTCAGACACCATGTCCCCAAGCCCCTCAGTCTCCAGTCCACAGTCCCCAGTCTCCAGCCTCCTGTCATCAGTCCCCGGTCTCCGGTCCCCGGTCTCCGGTCCCCGGTCTCCATTCTCCGGTCTCCATTCTCCGGTCTCCATTCTCCGGTCTCCATTCTCCGGTCTCCATTCTCCGGTCTCCATTCTCCGGTCTCCATTCTCCGGTCTCCATTCTCCGGTCTCCATTCTCCGGTCTCCATTCTCCGGTCTCCATTCTCCGGTCTCCATTCTCCGGTCTCCATTCTCCGGTCTCCATTCTCCGGTCTCCATTCTCCGGTCTCCATTCTCCAGTCTCCATTCTCCAGTCTCCATTCTCCGGTCTCCGGTCTCCATTCTCCGGTCTCCATTCTCCGGTCTCCATTCTCCGGTCTCCATTCTCCGGTCTCCATTCTCCGGTCTCCATTCTCCGGTCTCCATTCTCCGGTCTCCATTCTCCGGTCTCCATTCTCCGGTCTCCATTCTCCGGTCTCCATTCTCCGGTCTCCATTCTCCGGTCTCCATTCTCCGGTCTCCATTCTCCGGTCTCCATTCTCCGGTCTCCATTCTCCGGTCTCCATTCTCCGGTCTCCATTCTCCGGTCTCCATTCTCCGGTCTCCATTCTCCGGTCTCCATTCTCCGGTCTCCGGTCCCCGGTCTCCGGTCTCCGGTCTCCGGTCTCCGGTCTCCGGTCTCCGGTCCCCGGTCCCCAGTCCCCAGTCTCCAGTCTCCAGTCTCCAGTCCCTCAGTCTCCAGTCCCTCAGTCTCCAGTCTCCAGTCCCCAGTCTCCAGTCCCCAGTCTCCAGTCTCCAGTCCCTCAGTCTCCAGTCTCCAGTCCCCAGTCTCCAGTCCCCAGTCCCCAGTCTCCAGTCTCCCAGTCATTCTGTATCCCAGTCCCTCAGTCTCACTGTCCCTCAGTTCCTCAGACCCTCAGTCACATAGTCCCGCAGTCCTCAGTCCCTCAGCCTCCCATGACCTCATTCTCCCAGTCCCTCAGTCTCCCATACCCTCAGTCTCCCAGTCCCTCTGTCTCCCAGTCCCTCAGTCTCCCAGTCCCTCTGTCTCCCAGTCCCTCAGTCTCCCAGTCTCTCAGCCTCCCAGTCCCTCAGTCTCCCCGTCCCTCAGTCTCCTCGTCCCTCAGGCTCCCAGTCCCTCAGTCTCCCAGTCTCTCAGCCTCCCAGTCCCTCAGCCTCCCCGTCCCTCAGTCTCCTTGTCCCTCAGTCTCCTCGTCCCTCAGTCTCCCAGTCTCTCAGTCTCCCAGTCCCTCAGGCTCCCAGTCCCTCAGGCTCCCAGTCCCTCAGCCTCCCAGTCCCTCAGCCTCCCAGTCCCTCAGCCTCCCAGTCCCTCAGTCTCACAGTCACACAGTCCCTCAGTCTCCCAGTCCCTCAGTCCCCCAGTCCCTCAGTCTCACAGTCCCTCAGTCTCACAGTCCCTCAGTCCCCCAGTCCCTCAGTCTCCCAGTCCCTCAGTCTCCCAGTCTCCCAGTCCCTCCGTCTCCCTGTCCTTCAGTCACACAGTCCCTCATTCTCCCAGTCCCTCAGTCTCCGGGCCCCTCAGTCCCTCAGTTCCACTGTCGTCCAGTCCCACAGTCACACAGTCCCTCAGTCTCCCAGTCCCTCATTCTCCCAGTCCCTCAGTCCCTCAGTAACACAGACCCGCAGTCCATCAGTCCCTCATTCTCCCATTCCCTCAGTCCCTCAGTAACACAGACCCGCAGTCCATCAGTCCCTCAATCTCCCAGTCCCTCAGTCCCTCAGTCTCCCATGACCTCAGTCTCCCAGTCCCTCAGTCACTCAATCCCTCAGTCCCTCTGTCTCCCAGTCTCTCAATCCCTCAGTCCCTCAGTCTCCCAGTCCCTCAGTCTCCCAGTCCCTCTGTCTCCCAGTCCCTCAGTCCCTCAGTCTCCCAGTCCCTCCGTCTCCCTCTCGTTCAGTCACACAGTCCCTCATTCTCCCAGTCCCTCAGTGTCCCAGTCCCTCAGTCTCCGGGCCCCTCAGTCCCTCAGTTCCACTGTCGTCCAGTCCCACAGTCACACAGTCCCTCAGTCTCCCAGTCCCTCATTCTCCCAGTCCCTCAGTCCCCCAGTAACACAGACCCGCAGTCCATCAGTCCCTCAATCTCCCAGTCCCTCAGTCCCTCAGTCTCCCATGACCTCAGTCTCCCAGTCCCTCAGTCACTCAATCCCTCAGTCCATCTGTCTCCCAGTCCCTCAATCCCTCAGTCTCCCAGTCCCTCAGTCTCCCAGTCCCTCAGTCTCCCAGTCCCTCTGTCTCCCAGTCCCTCTGTCTCCCAGTCCCTCAGTCTCACAGTCCCTCATTCTCCCAGTCCCTCAGTCCACCAGTCCCTCAGTCTCCCAGTCCCTCAGTCACCCAGTCCCTCATTTACCAGTCCCTCAGTGTCCCATTCCCTCAGTCTCCCAGTCCTTCAGTCTCCCAGCCCCTCAGTCCTTCAGTCCCTCAGTCTCACAGTCCCTCAGTCTCACAGTCCCTCAGTCTCACAGTCCCTCATTCTTCCAGTCCTTCAGTCACCCAGTCCCTCATTCTCCCAGTCCCTCAGTGTCCCAGTCCCTCATTCTCCCAGTCCCTCAGTGTCCCAGTCCCACAATCTCCCAGTTCCACTGTCTCCCAGTCCCTCAGTCTCCCAGTCCCTCAGTCTCCCAGTCCCTCAGTCTCCCAGTCCCTCAGTCTCCCAGTCCCTCAGTCTCCCAGTCCCTCAGTCTCCCAGTCCCTCAGTCTCCCAGTCCCTCAGTCTCCCAGTCCCTCAGTCTCCCAGTCCCTCAGTCTCCCAGTCCCTCAGTCCCTCCGTCTCCCAGCTCCCTCAGTCTCCGGGCCCCTCAGTTCCACTGTCTCCCAGTCCCACAGTCACACAGTCCCTCAGTCTCCCAGTCCCTCATTCTCCCAGTCCCTCTTTCTCCCAGTCCCAGAGTCACACAGTCCCTCAGTCTCCCAGTCCCACAGTCACACAGTCCCTCAGTCTCCCAGTCCCTCATTCTCTCAGTCCCTCAGTCTCTAGTCCCGGAGTCCCTCAGTCTCCCAGTCCCTCACTCTGCCAGCTCCCTCAGTCTCCCAGCTCCCTCAGTCTCCGGGCCCCTCAGTCCCTCAGTTCCACTGTCTCCCAGTCACACAGACCCTCAGTCTCCCAGTCCCTCATTCTCCCAGTCCCTCAGTCCCCCAGTCACACAGACCCGCAGTCCATCAGTCCCTCAATCTCCCAGTCCCTCAGTCTCCCAGTCCCTCAGTGTCCCAGTCCCTCAGTGTCCCAGTCCCACAGTCACACAGTCCCTCAGTCTCCCAGTCCCACAGTCTCCCAGTCCCTCAGTCTCCCAGTCCCTCAGTCTCCCAGTCCCTCAGTCTCCCAGTTCCTCAGTCTCCCAGTCCCTCAGTCCCTCAGTCTCCCAGTCCCTCAGTCCCTCAGTCTCCCAGTCCCTCAGTCCCTCAGTCTATCAATCTCCCAGTCACTCAGTCCCTCATTCTCCCAGTCTCTCAGTCTTCCAGTCCCTCAGTCCCTCAGACACCATGTCCCCAAGCCCCTCAGTCTCCAGTCCACAGTCCCCAGTCTCCAGCCTCCTGTCATCAGTCTCCAGTCTCCAGTCCCCGGTCTCCGGTTCCCGGTCTCCATTCTCCGGTCTCCATTCTCCGGTCTCCGGTCTCCGGTCTCCGGTCTCCGTTCTCCGGTCCCCGGTCCCCGGTCTCCGGTCCCCGGTCCCCGGTCCCCAGTCTCCAGTCCCCAGTCTCCAGTCTCCATTCTCCGGTCTCCAGTCCACAGTCCACAGTCTCCATTCCCCAGTCCCCTGTCCCCAGTCCCTCAGTCCCCCAGTCTCCCAGTCCCTCAGTCCCTCAATCTCCCATGACCTCAGGCTCCCAGTCCCTCAGTCTCCCAGTCCCTCAATCCCTCAATCCCTCAGTCTCTCAGTCCCTCTGTCTCCCAGTCCCTCAATCGCTCAGTCCCTCAGTCTCCCAGTCCCGCCATCCCTCAGTCTCCCAGTCCCTCAGTCCCTCAGTCTCCCAGACCCTCAGTCCCTCATGACCTCAGGCTCCCAGTCCCTCAGTCTCCCAGTCCCTCAGTCCCTCAGTACCTCAATCCCTCAGTCCCTCAGTCCCCCAGTCACACAGACCCGCAGTCCATCAGTTCCTCAATCTCCCAGTCCCTCAGTCTCCCAGTCCCTCAGTCTCCCAGTCCCTCAGTCCATCAGTCCCTCAATCTCCCAGTCCCTCAGTCCCTCAGACCCTCAGTCTCCCAGTCCCTCAGTCTCCCAGTCCCTCAGTCCCTCAGTCTATCAATCTCCCAGTCCATCAGTCCCTCAGTCTCCCAGTCCCTCAGTCTCCCAGACCCTCAGTCTCCCAGACCCTCAGTCTCCCAGTCCCTCAGTCTCCCAGTCCCTCAGTCCCTCAGACCCTCAGTCCCTCAGACCCTCAGTCCATCAGTCCCTCAGTCTCCCAGTCCCTCAGTCTCCCAGTCCCTCAGTCTCCCAGTCCCTCAGTCTCCCAGTCCCTCAGTCTATCAATCTCCCAGTCCCTCAGTCCCTCAGTCTGTCAATCTCCCATTCCCTCAGTCCCTCAGTCTATCAATCTCCCAGTCCCTCAGTCTCCCAGACCCTCAGTCTCCCAGACCCTCAGTCTCCCAGTCCCTCAGTCTCCCAGTCCCTCAGTCCCTCAGACCCTCAGTCCCTCAGACCCTCAGTCCATCAGTCCCTCAGTCTCCCAGTCCCTCAGTCTCCCAGTCCCTCAGTCTCCCAGTCCCTCAGTCTATCAATCTCCCAGTCCCTCAGTCCCTCAGTCTGTCAATCTCCCATTCCCTCAGTCCCTCAGTCTATCAATCTCCCAGTCCCTCAGTCTCCCAGTCCCACAGTCTCCCAGTCCCTCAGTCTCCCAGTCCCTCGGTCTCCCAGTCCCTCAGTCTTCCAGTCCCTCACTCTCCCAGTCCCTCAGTCTCCCAGTCCCTCAGTCCCTCAGTCTCCCAGTCCCTCAGTCTATCAATCTCCCAGTACCTCAGTCCCTCATTCTCCCAGTCTCTCAGTCTTCCAGTCCCTCAGACACCATGTCCCCAAGCCCCTCAGTCTCCAGTCCACAGTCCCCAGTCTCCAGCCTCCTGTCATCAGTCTCCAGTCTCCAGTCCCCGGTCTCCGGTCCCCGGTCTCCATTCTCCGGTCTCCATTCCCCAGTCTCCAGTCTCCAGTCTCCAGTCCCCAGTCTCCAGTCTCCAGTCCCCAGTCTCCAGTCCCCAGTCCCTAGTCACCAGTCCCCAGTCTCCAGTCCCCAGTCCCCAGTCCCCAGTCCCCAGTCTCCAGTCTCCAGTCCGCAGTCCCCAGTCTCCAGTCCCCAGTCCCCAGTCCGCAGTCTCCAGTCCCCAGTCCCCAGTCTCCAGTCCCTCAGTCTCCAGTCTCCAGTCTCCCAGTCATTCTGTATCCCAGTCCCTCAGTCTCACTGTCCCTCAGTCCCTCAGACCCTCAGTCCCTCAGTCCCTCAGTCACATAGTCCCGCAGTCCTCAGTCCCTCAGCCTCCCATGACCTAATTCTCCCAGTCCCTCAGTCTCCCATACCCTCAGTCTCCCAGTCCCTCAGTCCCCCAGTCTCCCAGTCTCCCAGTCTTCCAGTCTTCCAGTCCCTCAGTCCCCCAGTCCCTCAGTCTCCCATGACCTCAGGCTCCCAGTCCCTCAGTCCCTCAATCCCTCTGCCTCCCAGTCCCTCAATCCCTCAGTCCCTCAGTCTCCCAGTCCCTCCATCCCTCAGTCTCCCAGTCCCTCAGTCCCTCAGTCCCTCAGTCTCCCAGACCCTCAGACCCCCAGTCCCTCAGTCTCCCATGACCTCAGGCTCCCAGTCCCTCAGTCTCCCAGTCCCTCAATCCCTCTGTCTCCCAGTCCCTCAATCCCTCAGT
>JASTWF010001195.1:68484-106541 GCA_030390025.1 Squalus acanthias
TAGGAAAGCAAATGGAATGCTGGCCTTTATTACAAAGGGATTGGAGTAGAAGAGTAAAGAAATCTTACTGTAATTATACAGGGCCCTGGTGAGACCACACCTGGAGTATTGTGTACAGTTTTGGTCTCCTTACCTAAGGAAGGATATACTTGCCATAGAGGGAATGCAACGAAGGTTCACCAGACTGATTGCTGGGATGAGGGGATTGTCCTATGAGGAGAGATTGAGTAGACTAGGCCTATAGTCCCTAGAATTTCTCCTCACCTCAACAGCAATGTGATCATGACCAGATAATCTGTTTTGGCTATGCTGATTGAGGGAGAAATATTGGCCAGGACACCAGGGATAACTCCCCTGCTCTTCTTCGAAATAGTGGCCATGGGATCTTTTACGTCTGACCTGAGAGAGCAGACGGGGCCTCGGTTTAACGTCTCATCCGAAAGACGGCACCTCCGACAGTGTAGCGCTCCCTCAGCACTGCACTGGGAATATCAGCCTAGCTTTATGTGTTCGAGTCGCTGGAGTGGGACTTGAACCCACAACCTTCTGACTCAGAGGCAAGAGTGCTACCCACTGAGCCACGGCTCACAGCTGAATGAGAGGTGATCTCATTGAAACGTATAAACTTCTTAGAGGGCTTGACAGGGTAGATGCTGGGAGGATGTTTCCCCTGGCTGGGGAGTCTAGAACCAGGGGTCACAGTCTCAGAATAAGGGGTCGGCCATTTAGGACTGAGATGAGGAGAAATTTCTTCACTCAGAGGGTGGTGAATCTTTTGAATTCTCAGCCCAGATCTCAGTCGTTGAGTATATTCAAGACAGCGATCGATAGATTTTTAGACACACCGGAGGGACCGATTTTCGGCAGCGCACTTAGGTGCTGTCGAGCCTCCGAGGCGTCCAAGATGGGGGCCTTAAGCCCACGTTTAGCACAGGATGCCATGTTGGTAAAGGAGCTGAAGCCAGCGCTAGAACCGGCCGCCCGGAGGCTGGTTAATGATTTGGATGAAGGGACTGAGTGCAATGTAGCCAAGTTTGCGGACGATACAAAGATGGGTGGGAATGCAAGTTGTGCAGAGGACTCAAAAGAATCTGCAAAGCGATATAGACAGGCTAAGTGAGTGGGCAAACATTTGGCAGATGGAGTATAATGTGGGAAAGTGCGAGGTTATACACTTTGGCAGGAAAAATAAAAAAAGCAAATTATTATTTAAATGGAGAGAGATTACAAAATGCTACAGTTCAGAGGGACCTGGGGGTCCTTGTGCATGAAACACAAAAAGTTAGCATGCAGGTACAGCAAGTAATCAAAAAGGCAAATGGAATGTTGGCCTTTATTTCAATGGGGTTGGAGTATAAAAGCAGGGAAGTCCTGCTACAGCTGTACAGGGTATTGGTGAGACCACACCTTGAGTACTGCGTACAGTTTTGGTCTCCTTATTTAAGGAAGGATATACTTGCATTGGAGGCAGTTCAGAGACGATTCACGAGGTTAATTCCAGAGATGAGGGGGTTGACTTATGAAGAAAGGTTGAGCAGGCTGGGCCTATACTCATTGGTGTTTAGAAGAATGAGAGGCGATCTTATCGAACATATAAGATACTGAGGGGGCTCGACAGGATAGATGCAGAGAGCATGTTTCCCCTCGTGGGGAAATCTAGAACGCGGGGGCACAGTTTCAGAATTTAGAACTGAGATGAGGAGGAATTTCTTCTCTCAGAGGGTCGTAAATCTGTGGAATTCCCTGCCCCAGAGAGCTGTGGAGGCTGGGTCATTAAATACATTTAAGGTGGAGATAGACAGATGTTTGCAAGATAAAGGAATGAAGGTTTATGGGGAGCGGGCAGGGAAGTGGTTTTGAGCCCAAGATCAGCCATGATCTTCTTGAATGGGGGAGCAGGCTCGAGGGGCCAAGTGGCCTATTCCTGCTCCTATTTCTTATTGTTCAGGATGATTTGGACAGGTTGGATGAGTGGGCAGAAGCGTGGCAGATGCAATATAACGTGGGTAAATGCGAGGTTATCCACTTTGGTGTCAAAAACAGAAAGGCAGACTATTATCTGAATGGCAATAGATTGGGAGAAGGGGAAGTGCAACGAGACCTGGGTGTCCTTGTGCACCAGTCGCTGAAGGTAAGCATGCAGGTGCAGCAGGCGGTGAAGAAGGCAAATGGTATGTTGGCCTTCATAGCGAAAGGGTTTGAGTATAGGAACAGGGATGTCCTGCTGCAGTTGTACAGGGCCTTGGTGAGACCACACCTTGAGTACTGTGTGCAGTTTTGGTCGCCTTATCTGAGGAAAGATGTTCTTGCCATGGAAGGAGTTCAGCGAAGATTCACAAGGCTGATAACTGGGATGGCAGGAATGACATATGAGGAGAGATTGGGTCGATTGGACTTATACTCGCTGGAGTATAGAAGAATGAGAGGGGATCTCATCGAAACATATAAAATTCTGACAGGTCTGGACAAACTAGATGCAGGAAGAATGTTCCCGATGGTCGGAGAGTCCAGAACCAGGGGTCATAATCTAAGGATAAGGGGTGAGCCATTTCGGACAGAAATGAGGAAGAATTTCTTCACCCAGAGAGTGGTGAACCTGTGGAATTCTCTACCACAGAAGGTAGTTGAGACCAAGTCATTAAATATATTCAAGAATGAGTTAGATATATTTCTTAAAGCTAAAGGGATCAAGGGATATGGGGAGAAGACAGGTACAGGGTACTGAGTTTGGATGATCAGCCATGATCTCATTGAATGGCAGAGCAGGCTCGAGGGGCCGAATGGCCTACTCCTGCTCCTATCTTCTATGTTTCTATCAGGCGGGGAGGTGGAGTTGAGGTCGAGGATCAGCCATGATCTTATTGAATGGCGGAGCAGGCTCTTATTGAATTCTTTGAAGAAGTAGCAGAAAGGGTAGATAAGGTTAATGCAGTAGATGTAATATATTTGGATTTTCAAAAGGCCTTCGACAAGGTAGACTCATGACTACGGTCAGAACACGCGGAGTCAGGGGGGACAAGTAGAGGGATAGAATGAAAAAGCAGAGAAGTTATACTAAACTTGTACAGACCCTGGGTTCGGACACACTTGGAGTACGGCGTCACTTCTGGTCTCCATATTATAAAATGGAGTGACTGCTGCCAATGACCGGAAGTGAACTGTGTATTAATCTGGAAGCTGATATCGATGAAGTTTCTGCTTTTTTTCTCCCACAGAGCCCGCTCCCTTCCCGGCTTTTTTTCCTACAGTCCCGAAGACTCGCTCCGTTCCCGGCTTTTTTTCACAGAGCCCGAAGACTCGCTCCGTTCCCAGCTTTTTTTCACAGAGCCCGAAGACTCGCTCCGTTCCCGGCTTTTTTTCCACAGAGCCCGAAGACTCGCTCCCTTCCCGTTTTTTTTTTCTACAGTCCCGAAGACCTGCTCCCTTCCCAGCTTTTATCCCCCAGCGCCCGTGATTCGTGAGGCGAACAACCCAATAAAACACTTAAGACTGCGTAAGTGCAACTACTTCAACAGCGTTGGCAGCAGTCGCTGCCTTTATATAAGGATAGAGGGGCACTGGAGAAGGTGCAAAAAAGATTTGCAAGAATGATGCCAGAACTGAGAGGTTATAACTATCAGGAAAGACTGAACTGGTTGGGGCTCTTTTCTCTAGAAAAGAGAAGGTTGAGGACTGACCTGATAGAGGCCTTTGAAATTATGGAAGAGTTTGACAGCACTGCGGGAGTACCTTCACCACACGGACTGCAGCAGTTCAAGAAGGCGGATCACCACCACCTTCTCAAGGCCAACTAGGGATGGGCAATAAATGCTGGGCCTTGCCAGCGACGCCCAGATCCCAGGAACGAATAAAAAAAAAGAGGCAGAGAAGATGTTTCCACTTGTGGGGGAGACTAGAACTAGGGGGTCGTAAATATAAGATGGTCACAAATAAATCCAATCAGGAATTCAGGAGAAACTTCTTTACCTAGAGAATAGTGAGAATGTGGAACTTGCTAACACAGGGAGTGGTTGAGGCGAATATTATAGATGCATTTAAGGGGAAGCTAGATAAGCATATGAGGGAGGAAGGAATAGAAGGATATGTTGATAGGATGGGAGGAGGTTGGTGTGGAGCATAAACACCGGCACAGACCAGTTGGGCCGAATGGCCTGTTTCTGTGATGGAAGCTCGATGTTGCACTCTCTCTCTCTCTCTCCGTCTCCCTCTCTCTCTCTCTCTCCGTCTGTCTGCCTCTCTGTCTCCCCCTCCCTCCCTCCCTCTCCTCAACCCACATGAGTCAAACAAGAAAAAGAAAAGGCTCCGTTTGGAAAGAAGATCCCTTTATTTTTACAAAATTCCTCGGAAACTGTACAGTGAAATGCATTAACGGTGGGAGAGAATTCTGGGAGTTAATCGCCTGCATGGTGACAGCGAATAGTCGACGGGGTGACTGGGATAGGAGGCAATTAGGCCGCACCAGAGAGGCAGCATGGGAGAAACACACACACCCACCAACGGACACAGACTCACACTCACTAACATGCACTTGCACTCATGCACACAGATTCATATTGACTAC
Organism: Squalus acanthias; assembly: GCA_030390025.1. Lineage (NCBI taxonomy): Eukaryota > Metazoa > Chordata > Chondrichthyes > Squaliformes > Squalidae > Squalus > Squalus acanthias. The sequence goes on from JASTWF010001195.1 coordinate 73,046, forward strand.
CACACTCACTGATGCACACCGGGTGTAAGATCAGGCTAACTCAGCACAGGCCGGGGATGGAGCCTGGACCTTTCCTGCTCTGTGTGCGGCTCAGTACCACACCGGGTGTGAGATCAGGCTAACACAGCACAGGCCGGGGATGGAGCCTGGGCCTTTCCTGCTCTGTGTGGGGCTCAGTACCACACCGGGTGTGAGATCAGGCTAACTCAGCACAGGCCGGGGATGGAGCCTGGGCCTTTCCTGCTCTGTGTGTGTGTGGGGCTCAGTACCACACACTGGGTGTGAAATCAGGCTAAGTCAGCACAGGCCGGGGTTGGAGCCTGGCCTTTCCTGCTCTCTGTGTGTGTGTGGCTCAGTACCACACCGGGTGTGAGATCAGGCTAACTCAGCACAGGCCGGGGATGGAGCCTGGGCCTTTCCTGCTCTCTGTGTGTGTGTGTGTGGGCTCAGTACCACACACTGGGTGTGAAATCAGGCTAAGTCAGCACAGGCCGGAGATGGAGCCTGGGCCTTTCCTGCTCTGTGTGGGGGGCTCAGTACCACTCCGGGTGAGATCAGGCTAACTTAGCACAGGCCGGGGATGGAGCCTGGGCCTTTCCTGTGCTCTGTGTGTGTGTGTGTGGGGGGGGGGGCTCAGGAGGCTGGGATTGAATGCCGTTCCCCGGCGGAGTTCATGAACGACATCTTAAGGTGTTGGGAGCGTAGAGAGTTCAGGGGGTCGATCCAATCAGGGCTGGGCCCCAGCGAGGGGCCTGTTCAATATGTCCGCCTTCGGTCGCCACAGTTTCGCCACTTGGCCAGCTGGGAAGAGGCCTAGCTCTTTGTGCCTCCCCTTCCCCTCACTCCTTGAACCCCTGGATACTGCACAAAATCCTCTTCTGATGTCCAGGTAACGAGATTCCCATGGACTTCAGGTCCCTGTAAACACAGAAGCAACATTCAGGAGCGGGTGGGAACTGCCCAATTGCCCCCCCCGCCCCTCAACCCACTGCCCCCTCCACCCCCCCCCCCCCCAATCAGAGAGGAGCATAGGAACAGGAGGAGGCCATTCAACCCCTCGAGCCTGTTCTGCCATTCAATGAGATCATGGCTGATCTGTGACCTAACTCCACATACCCACATCCCTTAATACCTTCGGTTAACAAAAATCTATCAATCTCCGATTTAAAATTAACAAGTGATTCAGTTGCCATTTGCGGAAGAGAGTTCCAAACTTCGACCACCCTTTGTGTGTAGAAGTGTTTCCTAATTTCACCCTGAAAGGTCTGGCTCTAATTTTTAGACGGTGCCCCCTCGTCCTAGAATCCCCAACCAGGGGAAATAGTTTCTCTCTCTCTCTCTACCCTATCTGTTCCCCTTAATATCCTGAAAACTGCGATCAAATCACCCCATAGCCTTCTAAATTCCAGGGGATATAACCCTAGTTTGTGTAATCTCTCTTCCTAATTTAACCCTTGGAGTCCGGGTATCATTCTGGTAAATCTACGCTGCACTCCCTCCAAGGCCAATATATCCATCCCATGGTGCGGTGCCCAGAACTGCGCTCAGTACTATAGATGTGGTCTAACCAGGGTTTTGTACAGCTGTAGCATAACCTCTACCCCTCGCATTCTAATCCTCCAGGTATAAAGGCCCGCATTCCATTAGCCTTTTTGATTATTTTCTGTGCCTGTCCGCGACATTTGAATGATCACAGAATCACAGAATCCCCACAGTGCAGATAGAGGCCATTTCGGCCCATCGAGCCTGCACCGACACATATCCCATCCTATCCCCGTAACCCCACGTATTTAATCCCCCCCTAACACTAAGGGTCAATTTATCATAGCCAAATCAACCTAACCCGCACATCTTTTGGACTGTGGGAGGAAACCGGAGCACCCGGAGGAAACCCACGCAGACACGGGGAGAATGTGCAAACTCCACACAGACAGTCACCCGCGGGCCGGATTCGAACCCGGGTCCCTGGCGCTGTGAGGCAACAGTGCTAACCACTATGCCACCGTGTTGCCCCTTTAATTAACTGAATTTTTTAATTCCCCATTCCCCCGTGGTGGGATTTGAACTCACATCTCTGGATCATTAGTCCAGGACCTCTGGATTACTAGCCCAGTGACATTACCACTACGCTACTATTCCCCCAAATCTATGTTCACAGACCCCCCCCCCCAAGTCTCTTTGGACCTCTACTGCTTCTAGCTTTTCACCATTTAGAAAGTACCCTGTTCTATCCTTTTTAGGTCCAAAGTGGATGACCTCACCCTTGCCAATATTGAAATTCATTTGCCTCAGTTTTGCCCATTCACTTAATCTATTAATATCTTTGTAATTTTACGCTTCCATCTACGCTGCTGACAATGCCGCCTATCTTTGGGTCATCCGCAAACTTGGACACGTGGCTCTCTATCCCATCATCTAAGTCGTTAATAAATACGGTGAATAGTTGAGGCTCCAACACAGTCTAGGCGGCTGGGGATTTGAACCCCCCCCGAGGGTGAAAGGTCAAAGACTCCCTTACTCTACACCGATCTCCAAGATGGATTCCATGGTCTCAAAGCCGCCGCTGGCGAAGACCTCCACGTAGCGCTTCATCCGTAACGCCTCCAGCCACTCCGTCACGCTGCGGTACGGGATGCCCTCCGACCCGCTGTTGCTAGGCAACCGCAGCGTCTCCCTGCCGGACACAGAAGGCAGCCAAAACAGAGCAGTTAGATCGTGGTCACGGTCTAAGTCGTCACACAAGAACGCAAGCAATGGGAGCAGGAGTAGGCCCTTCGAGCCTGTTCCACCATTCAATAAGATCGTGGCTGATCTTCTACCTCGACTCCACTTTCCCGCCCGATCCCCGTATCCCTTGATTCCCTTAATATTCAAAAATCTGCCCATCTCAGCCTTGAATATGCAACAACAACAACTTGTATTTATATAGCGCCTTTAACGTAGTAAAACATCCCAAGGCGCCGCACGGGAGTATTTTAAGACAAAAAATTTGACACCGATCCACATAAGGATAAATCAGGGCAGGTGACCAAAAGCTTGGTCAAAGAGGTAGGTTTTAAGGAGCGTCTTAAAGGAGGAAAGAGAGGTAGCGAGGCGGAGAGGTTTAGGCAGGGAATTCCAGAGCTTAGGGCCCAGGCGACAGAAGGCACGGCCACCAAAGGTTGAGCGATTATAATCAGGGATGCTCAAGAGGGCAGAATTAGAGGAGCGCAGATATCTCGGGTGGTTGTGGGGCTGAAGGAGATTACAGAGATAGGGAGGGGCGAGGGCCATGGAGGGATTTGAAAACAAGGATGAGAATTTTGAAATCGAGGCGTTGCTTAACCGGGAGCCAATGTAGGTCAGCGGACACAGGGGTGATGGGCGAACGGGACTTGGTGCGAGTTAGGACACGGGCAGCCGAGTTTTGGATGACCTCAAGTTTATGTAGGGTGGAATGTGGGAGGCCAGCCAGGAGTGTGCTGGAATAGTCAACTCTAGAGGTAACAAAGGCATGGATGAGGGTTTCAGCAGCGGATGAGCTGAGGCAAGGGCGGAGACGGGGCGATGTTACGGAGGTGGAAGTAGGCGGTCTTTGTTATGCTGCGGATATGTGGTCGGAAGCTCATTTCAAGGTCAAATATGGCACTAAGGTTGCGAACAGTGTGGTTCAGCCTCAGTCAGATATTAGGGAGAGGGATGGAGTCAGTGGCTAGGGAACGGGGTTTGTGGCGGGGAATGAAAACAATGGCTTCGGTCTTCCCAATACGCAACGACTCAACATCTATATCCCTCTGGAGTAGAGAATTCCAAAGATTCACAACCCTCTGAGTGAAGAAATTCCTCCTCATCTCAGTCCTAAATGGCCGACCCCTTATCCTGAGACTGTGCCCCCTAGTTCTAGACTCCCCAGCCAGGGGGAAACAATCTCTCAGCATCTAACCTGTCAATCCCCTTCAGGATCTTGTATGTTTCAATGAGATCACCTCTCATTCTTCTAAACTCCAGAGTATAGGCCTAATCTACTCAATCTCTCCTCATCGGACGACATCAGGGACCCCTTTTAAAGAGGGAGTCTCCCAATCAGGGACCCTTTTTAAAGAGGGAGTCTCCCAATCAGGGACCCCTTTTAAAGAGGGAGTCTCTCCCCATCAGGGACCCCTTTTAAAAACGGTGTCTCTCCCCATCAGGAATGGGCAGACACGTGGCAGATGAAATTTAACGCAGAAAAGTGCGAAGTGGTCCACTTTGGTAGGAAGAATGAGGAGAGGCAATATAAACTGAAGGGTACAATTCTAAAGGGGGTGCATGAACAAATAAACCTGGGGGTATATGTGCACAAATCATTGAAGGTGGCAGGGCAGGTTAGAATCATAGAAGATAGGAGCAGGAGTAGGCTATTCGGCCCCTCTAGCCTGCTCCGCCATTGAATGCGATCATGGCTGATCACCAAATTCAGTACCCTTGAGAAAGTGGTTGAGAAAGTGCTTAAAAAAGCATACGGGATCCTGGGCTTCATAAATAGAAATGAGAAGTCACACAACACCAGGTTATAGTCCAACAGATTTATTTAAAATTACAAGCTTTCGGAGCTGTCGCCCCTTCCTCAGGTAGAGTTACTGTGAGGTACCTCACAGTAACTCTACCTGAGGAAGGGGCGACAGCTCCGAAAGCTTGTAATTTTAAATAAATCTGTTGGACTATAACCTGGTGTTGTGCGACTTCTCATTTTTGTCCACCCCAGTCCAACGCCGGCATCTCCACATCATGATTCATAAATAGAGGCATAGAATACAGAAACAAGCAAGTTGTGATGAACCTGTATAAAACACTGGTTCGGCCCCAACTGGAGTACTGTGTCCAATTCTGGGCACCGCACTTTAGGAAGGATGTGAAGGCCTTTGAGAGGGTGCAGAAAAGATTTACAAGAATGGTTCCGAGGGACTTCAGTTACATGAATAGACTGGAGAAGCTGGGGTTGTTCTCCTGAGAGCAGAGAAGGTTGAGAGGAGATTTGATAGAGGGGTTCAAAATCATGAGGGGTCTGGACAGAGTAGAGAGAGAGAAACGGTTCCCATTGGCGGAAGGGTCGAGAACCAGAGGACACAGATTTAAGGTGATTGGCAGAAGAACCAAAGGCGACACGAGAAAAACTTTTTGCTCAGCGAGTGGTTAGGATCTGGAGTTCACTACCTGAAAGGGTGATGGAGGCAGAATCGATCGTGGCTTTCAGAAGGGAGTTGGATAAGTACCTGAAGGAAAAGAATTTGGAGGGTTACGGGGAGAGGGCGGGGGGAGTGGGACTAGCTGAAGTGCTCTTGCAGAGAGCCGGCACGGGCTCGACGGGCCGACTGGCCTCCTTCTGTGCTGCAACCATTCTACGATTCTATGGGACTCCTTTTAAAGAGGGAGTCTCTCTCCGTCAAGGGCCCCTTTTAAAGAGGGAGTCATAGAATCACGGAATAGTACAGCACAGAAGGAGGCCATTCGGCCCATCGAGTCTGCGCCGGCTCTTTCGAAGAGCAATCCAGTTAGTCCCACTCCTCCGCTCTTTCCCCATATCCCAACAATTTTTTCTCCTTCAAGTATTTATCCAATTCCCTTTTGAAGGCGACTATTGAATCTGTTTCCACCGCCCTATCCGGCAGTACATTCCAAATTCTAACCACTAGCTGCGTAAAATAGTTGCTCCTCGTGTCGCCTCTGGTTCTTTTGCCAATCACCTTAAATCTGTGCCCTCTGGTTATCGACCTTTCAGCCATTGCAATCAGTTTCTCTTTATTTACTCCATCTAGACCTTTCATGATTTTAAACACCTCCATCAAATCTCCTCTTAGCCTTCGCTGCTCCAAGGGGAACAACCCCAGCTTCTCCAGTCTCTCCACAGAACTGAAGTCCCTCATCCCTGGAACCGTTCCAGTAAATCTCTTCTGCACCCTCTCCAAAGCCTTCTACTTCCTTACTGAAGTGTGCTGCCCAGAATTGGACACAATACTCCATCAGGGACCGCTTTTAAAGAGGGAGTCTCTCTCCATCAGGGACCGCTTTTAAAGAGGGAGTCTCTCTCCATCAGGGACCCCTTTTAAAGAGGGAGTCTCTCTCCATCAGGGACCACTTTTAAAGAGGGAGTCTCTCTCCATCAGGGACCGCTTTTAAAGAGGGAGTCTCTCTCCATCAGGGACCCCTTTTAAAGAGGGAGTCTCTCTCCATCAGGGACCGCTTTTAAAGAGGGAGTCTCTCTCCATCAGGGACCCCTTTTAAAGAGGGAGTCACTCCCCATCAGGGACCACTTTTAAAGAGGGAGTCTCTCTCCATCAGGGACCCCTTTTAAAGAGGGAGTCTCTCTCCATCAGGGACCCCTTTTAAAGAGGGAGTCTCTCTCCATCAGGGACAGATTTTAAAGAGGGAGTCTCTCTCCATCAGGGACCCCTTTTAAAGAGGGAGTCACTCCCCATCAGGGACCATTTTTAAAGAGGGAGTCTCTCTCTATCAGGGACCCCTTTTAAAGAGGGAGTCTCTCCCCATCAGGGACCTCTTTTAAAGAGGGAGTCTCTCCCCATCAGGGACCCCTTTTAAAGAGGGAGTCTCTCTCCATCAGGGACCCCTTTTAAAGAGGGAGTCTCTCTCCATCAGGGACCCCTTTTAAAGAGGGAGTCTCTCTCCATCAGGGACCCCTTTTAAACAGGGAGGGGGAAAAATTCAGTTGGTTGCGCCTCCCGTTAGCGCCTTAAGAGGGCGCTAATGGGGCGCAAACCAGCTAGCGCCCGGGCGCAGCGATGTTTGCGCTGCTCGCGAACTTAACTAGACATTTTGCGGCGGCGCTAAACTTTATCGCCGCGATCTCCTGCGCCGGCAGATCATGACGTCACTCGAGTGCGCAACGCCCCGGTATCGCCCTGGAGCGGATATTGAGTGGCGCCCCCTGCCTTACCGCCTGATGCTAGCAACGACAGGTTGAGGGGAGCGTTCTGCAGTCATGAAGGGAAAGGGGGAGCGCTATTTAAAGGTGACCGCTTCCTGCCTTTTATTGTTGGTGCCATTTTTGAACTACGCATTCTGAGAGAGAGATGGAGAGACTTCTGGAGAGATTCAACGTTGTGTGAAAGAGTTTTGGGTACTGAGCAGCACTTTGCAGGTTCATTTTGATTTGCCATTCCTTGTATCGATTTAGCAGAGACTGTGGGGACTGCACTCTGAGCTCTTTGCCTGGTACTCTCCATATTACTTTCCAGCACATTTGATGTGCAGGTCTCTCCAGGCCGAGATTCAAGGCTGCAATGAGCAGGATGTGGATGGAAAGCAAGATCAACCATCCCCTTTAAGAACTGGCCGGGGCCATTGTGTGTGTGTTCCATTGCTGACTGACATCACATGAGCTTCGCCAGCGCTCTGAGTTAGCGCCTCGCTCCTCGGCCTTTGCGCCTTAAGACAGGTGTGAAGCGCCTGATTTAGCGCTCCAATCACCTCCAGGGGCGATAAAAGTCAAGTTTGCAGTCAGTGGCGATAATTAGCGCCAGGCGCTAATCTTTGCGCTTGGCCGATAATTGCGCCCCAAATGGGGCGATACTGAATTTTTCCCCCGGAGTCTCTCCATCAGGACCCCTTTTAAAGAGGGAGTCACTCTCCATCAGGGACCCCTTTAAAAGAGGGAGTCTCTCTCCATCAGGGACCCCTTTTAAAGAGGGAGTCTCTACCAGTCAGGGACCCCTTTTAAAGGGGGAGTTTCTACCAGTCAGGGACCCCTTTTAAAGAGGGAGTCTCTCCCCATCAGGGACCCCTTTTAAAGAGGGAGTCTCTCCCCAATAGGGCCCCCTTTTAAAGAGGGAGTCTCTCCATCAGGGACCACTTTTAAAGAGAGTCTGTCCCCATCAGGGACCCCTTTTAAAGAGGGAGTCTCTCCCCATCAGGGACCCCTTTTAAAGAGGGAATCTCTCCCCATCAGGGACCCCTTTGCACAGAATCATGGAATCCTACAGCACAGAAGGAGGCCATTCAGCCCAGCGTGCCTGTGCTGGCTCTTTGAAAGAGCTGTCTAATTAAGCCCCCTCCACTGCTGTTTCCCCCACAGCCTTGCAAATTCCTCCTTTTCAATTATTTATCCAATTCCCTTTTGAAAGTTACTATTGAATCTGCTTCCACCGCCCTTTCAGGCAGCGCGTTCCAGATCACAACAACTCGCGGCGTAAAAATATTTCTCCTCATCTCCCCCCTCTGGTTCTTTTGCCAAACACCTTCAATCTGTGTCCTCTGGTTACCGACCCTCCTGCCATTAGAAACAGTTTCTCCCTATCTACTACATCAAAACCCCTCGTAACCCCCCGTAAGTCTCCCTTTAATCTTCTCTGCTCGAAGGAGAACAACCCCAGCTTCTCCAGTCTCTCCACATAACTGAAGTCCCTCATCCCTGGTCCCGTTCCAGTAAATCTCTTCTGCACCCTCTCCAAGGTCAAGCATTTATTGCCCCTCCCTAATTGCCCTCGAGAAGGTGGTGGTGAGCCGCCTTCTTGAACCGCTGCAGTCCGTGTGGTGAAGTTACTCCCACAGTGCCTGTTAGGGAGGGAGTTGCAGGATTTTGACCCAGCGACGATGAAGGAACGGCGATATATTACCAAGTTGGGATGGTGTGTGTGACTTGGGAGGAGAACTTGGAGGTGGTGGTGTTCCCATACGCCTGCTGCCCTTGTCCTTCTAGGTGGTAGAGGTCGCGGGTTTGGAAGGTGCTGTCGAAGAAGCCTTGGCGAATTATTTGATGGGACAGTGTGGAGGGAGCTTTTACTCTGTATCTAATCGGTGCTGTACCTATGCTGGCAGTGTTTAATGGGACAGTGTAGAGGGAGCTTTGCTCTGTATCTAACCCACGCTGTACCTGCTCTGGGAGTGTTTGATGGGACAGTGTAGAGGGAGCTTTACTCTGTATCTAACCCACGCTGTACCTGCTCTGGGAGTGTTTGATGGGACAGTGTAGAGGGAGCTTTACTCTGTATCTAACCCGTGCTGTACCTGCCCTGGGAGTGTTTGATGGGACGGTGTAGAGGGAGCTTTACTCTGTATCTAACCCGTGCTGTACCTGCCCTGGGAGTGTTTGATGGGACAGTGTAGAGGGAGCTTTACTCTGTATCTAACCCGTGCTGTACCTGTCCTGGGAGTGTTTGATTGGACAGTGTAGAGGGAGCTTTACTCTGTATCTAACCCGTGCTGTACCTGCCCTGGGAGTGTTTGATGGGACAGTGTAGAGGGAGCTTTACTCTGTATCTCTGGGGCTATACCTGGTGCTGAAGTCGGTGACTGGTTTTAGGGAGCCGGGATTGGACATCATTTTGTCGAGTTCGCTCAGGATCCCGCTGAAAGTTGGTCTCTTTCTCTTGTCTTGATGCCAGCAAGTCTTCATCAGATGGTAGAGGATCATTGGACAGTCATGAGGTGCAGGAAGTCGAAATCCCTCTTCCACTTCCTTCATGACCTGCAAGAAATAATCCGGACATTGATCTTAAATCTCCGCCACTCTCTGCCCCCGTTGAACTGATGCAACAAGTACTGTGGAGAGGCATCTGATAGGGCCATTTATCTATCTTACCCGGAGTTTGGTACTGAGCCCCCCACACACAGCACAGGAAAGGCCCAGGCTCCATCTAAGACCTAGGCCGAGTTACCCATACCTCACCCGTTGTGTGTGGTACTGGACCCAGGTTCCTGCTCCTGATCCCCGTCCAGTGACCCCTGGGTTAGGGAGGGAGGGTGAATCAGCCCGGGTTCCTGCTCCTGATCCCTGTCCAGTGACCCCTGGGTTAGGGAAGGAGGTGAATCAGCCCGGGTTCCTGCTCCTGATCCCTGTCCAGTGACCCCTGGGTTAGGGAGAGGGTGAATCAGCCTGGGTTCCTGCTCCTGGTCCCTGTCCAGTGACCCCTGGGTTAGGGAGGGAGGGTGAATCAGCCCGGGTTCCTGCTCCTGATCCTTGTCCAGTGACCCCTGGGTTAGGGAAGGTGGTGAATCAGCCCGGGTTCCTGCTCCTGATCCCTGTCCAGTGACCCCTGGGTTAGGGAGGGAGGGTGGTGAATCAGCCCGGGTTCCTGCTCCTGATCACTGTCCAGTGACCCCTGGGTTAGAGAGGGCGTGAATCAGCCTGGGTTCCTGCTCCTGATCCCTGTCCAGTGACCCCTGGGTTAGAGAGGGCGTGAATCAGCCTGGGTTCCTGCTCCTTATCCCTGTCCAGTGACCCCTGGGTTAGGGAGGGGGGGTGAATCAGCCCGGGTTCCTGCTCCTGATCCCAGTCCAATGCCACCTCGATTAGTGAGGGGGTGAATCAGCCCGGGTTCTGCTCCCTGTCCGGTGACCCCTGTGCAGACCCCGTGGGTGTCAGTTGAGGATAGGATCAGGGGAGGGCGGGGGAATTGGAGAGAATGTGGTTAGGTCCTCAAAGGTCAAGAGCGCCTCCCCCCCACCCCAAGCCGAGGAGGGACCCCGGGTGACAGCCGGACTTTGGCCTGACTCACCTGCTGGTTGGACATCTCTCCGTACGGCTTCTCGCCAAACGACATCACCTCCCACATCAGAATCCCGTAACTCCAGACATCACTGGCGGAGGTGAAAGTTCGCAAGGCAATGGCTTCTGGGGCCGTCCATCGGATCGGAATCTTCCCCCCCTGCGGGAAGAGGCGGGGAAGGGAGTCACTCAGTCAAACCGGCAACCCGGATCCCTCGCTCCCAACCTCCCCGTAGCGACAACAACAACAACTTGCATTTATATAGCACCTTTAACGTAGTAAAACGTCCCAAGGCGCTTCACAGGAGTATTTTAAAGACAAAAGGGGGAAAAGATTTGGTTGCGCTGCCCACGCCTCCTGCGAAATTCAGCGGGAGGTCAGCGGCGGCGCTAACCGTTAGCGCCCCGCGCGGCGGCGACGTCATCGCCGTGCGCAGCGCCCCGGCCGCCATCTTTGGTAGCGCCCCCCCTGACGTACCGCTGGACGCTATGTCCGACGGGGTCATGGGTGGCCTACCTGCGGCCGGGGCGGCGCTAATTAAAGGCGCGGTGCGGGGCGGCCATTTTTGTTGCTGGCTGCCTGCCAGCACCTGCCTCCGCTGCCGTCCCCGGCCTCCTTACCCGCCCCCCCACGGAGTGCCGGCTGCGCTCCATGATTCCCGGCACTTCTCTTGAGTGCCGGGCTCTTTTGCCGGCACTCCCGATCCCCGGGGGCCAAGCTGGACCCCGGGTCGCGCTGCGCAAGGCCCCTCCCCTTTAAGAAGATCATAAGAACATAAGAAGTAGGAGCAGGAGTAGGCCGTATGGCCCCTCGGGCCTGCTACGCCATTCAATAGGATCATGGCTGATCCGAACCTAGACTCTCGTCCACTTCCCTGCCCGCTCCCCATAACCCTTAATTCCCTTATCAGCTAGGAAACTGTCTATCTCTGTTTTAAATTTATTTAATGTCGCAGCTTCCACAGCTCTCTGAGGTAGCAAATTCCATAGATTTACTCCCCTCTGAGTGAAGAAGTTTCTCCTCATCTCAGTTTTGAAACGGCAGCCCCTTATTCTAAGATTATGCCCCCTAGTTCTAGTCTCACCCATCAGTGGAAACATCCTCCCGATCAAGCCCCCTCACAATCTTATATGTTTCGATAAGATCGCCTCTCGTTCTTCTGAATTCCAATGAGTAGAGGCCCAACCTACTCAACCTTTCCTCATAAGTCAACCCCCTCATCTCCGGAATCAACCGAGTGAACCTTCTCTGAACTGCCTCGAGAGCAAGTATATCTTTTCTTAAATATGGAAACCAAAACTGTACGCAGTACTCCAGGTGTGGCCTCACCAGTACCCTGTATAACTGAAGCAAGACTTCTCTGCTTTTATACTCCATCCCCCTTGCAATAAAAGCCAAGGTTCCATTGGCCTTCCTGATCACCTGCTGTACCTGCATACTAACCTTCTGTGTTTCATGCACCAGGACCCCCAGATCCCTTTGTACTGGAGCACTTTGCACTTTCTTTCCATTTAGATAATAACTTGCTCTTTGATTTTTTCTGCCAAAGTGCATAACCTCACACTTTCCAACATTATATTCCATCTGCCAAATTTCCGCCCACTCACTTAGCCTGTCTATATCCTTTTGCAGCTTTTTTATGTCCTCCTCACTCACTGCTTTTTCTCCCATCTTTGTATCGTCAGCAAACTTGACACGTTGCACTTGGTCCCCTCCTCCAAATCGTTAATATAGATTGTAAAGAGTTGGGGTCCCAGGAAGGCCTGCAATACGCGTGGCGCTGCAGCACGTAGCGGCGCGATATTCCCTCGCAGCACCCCCAAGAGGGAGGCGGGGTGCTTCCATTAGCGCCCCGCTTCCCTCTTGGGGTGCTACCACTCAATTTCGGTTGCGGGGATGCTAATTTTTCCGGGCGCTTAAAGTAACGCCCCGGCGAAGTTAGCGCCCCAAAGAGGGGCGTGACTCAAGTTTTCGCCCAAAAAATTTGACACTGAGCCACATAAGGAGAAATTAGGGCAGGTGACCAAAAGCTTGGTCAAAGAGGTAGGTTTTAAGGAGCGTCTTAAAGGAGGAAAGAGAGGTAGCGAGTCGGAGAGGTTTAGACAGGGAATTCCAGAGCTTAGGGCCTAGGCAACAGAAGGCACGGTCACCAATGGTTGAGCGATTTATAATCAGGGATCCTCAAGAGGGCAGAATTAGAGGAGCGCAGATATCTCGGGGGGTTGTGGGGCTGAAGGAGATTACAGAGATAGGAAGGGAGCGAGGGCCATGGAGGGATTTGAAAACAAGAATGAGAATTTTGAAATCGAGGCGTTGCAGAACCAGGAGCCAATGTAGGTCAGCGAGCACAGGGGTGATGGGCGAACGGGACTTGGTGCGAGTTAGGACACGGGCAGCCGAGTTTTGGATGACCTCAAGTTTACGTAGGGTGGAATGTGGGAGGCCAGCCAGGAGTGCCTTGGAATAGGCAAGTGTAGAGGTAACAAAGGCATGGATGGGGGTTTCAGCAGCGGATGAGCTGAGGCAGGGGCGGAGACGGGCGATGTTACGGAGGTGGAAGTAGGCAGTCTTAGTTATGCCGTGGATATGTGGTCGGAAGCTCATTTCAGGGTCAAATATGACCCCAAGGTTGCGAACAGTGTGGTTCAGCCTCAGACAGATGTTAGGGAGAGGGATGGAGTCAATAGCTAGGGAACGGAGTTTGTGGCGGGGACCGAAAACAATGGCTTCGGTCTTCAGAATATTTATTGGAGAAAATTTCTGCTCATCCAGAACTGGATCTAAGGATAAGGGGTAAGCCATTTAGGACAGAAATGAGGAGGAATTTCTTCACCCAGAGAGTGGTGAACCTGTGGAATTCTCTACCACAGAAGGTAGTTGAGGCCAAGTCATTAAATATATTCAAGAATGAGTTAGATATATTTCTTAAAGCTAAAGGTATCAAGGGATATGGGGAGAAGGCAGGTACAGGGTACTGAGTTTGGATGATCAGCCATGATCTCATCAAATGGCGGAGCAGGCTCGAGGGGCCGAATGGCCTACTCCTGCTCCTATCTTCTATGTTTCTATGGATGTCGGACAAGCAGTCTGACAATTTAGAGACCGTGGAGGGGTCGAGAGAAGAGGTAGTGAGGTAGAGCTGGGTGTCGTCAGCGTACATGTGGAAACTGTCGCTGTGTTTTCGGATGATGTCGCCGAGGGGCAACATGTAGATGAGAAATAAGGGCAACACGGTGGCATAGTGGTTAGCACTGTTACCTCACAGCACCCGGGACCCGGGTTCGAATCCGGCCCCGGGTGACTGTCTGTGTGGAGTTTGCACATTCTCCCCGTGTCTGCGTGGGTTTCCTCTGGGTGCTCCGGTTTCCTCCCACAGTCCAAAGATGTGCGGGTTAGGTTGATTTGGCTATGATAAATTGACCCCTAGTGTTAGGGGGATTAAATACGTGGGGTTACGGGGATAGGGTGGGAGATGTGTCGGTGCAGGCTCGATGGGCCGAAATGGCCTCTATCTGCACTGTGGGGATTCTGTGATTCTGTGAAATAGGAGGGGGCCAAGGATAGATCCATTGGGGGACACCAGAGGTAACGATACGGGAGTGGGAAGAGAAGCCGTTGCAGGTGATTCTCTGGCTACGATTAGATAGATAAGAATTGGAAGCAGGCGAGTGCAGTCCCACACAGAGTATCCCTCACTCCCACCCCGACCCTCCCTTCCCCCCACCACCCGTTGATCCCGGTTTCCTTACCCGCGTCTCGTACGTTCCCTCGGGATCATCCTGCAGGACCCGCGACAGGCCAAAATCGGACACCTTGCATTCCAGATTGTCGCTGACCAGGATGTTGCGGGCCGCTAGATCTCGGTGTACGTAGCTCCGATCTGAGAGGTACTTCATTCCCGAGGCGATTCCCAGGAGCATCCCCGCCAGCTGCAGCGGGCCGAACTTCCCGTCGTTCTCCTGCCGGGACAGCCCATTTCAGCAAAAAAAAGCACCGCAGTACCAGGGGGGGAGCAGGGCCGCAGGCTGCCGCCCCACAGACCGGCCGGCCGCAAGGAGGACCACGCAGGTCGTGCAGAGTGCATCTCGCTCTCCAACCAGGATTCACAGAATCCCCACAGTGCAGATAGAGGCCATTTCGGCCCGTCGAGCCTGCACCGACACATATCCCACCCTATCCCCGTAACCCCACGTATTTAATCCCCCCCTAACACTAAGGGTCAATTTATCATAGCCAAATCAACCTAACCCGCACATCTTTGGACTGTGGGAGGAAACCGGAGCACCCCGGAGGAAACCCACGCAGACACGGGGAGAATGCGCTCAACTCCACACAGACAGTCACCCGCGGGCCGGATTCGAACCCGGGTCCCTGGCGCTGTGAGGTAACAGTGCTAACCACTATGCCACCGTGTTGCCCCGGTTCCCAGTACTGGCTGGGGGGGTTGGGGGGGGGTGCGATGGTTCCTCTGGGGAGTGCAGCCAGAGCCAAGTCCGCGGCACCACGGGTGTCCCATCTCAGTGGGGTGGAGGAAGAAGAGTGGGAGAGCAATGGTGGTAGGGGATTCGATAGTTAGGGGAGCGGACGGGCGTTTCTGCGGCCGTAGACGTGACTCCAGGATGGTATGTTGCCTCCCTGGTGCCAGGGTTAAGGACAAATGTGAGCAGTCGCACAACACCAGGTTATAGGCCAACAGCTTTATTTGAAATCACAAGCTTTCGGAGCGGCTGCTCCTTCGTCAGGTGAAGTGAAGAGACGCATATAGGCACAGCATATATAGTCAGAGAACACTGCCAGATGATTACAGTTTATCCACACCTTTGATTGCCGTGATTATCTCTCTGCCGAGGTGTGATAAAGGGCAGTTGGAAAGATTAACTGTAATCACCTGGCAGTGTTCTCTGACTATATATGCTGTGCCTATATGCGTCTCTTCACTTCACCTGACGAAGGAGCAGCGCTCCGAAAGCTTGTGATTTCAAATAAAGCTGTTGGCCTATAACCTGGTGTTGTGCGACTGCTCACATCTGTCCACCCCAGTCCAACACCGGCATCTCCGCACCAGGGTTAAGGATGTCACTGAGCGGCTGCAGAACATTCTGAGGGGGGAGGGTGAACAGCCAGAGGTCGTGGTCCATATCGGTACCAACGACATAGGCAGAAAGAGGGATGAGGTCCTGCAGGCAGATTTTAGGGAGCTGGGAAAGAGATTAAAAAGCAGGACCTCAAAAGGTAGTAATCTCCGGATTACTCCCGGTGCCCCGCGCGAGCGAGTATAGAAATAGGAGGATAGAGCAGATGAATGCGTGGCTGGAGAGATGGTGCAGGAGGGAGGGCTTCAGATTCCTGGGGGCATTGGGGCCGGTTCTGGGGGAGGTGGGACCTGTACAGGCAGACGGGTTGCACCTCAACAGGGCCGGGACCAATATCCTCGCGGGGAGGTTTGCTAGTGCTGTTGGGGAGGGTTTAAACTAAGTTGGCAGGGGGATGGGCACCAGGATGTAGCGTTAGAGAGGGGAAATAAAGCGCTGAAAGGATTGGACGATGCAGAGAGCACTAAAGTAAGAAATAGTAAGATATTAGGTAGGGTCAGACTAAGAGAGAATACAGGATGGTCTAAGATGGGTTTACAGTGTATGTATGTAAACGCATGAAGCGTAGTAAACAAGGTAAGTGAGCTGCAGGCACAAATAGCCACATGGGAATATGATGTTGTGGCAATAATGGAGACCTGGCTCAAAAAAGGGCAGGATTGGGTATTAAATATTCCTGGTTATAAGGTGTTCAGGAAAGATAGGAGGTGGGGTGGCAGTATTGGTCAAGGAGAATGTTACAGTGCTGGAAAGAGAGGATGTCCTGGAGGGGTCAAGGACAGAATCTATTTGGTTAGAGTTAAGGAACAATAGAGGTACCATTACACTGCTGGGTGTATTCTATAGGCCACCAAATAGTGGGAAAGATATGAGGGAGCAAATTTGCAGAGAAATTACAGAGAGGTGCAAGAATCATAGAAAGTTACAGCACAGAAGGAGGCCATTCGGCCCATCGTGTCCGTGCCGGCCAACAAAGAGCTCTCCAGCCTAATCCCACTTTCCAGCTCTTGGTCCGTAGCCCTGTAGGTTACAGCATCCCAAGTGCACATCCAAGTACTTTTTAAATGCGATGAGGGCCTCTGCCTCTACCACCCTTTCAGGCAGTGAGTTCAAGACCCCCACCACCCTCTGGGTGAAAACATTTCTCCTCAACTCCCCTCTAAACTTCCAACCAATTACTTTAAATCTATGCCCCCTGGTTATTGACCCCTCTGCTAAGGGAAATAGGTCCATTCTGTCCACTCTATCTAGGCCCCTCATAATTTTATACACCTCAATAAGGTCTCCCCTCAGCCTCCTCTGTTCCAAAGAAAACAAACCCAGCCTATCCAGTCTTTCCTCATAGCTAAAATTCCCCAGCCCAGGCTACACCCTCATAAATCTCCTCTGTACCCTCTCTCGTGCAATCACATCCTTCCTGTAATGTGACCAGAACTGCACGCAGTACTCTAGCTGCGGCCTAACTAGTGTTTTATACAGTTCAAGCATAACCTCCCTGCTCTTATATTCTATGCCTCGGTTAATAAAAGCAAGTATCCCCTATGCATTCTTAACCACCTTATCTACCTGTCCTGCTACCTTCAGGGATCTGTGGACATGCACTCCAAGGTCCCTCTGTTCCTCTGCACTTCTCAGTGTCCTACCATTTATAGTGTATTCCCTTGCCTTGTTAGCCCTCCCCAAATGCATTACCTCACACTTCTCCGGATTGAATTCCATTTGCCACTGTTCTGCCCACCTGACCAGTCCATTGATATCTTCCTGCAGTCTGCAGCTTTCTTCTTCATTATCAACCACACGGTCAATTTTTGTATCATCTGCAAAGTTCTTAATCGTACTTCCTACATTCAAGTCCAAATCATTGATATATACCACAAAAAGCAAAGGACCCAGTACTGAGCCCTGCGGAACCCCACTGGAAACAGCCTTCCAGTCACAAAACCACCCATCAACCTTTACCCTTTGTTTCCTGCCTCTGAGCCAATTTTGGATCCAACTTGCCACTTTGCCTTGGATCCCATGGGCTTTTACTTTCATGACCAGTCTGCCATGCGGAACCTTATCAAAAGCCTTGCTAAAATCCATATACACTACATCAAACGCACTACCCTCATCTACCCTCCTTGTTACCTCCTCAAAAAATTCAATCAAGTTAGTCAGACACGACCTTCCCTTAACAAGTCCATGCTGACTGTTCCTATAGAGTAGTAATAATGGGGGACTTCAACTATCCTAATATAGACTTGGATCGTAATAGTGTAAAGGGCAGAGAAGGGGAAGAATTTCTGAAGTGTGTTCAGGAGAACTTTCTTGATCAGTATGTTTCCGGCCCGACGAGGGAGGAGGCATTGCTGGATCTGGTTTTGGGGAATGAGGTAGGTCAATTGATGCAAGTGTCGGTAGGTGAATATTTAGGGAACAGTGATCATAATATCATAAGGTTTAGATTAGCTATGGAAAAGGACAGGGAGCAATATAGAGTAAAAATGTTTAACTGGGGGAAAGCCAATGGGATGAGAACGGATCAGGGCCGGGTAAACTGGAATCAAAGATTGTCAGGCAAAACTGTAATGGAACAATGGGCTGCCTTTAAAGAGGAAATAGTTCAGGTACAGTTGAGGTACATTCCCACTAGGGGGAAAGGCAGGGCAACTAAAGTCAGGGATCACTGGATGACGAAAGAGATAGAGAGTAAGATGAAGCAGAAAAAGAGCGCGTATGACAGATGTCAGGTCGAGGATATATCTGAGAATCAGGCTAAATATAGAAAGGTCAGAGGAGAAGTGAAAAAGAAAATAAGAGGGGCAAAGAGAGGGTATGAGAATAGAATAGCGGCTAACACAAAAGGTAATCCAAAAGTCTTCTACAGGCATATAAATAGTAAAAGGGTAGTAAGAGGAGGGATGGGGCAGATTAGGGACCAAAAAGGAGACCTACGCATGGAGGCAGAGGGTATGGCTGAGGTATTAAATGAGTTCTGTGCAGCAGTCTTCACCAAGGAAGAGGATGCTGCCATCGACATAGTGAAGGAGGAGGTAGAGGAGACACTTGATAGGATAAAAATTGATAAAGAAGAGGTATTGGAAAGGCTGGCTGTACTTAAAGTAGATAAATCACCAGGAGCAGATGAGATGCATCCTAGGATGCGGAGGGAATTGAGGGAGGAAATCGCGGAGGTACTGGCCATAATATTCCAATCCTCCATAGATACGGGGGTGGTGCCAGAGGACTGGAGAATTGCAAATGTTACACCATTGTTCAAAAAAGGGTGTAAAGATAAACCCAGCAACTACAGGTCAGTCGGTTTAATCTCGGTAGTGGGGAAGCTTTTAGATACAGTAATCAGGGACAAAATTAACAGTCACTTGGATAGATGTGGCTTAATTAAGGAAAGCCAGCAATGATTTGTTAAAGGCAAATCGTGTTTAACCAACTTGATCGAGTTTTTTGATGAGGTAACAGAGAGGGTTGATGAGGGTAATGCGGTTGACACTGGGTATAAAGTGGGGGTACACTGTCGGGTAATGTAGAGGGAGCTCTGTATTGCACCTGCCCTAGGAGTGTTCGATGCTGATACTGGGTATAAAGTGGGTGTACACTGTTAGGGTAATGTAGAGGGAGCTCTGTATTGTACTGCCCCGGGAGCGCTCGATGCCGACACTGGGTATAAAGTGGGTGTACGCTGTCGGGGTAATGTAGAGGGAGCTCTGTATTGTACCTGCCCCGGGAATGTTCAATGCTGACACTGGGTATAAAGTGGGGGTACACTGTCAGGGTAATGTAGAGGGAGCTCTGTATTGTACCTGCCCTGGGAGTGCTCAATGCTGATACTGGGTATAAAGTGGGGGTACACTGTCGGGGTAATGTAGAGGGAGCTCTGAAATTGTACTGCCCCGGGAGCGCTCGATGCTGACACTGGATATAAAGTGGGAGTACACTGTCGGGGTAATGTAGAGGGAGCCCTGTATTGTACCTGCCCTAGGAGTGTTCGATGCAGACACTGGGTATAAAGTGGGGGGTACACTGTCAGTGTAATGTAGAGGGAGCTCTGTATTGTACCTGCCCTGGGAGCGCTTGATGCTGACACTGGGGATAAAGTGGGGGTACACTGTCAGGGTAATATAGAGGGAGCTCTGTATTGTACCTGCCCCGGGAGCGCTCGATGCCGACACTGGGTATAAAGTGTGGGTACACTGTCAGGGTAATGTAGAGGGAGCTCTGTATTGTACCTACCCCGGGAGTGCTCGATGCCGACACTGGGTATAAAGTCTGGGTACACTGTCAGGGTAATGTAGAGGGAGCTCTGTATTGTACCTGCCCCGGGAGTGCTCGATGCAGACACTGGGTATAAAGTGGGGGTACACTGTCGGGGTAATGTAGAGGGAGCTCTGTATTGCACCTGCCCTAGGAGCACTCGATGGTGACACTGGGTATAAAGTGGGGGTACATCATCGGG
Source organism: Squalus acanthias (assembly GCA_030390025.1). Lineage (NCBI taxonomy): Eukaryota > Metazoa > Chordata > Chondrichthyes > Squaliformes > Squalidae > Squalus > Squalus acanthias. Next base: position 93,055 of record JASTWF010001195.1, read on the forward strand.
GTAATGTAGAGGGAGCTCTGTATTGTACCTGCCCTAGGAGTGCTCGATGCCGACACTGGGTATAAAGTGTGGGTACACTGTCAGGGTAATGTAGAGGGAGCTCTGTATTGTACCTGCCCCGGGAGTGCTCGATGCTGACACTGGGTATAAAGTGGGGCTGCACTGTCAGGGTAATGTAGAGGGAGCTCTGTATTGTACCTGCCCCGGGAGTGCTCGATGCCGACACTGGGTATAAAGTGGGGGTACACTGTCAGGGTAATGTAGAGGGAGCTCAGTATTGTACCTGCCCCGGGAGTGCTCGAAGCTGACACTGGGTATAAAGTGGGGGTACACTGTCGGGGTAATGTAGAGGGAGCTCTGTATTGTACCTGCCCTGGGAGTGCTCGCTGCCGACACTGGGTATAAAGTGGGGGTACACTCTCAGGGTAATGTAGAGGGAGCTCTGCATTGCACCTGCACGATCCCATCTCTGACCTCACATTCCCAAGTGTGCAGTGCTGAATATTCCCACAGATCTCCTTATCTAAGGAATGATACACTTAAGAGTGGGTCTCTGTCTTGAATATTCTCAACGACTGAGCCTCCACAGCCCTCTGGGGCAGAGAATTCCAAAGATTCACCACCCTCTGAGTGAAGAAATTTCTCCTCATCTCAGTCCTAAATGGCCGACCCCTTATTCTGAGACAGTGGCCCCTGGTTCTAGACTCCCCAGCCAGGGGAAACATCCTCCCTGCATCTACCCTGTCGAGCCCTGTAAGAATATTGTATGTTTCAATGAGATCACCTCTCATTATTCTAAACTCTAGAGAATACAGGCCTAGTCTTCTCAATCTCTCCTCATAGGACAATCCCCCCATCCCCGGAACCAGTCTAGTGAACCTTCGTTGCACTCCTTCGATGGCAAGTATATCCTTCCTTAGGTTCGCTAGAGTTTAGAAGAATGAGAGGTGATCTCATCGAAACGCATACAATTCAGAGAGGGCTTGACAGGGCAGATGCTGAGAGGCTGTTTCTCCTGGCTGGAGTGTCTAGAACTAGGGGGGCATAGTCTCAGGATAAAGGGTCGACCATTTAAGACCGAGATGAGGGTGGTGAATCTTTGGAATTCTCTACCCTAGAGGGCTGTGGAGGCTGCGTCATTGAGTATATTCAAGACAGAGATCGATAGATTTTTGCATATTAAGGGAATCAAGGGATATGGGGACAGTGCAGGAAAGTGGAGTTGAGGTTGAAGATCAGCCATGATCTTATTGAATGGCGGAGCAGGCTCGAATGGCTGGATTGGCCTACTCCTGCTCCCATTTCTTATGTTCTTATGATCTCACATACCTGTAGGAATGAGTCCAAGGCTCCATTCTCCATATATTCCGTGACCAACATCATTGGCTTCCCTGCATCATCGGAAGAAAATGAAACCAAATCAATAACATGTCATGACTCACTCGCATTCTTGCCCTGTGAGTGTTTGATGGGGCAGTGTAGAGGCAGCTTTACTCTGTATCTAACCCGTGCTGTACCTTCCCTGGGAGTGTTTGATGGGACACTGTAGAGGGAGCTTTACTCTGTATCTAACCCCGTGCTGTACCTGCCCTGGGAGTGTTTGATGGGACAGTGTGGAGGGAGCTTTACTCTGTATCTAACCTGTGCTGTACCTGCCCTGGGAGTGTTTGATGGGACAGTGTAGAGGGAGCTTTACTCTGTATCTAACCCCGTGCTGTACCTGCCCTGGGAGTGTTTGATGGGACAGTGTAGAGGGGGCTTTACTCTGTATCTAACCCCGTGCTGTACCTGCCCTGGGAGTGTTTGATGGGACAGTGTAGAGGGGGCTTTACTCTGTATCTAACCCCGTGCTGTACCTGCCCTGGGAGTGTTTGATGGGACAGTGTAGAGGGGGCTTTACTCTGTATCTAACCCCGTGCTGTACCTGCCCTGGAGTGTTTGATGGGACAGTGTAGAGGGAGCTTTACTCTGTATCTAACCCGTGCTGTACCTGCCCTGGGAGTGTTTGATGGGACAGTGTAGAGGGAGCTTTACTCTGTATCTAACCCGTGCTGTACCTGCCCTGGGAGTGTTTGATGGGACAGTGTAGAGGGAGCTTTACTCTGTATCTAACCCGTGCTGTACCTGCCCTGGGAGTGTTTGATCGGACAGTGTAGAGGGAGCTTTACTCTGTATCTAACCCCGTGCTGTACCTGCCCTGGGAGTGTTTGATGGGACAGTGTAGAGGGGGCTTTACTCTGTATCTAATCCGTGCTGTACCTGCCCTGGGAGTGTTTGATGGGACAGTGTAGAGGGGGCTTTACTCTGTATCTAACCCGTGCTGTACCTGCCCTGGGAGTGTTTGATGGGACAGTGTAGAGGGGGCTTTACTCTGTAACTAACCCGTGCTGTACCTGCCCTGGGAGTGTTTGATGGGTCAGATTTTCACTCACTCTTGGTGATGACTCCCTGGAGTTGGATGATGTTAGGGTGATCGAACTGGCCCATGATTGTTGCTTCTCGAAGGAAGTTCCACCATTGTGCGTCGGAATAAGTAGTCTTCAGTGTCTTGATGGCCACGGCCTGTCTCTCTTTCTCTGGGTACTTCAGAGTCCCGCGATAGACCTCTCCAAATTCACCTGGGGAGTTGAACGGAAACCCATTACAACCTTGGGCGGGTGAAGTCTTGATTCTCACAATCCCTTCGCTCGGGATAAACTCCATCCCCTCTCCCTGACCACTGTCTGAGACTGTTCACAACCTCGGCATCCTACTGAACCCCAAGATGTGCTTCCGACCCCATGAGGACAGTTCTGGTCTCCTTATCTAAGGAAGGATATACTTGCCTTGGAGGCGGTGCAATGAAGGTTCACTCGATTGATTCCTGGGATGAGAGGGTTGTCCTATCAGGAGAGATTGAGCAGATTGGGCCTATAATCTCTGGAGTTTAAAAATACAACGCCTTTCATGACCTCAGGAGGTCCCAAGGTGCTTTACAGAATGAAGTACTTTTGGAGTGCAGTCACTGTTGTAATGTAGGAAACACAGCAAGCTCCCACAAACAGCAATGTGATAATGACCAGATAATCTGTGTTTGTATATGTTGATTGAGGGGTAAGTATTGGCCAGGACAGCGGGGATAACTCCCCTGCTCTTCTTCGATATAGTGCCATGGGATCTTTTGACGTCCACCTGAGAGAGCAGCAACAAGAGCAGGTCAGAGGCTGGGTATTCTGCGGCGAGTGTCTCACCTCCTGACTCCCCAAAGCCTTTCCACCATCTACAAGGCACAAGTCAGGAGTGTGTTGGAATACTCTCTACCTGCCTGGATGAGTGCAGCTCCGACAACACTCAAGAAGCTCGACACCATCCAGGACAAAGCAGCCCGCTTGATTGGCACCCCATCCACCACCTTTAACACTCACCCCCTCCACCACCGGCGTACCGTGGCTGCTGTGTGTACCATCTACAAGATGCACTGCAGCAACTCGCCAAGGCTTCTTTGGCAGCACCTCCCAAACCCGTGAACTCTTCCACCTAGAAGGACAAGGGCAGTAGGCGCATGGGAACACCACCACCTCCAAGTTCCCCTCCAAGTCACACACCATCCTGACTTAGAAGTATATCGCCGATCCTTCATCGTCGCTGGGTCAAAATCCTGGAACTCCCTCCCTAACAGCACTGTGGGCGTACCATCACCACACGGACTGCAGCAGTTCAAGAAGGCGGCTCACCACCACCTTCTCAAGGGCAATTAGGGATGGGCAATAAATGCTGGCCTTGCCAGCGACGCCCACATCCCATAAACGAATTTTAAAAAAATTGCGGGACTCCTCAACCCCCAAACTGCGGGACTCCTCACCCCACAAACTGTGGGGACTCCTCCACCACCCAAACTGTGGGGACACCTCACTCCCCAAACTGTGGGACTCCTCACCCCTCAAACTGTTGCAGTTTTGGTCGCCTTATCTGAGGAAGGATGTTCTTGCCATGGAAGGAGTTCAGCGAAGATTCTCAAGGCTGATACCTGGGATGGCAGGAATGACGTATGAAGAGAGATTGGGTCGATTGGGCTTATACTCGCAGGAGTTTAGAAGAATGAGAGGGGATCTCATTGAAACTTACAAAATTCTGACAGGACAGGACAGGACAAACTAGATGCAGGAAGGATGTTCCCGATGGTTGGGGAGTCCAGAACCAGGGGTCACAGTCAAAGGATAAGGGGTAAGCCATTTAGGACTGAGATGAGGAGGAATTTCTTCACCCAGAGAGTGGTGAACCTGTGGAATTCTCTGCCACAGAGGGTAGTGGAGGCCAATTTGTTGAGTGGATTCAAGAAGGAGTTAGATATATTTCTTAAGGCTAAAGGGATCAAGGGATATGGGGAGAAAGCAGGGACAGGGTACTGAATTTGGATGATCAGCCATGATCTCATTAAATGGCGGAGCAGGCTCGAGGGGCCGAATGGCCTACTCCTGCTCCTATCTTCTATGATTCTATAAAACTGTGAGACTCCTCACCCCCCAAATTGTGGGGACTCCTCACCCCCTAAACTGTGGGACTCCTCACCCCCCAATCTGTGGGACCCTTCACCCCCCAAACTGTGGGACTCCTCACCTCCCAAAATGTGGGACCCCTCACCTCCCAAACTATGGGACTCCTCACCCCCCAAACTGTGGGACTCCTCACCCCCCAAACTGTGGGACTCCTCACCCCCCAAACTGTGGGACTCCTCACCCCCCAAACTGTGGGACTCCTCACCCCCCAAACTGTGGGACTCCTCACCCCCCAAACTGTGGGACTCCACACCCCAAACTGTGGGACTCCACACCCCCCAAACTGTGGGACTCCTCACCCCACCCGCCCCAAGCTGTGGGACTCCTCACCCCGCAAAACTGTGGGACTCCTCACCCCCCAAATTGTGAGACTCCTCATCCCCCAAACTGTGAGACTCCTCACCCCCCAAACTGTGGGACTCCTCACCCCCCAAACTGTGGGACTCCTCTGCCCCCAAAATATGGGGACACCTCACCCCACAAACTGTGGGGACTCCTCCTCCACCCAAACTGTGGGGACACCTCACCCCCAAACTGCGGGACTCCTCACCCCCCCAAACTGTGGAGACTCCACACCCCACAAACTGTGGGAACTACTCACCCCCCAAACTGTGGGACTCCTCACCCCACAAACTGTGGGATCGACTCACCCCCCAAACTGTGGGACTCCTCACCCCCCAAACTGTGGGACTCCTCACCCCCCAAACTGTGGGACACCGCACCCCACAAACTGTGGGACTCCTCACCCCACAAACTGTGGGACTACTCACCCCACAAACTGTGGGACTACTCACCCCACAAACTGTGGGACACCGCACCCCACAAACTGTGGGACACCGCACCCCACAAACTGTGGGACTCCTCACCCCCCAAACTGTGGGGACTCCTCACACCCCAAACTGTGGGACTCCTCACCCCACAAACTGTGGGACTCCTCACCCCACAAACTGTGGGGACTCCTCCTCCACCCAAACTGTGGGGACTCCTCACCCCCCCAAACTGTGGGAACTACTCACCCCACAAACTGTGGGACTCCTCACCCCGCAAACTGTGGGACACCTCACCCCGCAAACTGTGGGAACTACTCACCCCGCAAACTGTGGGACTCCTCACCCCGCAAACTGTGGGACTCCTCACCCCGCAAACTGTGGGACTCCTCACCCCGCAAACTGTGGGACTCCTCACCCCACAAACTGTGGGACTCCTCACCCCACAAACTGTGGGACTCCTCACCCCACAAACTGTGGGACTCCTCACCCCACAAACTGTGGGACTCCTCACCCCACAAACTGTGGGACTCCTCACCCCACAAACTGTGGGACTCCTCACCCCACAAACTGTGGGACTCCTCACCCCACAAACTGTGGGACTCCTCACCCCACAAACTGTGGGACTCCTCACCCCACAAACTGTGGGACTCCTCACCCCACAAACTGTGGGACTCCTCACCCCACAAACTGTGGGACTCCTCACCCCACAAACTGTGGGACTCCTCACCCCACAAACTGTGGGACTCCTCACCCCACAAACTGTGGGACTCCTCACCCCACAAACTGTGGGACTCCTCACCCCACAAACTGTGGGACTCCTCACCTCCCAAACTGTGGGACTCCTCACCCCACAAACTGTGAGACTCCTCAACCCCCAAAGTGTGGGACTCCTCACCCCCAAACTGTGGGACTCCTCACCCCCAAACTGTGGGACACCTCACCCCCCACACTGTGGGGACTCCTCACCCCCAAACTGTGAGACTCCTCAACCCCCAAACTGTGGGACTCCTCACCCACAAACTGTGGGACTCCTCACCCCCCAAACTGTGAGATTCCTCACCCCCCCCCAAACTGTGGGGACTCCTCATCCCCCAACCTGTGGGACTCCTCACCCCCCAACCTGTGGGACTCCTCACCCCCCAACCTGTGGGACTCCTCACCCCCCAACCTGTGGGACTCCTCACCCCCCAAACTGTGGGGATTCCTCGTCCCCCAAACTGTGGGGACTCCTCACCCCCCAAACTGTGGGGATTCCTCATCCCCCAAACTGTGGGACTCCTCACCCCCCAAACTAGATGCAGGAAGGATGTTCCCGATGGCCGGGGAGTCCAGAACCAGTGCTCACAGTCTAAGGATAAGGGGTAAGCCATTTAGGACTGAGATGAGGAGGAATTTCTTCACCCAGAGAGTGGTGAACCTGTGGAATTCTCTGCCACAGAGGGTAGTGGAGGCCAATTCGTTGAGTGGATTCAAGAAGGAGTTAGATATATTTCTTAAGGCTAAAGGGATCAAGGGATATGGGGAGAAAGCAGGGACAGGGTACTGAATTTGGATGATCAGCCATGATCTCATTAAATGGCGGAGCAGGCTCGAGGGGCCGAATGGCCTACTCCTGCTCCTATCTTATATGATTCTATAAAACTGTGAGACTCCTCACCCCCCAAATTGTGGGGACTCCTCACCCCCTAAACTGTGGGACTCCTCACCCCCCAAACTGTGGGACCCTTCACCCCACAAACTGTGGGACTCCTCACCTCCCAAAATGTGGGACCCATCACCTCACAAACTGTGGGACTCCTCACCCCGCAAACTGTGGGACTCCACACCCCAAACTGGGGGACTCCTCACCCCCCAAACTGTGGGACTCCTCACCCCACCCGCCCCAAGCTGTGGAACTCCTCACCCCGCAAAACTGTGGGACTTCTCACACCCCAAACTGTGGGACTCCTCACCCCCAAACTGTGAAACTCCTCACCTCCCAAACTGTGGCACTCCTCATCCCCCAAACTGTGGGTCTCCTCACCCTCCAAACTGTAGGACTGCTCACCCCCGCAAACTGTGGGGACTCCTCACCCCAAAACTGTGAGACTCCTCACTCCCCCAAACTATGGGGACTCCTCACCCCCCCAAACTGTGGGACTCCTCACCCCCCAAACTGTGGGAACTACTCACCCCCCAAATTGTGGGGACTCCTCACCCCCCCAAACTGTGGGACTCCTCACCCCCCCAAACTGTGGGAACTACTCACCCCCCAAACTGTGGGACTCCTCACCCCCCCAAACTGGGAGACTCCTCACCCCCCCAAACTGTGGAGACTCCTCACCTCCCAAACTGTGGGACTCCTCACCCCACAAACTGTGGGACTCCTCACCCAACAAACTGTGGGGACTCCTCCTCCACCCAAACTGTGGGGACACCTCACCCCCAAACTGTGGGACTCCTCACCCCCAAACTGTGGGGACTCCTTACCCCCGCAAACTGTGGGACTCCTCGCCCCGCAAACTGTGGGAACTACTCACCCCCCAAATTGTGGGGATTCCTCACCCCACAAACTGTGGGACTCCTCACCCCACAAACTGTGAGACTCCTCAACCCCCAAAGTGTGGGACTCCTCACCCCCCCAAACTGTGGGACTCCTCACCCCCCCAAACTGTGGGACTCCTCACCCCGAAACTGTGAGACTCCTCAACCCCCAAAGTGTGGGACTCCTCACCCCCAAACTGTGGGACTCCTCACCCCCCAAACTGTGGGGACACCTCACCCCCCAAACTGTGGGGACTCCTCTCCCCACAAACTATGGGACTCCTCACCCCCGCAAATTGTGGGAACTACTCACCTCCCAAACTGTGGGACTCCTCACCCCCCAAACTGTGGGACTCCTCACCCCCCAAACTGTGGGACTCCTCACCCCCCAAACTGTGAGACTCCTCACCCCCCAACCTGTGGGACTCCTCACCCCCAAACTGTGGGGATTCCTCATCCCCCAAACTGTGGGGACTCCTCACCCCCCAAACTGTGGGACTCCTCACCCCCCAAACTGTGGGACTCCTCACCCCGCAAACTGTGGGACTCCTCACCCCACAAACTGTGGGACTCCTCACCCCCCAAACTGTGAGACTCCTCACCCCCCAAACTGTGGGACTCCTCACCCCCCAAACTGTGGGACTCCTCACCCACAAACTGTGGGACTCCTCACCCCACAAACTGTGGGACTCCTCACCCCCCAAACTGTGGGACTCCTCACCCCCCAAACTGTGGGACTCCTCACCCCCCAAACTGTGGGACTCCTCACCCCCCAAACTGTGGGACTCCTCACCCCCCAAACTGTGAGATTCCTCACCCCCCCAAACTGTGGGACTCCTCACCCCCCAAACTGTGGGACTCCTCACCCACAAACTGAGAGACTCCTCACCCCCCAAACTGTGGGACTCCTCACCCCCCAAACTGTGGGACTCCTCACCCCTCAAACTGTTGCAGTTTTGGTCGCCTTATCTGAGGAAGGATGTTCTTGCCATGGAAGGAGTTCAGCGAAGATTCTCAAGGCTGATACCTGGGATGGCAGGAATGACGTATGAAGAGAGATTGGGTCGATTGGGCTTATACTCGCAGGAGTTTAGAAGAATGAGAGGGGATCTCGTTGAAACTTATAAAATTCTGACAGGACAGGACAGGACAAACTAGATGCAGGAAGGATGTTCCCGATGGTTGGGGAGTCCAGAACCAGGGGTCACAGTCAAAGGATAAGGGGTAAGCCATTTAGGACTGAGATGAGGAGGAATTTCTTCACCCAGAGAGTGGTGAACCTGTGGAATTCTCTGCCACAGAGGGCAGTGGCGGCCAATTCGTTGAGTGGATTCAAGAAGGAGTTAGATATATTTCTTAAGGCTAAAGGGATCAAGGGATATGGGGAGAAAGCAGGGACAGGGTACTGAATTTGGATGATCAGCCATGATCTCATTAAATGGCGGAGCAGGCTCGAGGGGCCGAATGGCCTACTCCTGCTCCTATCTTCTATGATTCTATAAAACTGTGAGACTCCTCACCCCCCAAATTGTGGGGACTCCTCACCCCCTAAACTGTGGGACTCCTCACCCCCCAAACTGTGGGACCCTTCACCCCCCAAACTGTGAAACTCCTCACCTCCCAAACTGTGAAACTCCTCACCTCCCAAACTGTGGGACTCCTCACCCCGCATAGTGTGGGACTCCTCATCCCCCAAACTGTGGGACTCCTCACCCTCCAAACTGTGGGACTTCTCACCCCCCAAACTGTGGGACTCCTCATCCCCCAAACTGTGGCACTCCTCACCCCCCAAACTGTGGGGACTCCTCACCCCCCAAACTGTGGGGACTCCTCATCCCCCAAACTGTGGGGACTCCTCACCCTCCAAACTGTAGGACTCCTCACCCCCGCAAACTGTGGGGACTCCTCACCCCACAAACTGTGGGACTCCTCACCTGACAAACTGTGGGACTCCTCACCCCCCCAAACTGTGGGACTCCTCACTCCCCAAACTGTGGCACTCCTCATCCCCCAAACTGTGGGACTCCTCACCCCCAAACTGTGAAACTCCTCACCTCCCAAACTGTGGGACTCCTCACCTCCCAAACTGTGGGACTCCTCACCCCCCAAACTGTGGGACTCCTCACCCCCCAAACTGTGGGACTCCTCACACCACAAACTGTGGGACTCCTCACCCCCCAAACTGTGAGACTCCTCACCCCACAAACTGTGGGACTCCTCACCCCGCAAACTGTGGGAACTACTCACCCCACAAACTGTGGGACTCCTCACCCCGCAAACTGTGAGAATCCTCACCCCGCAAACTGTGGGACTCCTCACCCCACAAACTGTGGGACTCCTCACCCCACAAACTGTGAGACTCCTCACCACCCAAACTATGGGGACTCCTCACCCCCCCAAACTGTGGGACTCCTCAGCCCCAAACTATGGGGACACCTCACCCCCCACACTGTGGGGACTCCTCATCCCCCAAACTGTGGGACCCCTCACCTCCCCAAACTGTGGGACTCCTCACACCCCAAACTGTGGGGACTACTCACCTCCCAAACTGTGTGACTACTCACCTCCCAAACTGTGTGACTACTCACCTCCCAAACTGTGGGACTCCTCACCCCCCAAACTGTGGGACCCCTCACCTCCCCAAACTGTGGGACTCCTCACCCCCCCAAACTGTGGGATTCCTCACCTCCCAAACTGTGTGACTACTCACCTCCCAAACTGTGGGGACTCCTCACCCCCCAAACTGTTGGACTCCTCACCCCCCAAACTGTTGGACTCCTCACCCCCCAAACTGTGGGACTCCTCACCCCCAAACTGTGAGACACCTCACCCCCCAAACTGTGAGATTCCTCACCTCCCAAACTGTGTGACTACTCACCTCCCAAACTGTGGGGACTCCTCACCCCCCAAACTGTTGGACACCTCACCCCCCAAACTGTGGGACTCCTCACTGCCCAAACTGTGGGGACTCCTCATCCCCCAACCTGTGGGACTCCTCACCCCCCAACCTGTGGGACTCCTCACCCCCCAACCTGTGGGACTCCTCACCCCCCAAACTGTGGGGATTCCTCATCCCCCAAACTGTGGGGACTCCTCACCCCCCAAACTGTGGGGATTCCTCATCCCCCAAACTGTGGGGACTCCTCACCCCCCAAACTGTGGGGATTCCTCATCCCCCAAACTGTGGGGATTCCTCATCCCCCAAACTGTGGGACTCCTCACCCCCCAAACTGTGGGACCCTTCACCCCGCAAACTGTGGGACTCCTCACCTCCCAAAATGTGGGACCCCTCACCTCCCAAACTGTGGGACTCCTCACCCCCCAAACTGTGGGACTCCTCACCCCACCCGCCCCAAGCTGTGGGACTCCTCACCCCCCAAATTGTGAGACTCCTCATCCCCCAAACTGTGGGGACTCCTCACACCCAAACTGTGGGGACTCCTCACCCCCAAACTGTGGGACTCCTCACCCCCCAAACTGTGGGACTCCTCACACCCCCAGACTGTGGGACTCCTCACACCCCCAGACTGTGGGACTCCTCACCCCCCAAACTGTGGGACTCCTCACCCCCCAAACTGTGGGACTCCTCACCCCCGAAACTGTGAAACTCCTCACCCCCCAAACTGTGGGACTCCTCACCCCCCAAACTGTGAGACTCCTCACCCCCAAAACTGTGAGACTCCTCACCCCCAAAACTGTGGGACTCCTCACCCCGCATAGTGTGGGACTCCTCATCCCCCAAACTGTGGGACTCCTCACCCTCCAAACTGTGGGACTTCTCACCCCCCAAACTGTGGAACTCCTCACCCCCCAAATTGTGGGACTCCTCACCCCCCAAACTGTGGGACTCCTCACCCCCCAAACTGTGGGACTCCTCACCCCCCAAACTGTGGGACTCCTCACCCCCCAAACTGTGGGACTCCTCACCCCCCAAACTGTGGGACTCCTCACCCCCCAAACTGTGGGACTCCTCACCCCCCCAAAGTGTGGAACTCCTCACCCCCAAACTTTAGGACTCCTCACCCTCCAAACTGTGGGACTCCTCACCCCGCATAGTGTGGGACTCCTCATCCCCCAAACTGTGGGATTCCTCACCCTCCAAACTGTGGGACTTCTCACCCCCCAAACGGTGGGACTCCTCACCCCCCAAACTGTGGGACTCCTCACCCCCCCAAACTGTGGGACTCCTCACCCCCCAAACTGTGGGACTCCTCACCCCCCAAACTGTGGGACTCCTCACCCCGCAAACTGTGGGACCCTTCACCCACCAAACTGTGGGACTCCTCACCTCCCAAAATGTGGGACCCCTCACCTCCCAAACTGTGGGACTCCTCACCCCCCAAACTGTGGGACTCCTCACCCCCCAAACTGTGGGACTCCTCACCCCCCAAACTGTGGGACTCCTCACCCCCCAAACTGTGGGACTCCTCACCCCACCCGCCCCAAGCTGTGGGACTCCTCACCCCGCAAAACTGTGGGACTCCTCACCCCCCAAATTGTGAGACTCCTCACCCCCCAGACTGTGAGACTCCTCACCCCCCAGACTGTGAGACTCCTCACCCCCCAAACTGTGGGGACTCCTCACCACCCAAACTGTGGGGACTCCTCACCCCCCAAACTGTGGGACTCCTCACCCCCCAAACTGTGGGACTCCTCACCCCCCAAACTGTGGGACTCCTCACCCCCCAAATTGTGGGACTCCTCAACCCCTAAACTGTGGGACTCCTCACCCCCCAAACTGTGGGACTCCTCACCCCCCAAACTGTGAGACTCCTCACACCCCAAACTGTGGGACTCCTCACCCCACAACCTGTGGGACTCCTCACCCCTCAAACTGTGGGAATTCCTCATCACCCAAACTGTGGGGACTCCTCACCCCACAAACTGTGGGGACTCCTCCACCACCCAAACTGTGGGGACACCTCACTCCCCAAACTGTGGGACTCCTCACCCCTCAAACTGTTGCAGTTTTGGTCGCCTTATCTGAGGAAGGATGTTCTTGCCATGGAAGGAGTTCAGCGAAGATTCACAAGGCTGATACCTGGGAAGGCAGGAATGACGTATGAAGAGAGATTGGGTCGATTGGGCTTATACTCGCAGGAGTTTAGAAGAATGAGAGGGGATCTCATTGAAACTTATAAAATTCTGACAGGACAGGACAGGACAAACTAGATGCAGGAAGGATGTTCCCGATGGTCGGGGAGTCCAGAACCAGGGGTCACAGTCAAAGGATAAGGGGTAAGCCATTTAGGACTGAGATGAGGAGGAATTTCTTCACCCAGAGAGTGGTGAACCTGTGGAATTCTCTGCCACAGAGGGCAGTGGCGGCCAATTCGTTGAGTGGATTCAAGAAGGAGTTAGATATATTTCTTAAGGCTAAAGGGATCAAGGGATATGGGGAGAAAGCAGGGACAGGGTACTGAATTTGTAAGATCAGCCATGATCTCTTGAAATGGCGGAGCAGGCTCGAGGGGCCGAATGGCCTACTCCTGCTCCGATCTTCTATGATTCTATAAAACTGTGAGACTCCTCACCCCCCAAATTGTGGGGACTCCTCACCCCCTAAACTGTGGGACTCCTCACCCCTCGAAATGTGGGACCCTTCACGCCCCAAACTGTGGGACTCCTCACCCCCCAAACTGTGGGACTCCTCACCCCC